>CM077148.1:133216200-133587407 GCA_039583875.1 Platanthera guangdongensis | reverse complement strand
GCCCGTTCCCTAGTGCCCCACCGCGCTTAGAAGTGGCCTAGATCTTCCTGCGTCCACCACCACACCACGACGCCTGGAGCTCTGGTCGATGGGAGCGCGGCGGTGCTCCGCCGTGCTCGCGTTGATGTTTTCCGGCGAGCTAGGTTCCGTGAGGGATCCCTTGTGATCTTTTGGCTTGGTGGAGAGAAAGGCGGGGGTAGGGGCTTTTATAGCCTGAGGGGGGGTGGGGATAACCTCGCCTCATCCACGGTATGGGATTACCCGAGAGGGAGAGCGAGATGGAGTTATTCTCCTCTACTTGGGTGGACACATGGCTCATCCAGGTTGGCCATGAGCAGGTGGGGCCTCCTTTATGTGTTTGCCTTAGGTGGGCTTAGGCCTTGATTCCTATGGGGAGTGAAGAAGCATGGGTAAGGAGGGTTTGACCCATCTTGCCCATGGCCTTCCTTCTTGTTGGTTGGTGGGCAAGGGTGAGGGGGGGAGAAGGGCCCTAGACCACTAATGAGGAGGATGTGTGTGTCTCTTTTGGGAAAAATTCCAAAAAATTGAATTTTAGGGGGGGGGGGGGGGCTTGACCAAAGTCAAACCTTGGGTGGGTCCCCCATGCTGGTCAAAGTCAAAGCGGTCCATGACATTGGGGTCGGGTCAAAGTTGGGGTGTCACATTACAATTTGTGTGTGCATGCTTTTTGGTGCACGAATATGCTCAATTTGTCCTAGAGTTTACTATTCGTCATCGAATTGTTCATGACAACTTTTGTTGACCTCGTATTGACTATACTAGTCTAGAGCCACTCTGAGGTTGAATCGGAGTTCGTTTTATAAAGTCCAAAGCTGTGTGTGCCGCGGCGCACTAAATCAGTCAAAATGTCTATATTCATCATTAGACCTCGGATTGTGACGCAATGAGTACTGACGTGCTCGTATTGTCTATACGAGGCCATTGGAGATGACAAGACTCGGATCGGAGTTCTCTAGACCGATGTTCAAAATCTTGTCTTCGCGACGTTTTATGAGAGATGGTCATATCCTCTATATGACCTCGGGGTCCAACGGGACGAGTTCCGATGCATTCGTACTAACTATAGGATGCCACAGGAATTGATAGAACTCAAATCAGAGTTCTGTAGCTCTATTTCCCGCTTAAGGTAGGATTTAGCCCACTTTTATTGGGTCTACTTGGGCTCTGGTGGCCCTATAAAATTCGGATGTTACACCACCCCTTGATGATCTCAACATGTCATGCTGATCACTCTGATTATGTTTTCTCACCAGGCGTGATTTTGTCGACCCTCCCTCCTACTCCATTGACCCAACTAGCACGTATTTTTTGACACATTTCGGTTATTCCTGGTCCGAGTCCTTTTATATTACATACGTTCGTAGCCCCTCCATTGGACGTGTCTTGTAGGATATGTATTAACGAGTTGTTAGAATTCGTGTTCGGTCTTGTCCCAACTTTTTGTAGTTCCGTGTCTTCCAAATTTCCCATATTGATGAATTCTCTGATTATACGCCTACAATGAGGCCGTCTATTGTGCCCACTTTATTAGACCCTAAGAAAGATGGTTCTTTGAGGATGTGTGTTGACAATCGGGCTATTAATAAAATTACTATCAAATATGGGTCTCCCATCTCTCGCATGGATGACTTATTGAATATATTAGTCGGGCCACGATCTTTTCTGAGTTGGATTTTAGGAGTTGATACCATCAAATAAGGATTAGGGAGGGAGACAAATGAAAGACAATTTTTAAATCGAGGAATGAGTTTTATGAGTGGTTAATGATGCCATTTGGGGTTTTCCATTGCCCTGTGTACTTTCTCTAGGGTGATAATTCATGCCGTCCAACCATTCATGGGAAAATTCTTAGTGGCATATTGTAATGATATCTTAGTCGTTTGCCCCTCACCAACCGATCACGAATCGCATGTGAGGATTATCCTTATCACGTTACGAGCAGAAGAATTATTTGGCAATCTAAACAAAATGTATTTTTATGTTACTTTCGCTGAGTTCCTTGGGCATATTGTGAGTACGGATGAGCAAACAGAAGTAGTACACAAAAGTTTGGGTAGCTTATTACGATGTCTTGCGGGTAATCACAAGGGTACTTGGGACATGATCTTTCCCCATGCTCAGCTTGCGTACAATAATTCTAAGAATAGATCCTCAGGCTTATCCCCCAATGAAATCGTGTACGGCTATAAGGCACCTGTTCCACTTGATTTAATTTCTGTTATCTCCATCGTATAAATCAAGTGATTTTGCATAGAATTCGCTCTTCACATTCCCAATTTACACAAGCACATTCATGAAATGTTTAGTCGCCCAATATGCATTTTATAAATCTCATGCTAATGTGCATAAAAGAGCATCTCACTTTAATGTTGATGATTTAGTCTTGATGCGTCTCATCCCTGAATGAATGCCTTCGGTCTACATAAAAAGTTGGCGAATTGACGAGCTGGACCTTTTCGAATTTTAAAGAGGTTAGGAGAATATGCATATCTTTTTGGAGATACCCACTAATTGGGGTATATCCCCTATTTTCAATGTTTTAGATTTAACGTCTTATGTTTCTCCACTACTAGAATTATTTGCCTCTCCATTTATTCTGTCCATTATGTCTTCTAATGGGTTGAGGTGTGAGCCGGTCCTAGACCGCTCTCTCATGCGGTTTCCACTGGAGGTATGTTGAATTTTGATGTTGAAAACTTTTTCTCCTTCATTGACTAATGTTTTTCTAGATTCCCCATGACCTTCTTTTTGCCTGACAGGTTCTCTTTGATGTGTGATGACCACGCTACTACGACATGGATTGTGGGCCAGATTTGCCCCCTATTGCTGCTGCCTTCGACTATTTTACCCTCCCGGACCACTCATCGGTGATGAGTGATTTTGAGCGGGGAGGATTGATGACGACGATGTCCTGCAACCTGTTCATGATGACGTTGCTAATGTGGTCGTTGATCTCCATCTTAGAGAATTTGATGATTGTGACGGTCATTGTCGAAAGCTTGAAGATGGGATTTTGTCGCGACATCCAACGCCAATATCGCGCCAAATCTCCGCTACATGTTGTGCATGTCGTCCACCGTTACCTTCATATAAAAATATATGGTTATAAATTATATATTTATAATTTTATATTTTAAGCATTTTATCTTTAAGCACTTTATTATTATGTATTTTATTTTTATGCATTTTACTATTGCTATTTCAATTTCATGTTTGTGATGGGTTGCTTATAACCATCTAATGTTTATTTATTATTGAATGGTGGTGATTGAGTGATGTATCCTATATAAAGACTTACATGGGTAATGAGAATTAAGATTGATGAATGAAAAGAATTTAACCCTAAATGAGATCCCCTCTCTCTTTCTCCCCTTGTTGGCCTCCGACCTCCTCCTCTCTCCCTCTTAGTGGTTCGACAACCTTCTCCCCCTCTTCCATCCTCTCTTATCCTTCCCAATAACACTCCTCCTCTCCTACGACATCCAATCTACCGACATCCTTTCCCCCCTTGAGGAGTTCAGCAACAAAGAACCTCCCAAACCTAGGGTTCGGCCAACCAATATTCCTCCTCCTTGGTGATTTTCGGCCAAAGACAACAACTCCAGCGAAGATGAATCTTCTCTAGTGTGAAGCAAGAAAGGCAGACAGGTTTCTCTATGTTTGTTGTAACTCTAGCGGAACCGTAGAGAGCAAACCACTTTTCATCGGAATCATCTATTCCGATTGGGGTAACAAAACTTACTACTCTTATGTGATTCCCTCTTAGATAGATCTTGTGGTGACTTTACTTTGGCGTTGATTGCGAACTTTGATTTCATCGTGGTTTTGTTCCGAACGCATTTGTTGTTTTCTTTTGATCTATTTAAATTCGTGAGGTTGGCGGACTTTATTTTCTTTTTGTTGGGAGAGATCTACCTTTCCGAATCACAATTTTCGGTGGATCTCTTTTGGTACAACACACACTCGACCGAATCGGGTAGATCTCTTTTGCTTGATAGGATATTAGCTTATAGCTTCTATTCGATCTCTGTGTGGCGAACCCGTACGTTAGCATCGGAATAATAAAATTGCAAAATCGAGTGTACTGCGTTTTAGTTTGGCGAGCGTAGAATTGGAATGTGAGAGAACGAATTTGTATCATTTGTCCGTTGCGGTTAGTCGAGAGACGTTTCCTGCATCAAAGATGGGGAACCACTTGAGAAAGTAAGGTATTGCTTCCGCTTGAGGGAAGAGATCACACAAAATTGGGAGTGTTGGTGGGCTTGGAATGCTGGTGTTGAGAAGGCTTGCGGAGTTCGCGAGGGCTTGTCTCTAAGAGCGATGACGAGGGGCAAACCCTTGCATTGTTGAACTCTTGTATGAGAGTAATGTGAGATTCTGGGGGCTGCCCCAATGTATTCATGTGATAGAAGTGTTAGAAACAAATATAGCATCTTGTATTAAAAGAAATCACAGTGTTAATGCATAAGCTTATGCTTGCGATTTTATAGTGCCAATATTTGTTGTTATCATAGATAAATAGAAAAAGTTATTGATAAAACCGGCGTAAATTTTGAGCATTCCAAGTACGAGGTAAGTTCTTTCCATCTACAGCCGTACCACCACCGAAAGCCAAGACAATCAAGGCGAATGACTTGACGCAGTTCAGCCTCCCCTTTTCCGTATCAAACATACGTAACCTCATTATGTTTCAAGGCTGGCACTCACGGACACCACAATTGGGCACTCCAGGCTCAACAACTTAACTTTCCACCCACCTTGTCCCCAAGACCTGGGCTCACAATCATCACAATACAGCTCACTGGGAGCTACCGCCAGTGGTAGCACTACCACGACATGGTAGGGGACAAAACATTATTTCTTCCCCAAATTTTGTGTGTTTTCCTGGAGACCACTCAAGTACTCTTTATGTTTAAACAAATTTGATTCACTCGTTTCTACCCAATCTAAGGGAGTATGACACTTCCTAACGTCTAAAGCCTCGAATAACAGCATTTGAATACTTGCTTAGTAGCTATTGTTGTAGGCAAATTCTATTATATAGAGATGGTCATCCCACCTCTTCCCGAAATCTAAGGCGCACATGCGCAACATATCTTTCATCATTTTGTTTACCCTCTTGGTCTGACCATCCATCTGGTATGAATGGTCGTTTTGAATTTCAGCTAGGTACCCAACAGTTGATGAATAAGCTTGTAGTCATTTTGATGTGAAACGCTCATCTCAGTCACTAACGATGCTACGGGGCACACCGTGCAATCGTACGATCTGTTCAACATAAACTTTGACCAAATTTCCACTGAATTATCCCACTAATTTGGAATGAAGTGTGACACTTTTTGTCAACAAGTCCACAATCACCCAAATGACATAGTTTTTGCGTTGCGATCTCGTCAAACCATGCACAAAATCCACAATTATGTCGTCAAACTTCCACCCCGATATAGGTAATGACTTCAGGAAACTACCGGGTTTTTGACAGTCAACCTTTACTAGGGTGTAAGTATGACATTTTGCCACATAATGAGATATGTCCTTCCTCAACCCTGGCCCCAAGAATAACTTCTTCATATCCTTGAACATCTGTGTGCTCCCCGGGTGGATTGAGTACTTTGTTAAGTGTGCCTCGTACATCAATTCCTCCCACAATTTGCTAACATTTGGGACACACAACCGACTGACCTTCCATAAGAGACCATAATCAACAAAAAACTTGGCATTTGACCCTTCTCTTCCAAATAGAGTTTCATGTAGTCATCCAGCTCCAATGCTTGCCAAATGCTGTCCACGAGGTCATATTGCACCTCCGTCCAGTTTAAACAAGCATTTGCACTAGAGCTCCGATCAACACAAGTGACCTCCAAAGCTTTTAAATCTTGAATAAAATGCTCATCATGCATCTGTATCCAGCTGGCCTGCACCGGAGCCCAGCGACTTAACGCTTTTGCGATAATATTTCCCTTCTCGGGAACATAGTGTATCTCGAACGTATAGTCCACAAGGAACTCTATCCACCTCCTTTATCGCATATTCAAATCCTTTTGAATTAACAAATACTTTAGGCTTTTATGGTTCTTAAAGATGTCAACCTTCACGCCATACAAATAATGTCATCATAGCTTTAGGGTGAATATCACAACTGCCAACTTCAAGTCGTGGACTGGATAATTTCTCTCGTGCACCTTCAGCTGACGATAGCCATAAGATATAACCTTCCTGAACTACAAAATAATGCAGCCTAAGCCACTTCCTGAGGCATCGATATAGATCTCATAGCCTTCTGCACCACATGGCCAACTCAAAACAGGTGTCATGGTTAGACGACACTTTAATTCCTCAAAAGCTCGCATGCACTCGGGCGTCCAAACAAACTTCCGATTCTTCTATGTCAATGTTGTGAGAGGCAAAACAATCCTTGAAAAGTTACCTACGAAGCGCCTATAATAGCAGACAAGTCCAAGGAAACCCCTAACTCCAGCTATAGAAACAAGTATGCGCCACTCTCGTATCACAACTATCTTCGTCTGATCCACAACAATACCCTCTTCACTAACTACATGATCAAAAAAGGCCACTGAAGATAGTCAAAACTCACACTTAGAGAACTTGTCATATAATTAATTCCTCCTCAGGGTATGCAGAATCAATCTCAAATGATTCATATGATCCTCTTCTGACTGAGAGTATAACAGTATATTGTCAATAAAGATGATCACAAACATATCCAAATACTCTCAAAAGGTCATGTGCATTAAGTCCATAAACATAGATGACGCATTAATGAGCCCAAAAGGCATCATAGTAAATTCATAATGCCTATAACGTGTAACAAATGCTGTCATAGGAATATTACTTTCTCGAATCCTCAACTGTCAATAGCCGGACTTTAAATCCAACTTCGAATAGACATTCGATCCAACCAACTGATCAAATAAATCATCGATTCACAAAATCGGATACTTGTTCTTATCCGTCTGCTTGTTCAGTTCACAATAGTCAATGCATAGACGCAAGCTTCTGTCATTCTTCTTCATAAAGATGACTGGTACACTCCAAGGTGACATACTTAGACATATATAGCCTTGCTCTAGCAACTTCTACAACTAAACCTTCAACTTTTCCATCTCCTTTGGCGCTACTCAGTATAGTGAGAGTGAGACAGGTTTCACACTGGCACCATCTCAATAGTGAAGTCAATCTCTCGTTGGGGTGGAATCCTAGGGAGATCTTTAAAAACACATATGCAAACTCAGATACAATAAGAATGTCACTCATACTATACTTAGGCTCTACAGCCTCCAATAACGTAAAGAATAAGTTCGCGTCATTCAGAATCTCCTTGACCACTGGGAGAGCAAACATTAGTATCTTGTTCGATCTGTTGGTGTTACCATGATGATGTGGAAGTTCTCAAATAGGTAGTCTCACTGCCAACGCGATATGAGTCTATAGGGTCGCACATAAGATTGTTTGGAGAAGTTAGAGGAATGGATTGTATTGGACTTACTCATATATGATGAGTGAAGGACCAAGCACTTGAAGGAGTCGAGTGTGTCGAGACTATAGAGCCAAGGCATCAAGTGCATTGAGACCACACAGTCAAGGTGTTGAGTGCGTTTGGACCACACAGCTAAGGCGTTAAGTGTGTCAAGACTTCTCAGCTAAGGCTTTGAGTGCGTCGAGAGCGTCGAGTGTGTCAAGTGCGTCTAGACATCTCAGTGATTCGTCAAGCCATCTCACTCATGTTCTAGGTCTGCGGATAGCGACTGTTCAAGCATGTTTATTCTCCTGGGTATATATAACTTTTGCCTTAGGGCTTGAATATGCATGAGTTTGGGCAAACCAAAAATTGATGGAACGTGTTTCCCAAAGTGCCGATCCCATCTTTCCCGTAAGCCCTGATTCCGGCGCCCGCCTCCACCGCCTCTCCTGGTGTAGACCTAACAATCAGTGGAGATGTAGAGAGCTTTCCATTCTCTATCATGGATCTTGTTTGACAAGGTGTCAGGGTTCTCCCGGTTTGTGTCGATTCCTGTAGAGCCGCAAATCTATTTTGTGTGAACTCATCCAAAAGCCAAGAACTACTCAGGAGCATCTTGGTTGAGTGCCGACTTAATCCAACTCAGGTATACTCTTATTTTGTTACATAAACTTTTTGATCAATGTTCATCACAAGATCCTAGTTTCTCTTTAGAGTTATCATAAACTTTCCATTACGCACGTTTGATGTGATATCTAGTAAAACCCTACAATGGTATCAAAGCGAGGTTTTCGATGATCATTGTTTCCGAAGTTTTCTGCATCTAGTACGTGTAGATCTAAAGATTTAGAAATGTTCTAAATGCCCCTTGGAACCCCGATAGGAGCACATGTGATTTTGTTGTAATTTTGTGAATGTACTCAATGGTTAATAGTTAATCATGATTAAATGTTAATCAATTATTAAATCCGTTATCCAATATTAAGTGTGTGGATGTCTTTTGATGGATGATAGTCTTCCTGACTCGATCGATGAAGTGTGGGCTTGACAAAGCAAGGTGCAATAATCTATCTTGGTAAGGGTGCGAGCGGATAATTGTGATATCCCAATGCCAACATCGGGTCCAAATTAATTAGGTAACCTTAAAGGTTGAGTGCCCAAAGGCATTGGGTTGGCATGCACCATATGATGATGTGAGTAAAGAGTTATTCACCAACCATACAAGAGTTGCATGTTGATGCAATTAGCAAGCAATGCCTACCTAAATAACTACATTATGAGAGAAAAGTGAAATCTGACCCATGGTGTTGGTGAAATATTGATCTTGTCCACTAGAGAGTAGCTTGTATAAACTTTCTGAATTGATATTGAGGGTTATCGATTTGATTAAAATAGTGAGAGTATTTAATTAAAGTCCATATTAAAATAAAGATATATTTTAAAAATAGTACTGAGTTTTTTTTTTTGCATAAATTTCTTGTAGAATTTCCATGACAAGTGGATCTTATTCCACCCTGTCCCTCAGAGCTATACTTGAGAAGGACAAACTGAGTGGGACTAATTATCTGGACTAGTACAGGAACTTGAGAATTGTTCTTAGGCAAGAGCGTAAGATCTATTTCTTGGAATTAGATCCCTCTACTAAGACAAATGCCTCTGCCCCTCGAGCAGATAAAGATGCTTATAAGAAGTATAATGACGACACCTTGGATGTCGAATGTCTTATGCTTGCCACCATGAACTCTGAGCTTCAGAAGCAACATAAGAACATGAGTTATAAAGAGATTGACGACCACCTTAAGAAAATGGTTCAAGGGCAAGCTCGATAGGAGAGGTTTGACTTCACCAAGGCATTGTTTCAGTGCAAGATGAGAGCTCGAGACCTAGTAGGGACTCACATACTCAAGATGATTGGGTATATAAAGAACCTTGAATGACTAGTCTTTCCCTTGGGCCAAGAGTTGGGTACTGATCTAATTCTATAATCGTTACCGGATAGTTATGAGCAGTTTGTCTTGAACTACAACATGAATGATATCGACAAGACATTGCCCAAGCTCCTAAGCTTGTTAAGAACTACCGAGATCAATATGAAGAAAGTCACGCATACTAGCCCCATACTGGTGGTGCATAAAGGCAAGTGCAAAGCCATGGGGATCAAGAAGATTAAGGTTAGACCTAAGTTATCTCTTGACCCCAAGTTTTCAGCACTGAAGTAGAAGGGCATGGCGAAGGAAGGGAAATGCCACCATTGTGGCAAGGCTGGTCATTGGAGGAGGAATTGTCCTTCTTACATTAAAGGTCTACAAAAGATGAAGGGATGTATGACTTCCGCTTCAAGTATTTATGTTATAGAGAAACCTTTCTACTCCTTCATCTTGGGTATTGGATATCGGATGCAGTTCTCATATTTGTACAAATGTCCAGGACCTAGGAAGGAGGAGATTGTTGGGTAAATGAGAGGTGGACTTACACATTGGAAATTGAGCAAGAGTTGATGTCGTTGCCATTAGTGTCTACCGTCTTTCTTTGCCCACAGGGCTTGTAATAGAACTAAATAACTGTTATTTCATTACTTCTATAACTAGAAACATTACATTTGTTTAAAGTTTAGCCATGAAAGGCTTTTTATTTATAATTAAGAACAAATGTTGTTCAATTTTTATGAATGATGTTTGTTATGGTATAGCACAAATATTTAATGGTTGTATATTTTGAACTTAGACCATACGATATATAACATAAAAAATACTAAAAGATGGACTACTAGACTCATTTGATTATGAATCATTTGAAAGATGTGAATTTTGTTTATTAGGCAAGATAACTAAAGTCCCTTTCACTGGTCATACTGAGAGGGCTGATGATCTTATGGGTAAAATACATAGTGATGTATACGAACCCACGAGTTTTATGGCTAGAGGTGGGTATTACTACTTCACTACATTTACTGATGATTTCAGTAGATACAGATATGTGTATCGTATGAAGTGCAAATCCGAAACTTTTGAAAAGTTTTAAAAGTTTAAGAGTGAAGTAGAAAACCAATTAGGAAAATGGTTAAAACATTCAAATCTGATCGAGGTGGTGAATACCAAAGTCATGAGTTTCGTGATCATCTAAAAGAGTGTGGTATTGTATCACAACTCACTCCACCTAGAACACTACAACATAATGGTGTGTTTGAGAGGTGGAATCATACTCTGTTAGACATAGTGCGGTTGATGATGAGTCATTTAGATTTACCTGTTTTCTTTTGGGGTTTTCCTTTATAGACTGCTCCTTTCACATTAAATCGTGCTACAACTAAAATGGTTCAAAAGACACCATATGAGATATGGATTAGGAAGCATCCTGGTATGTCCTTCATGAAGATTTGGGTTATGAGCCATATGTGCGACATCAAATGCCTGATAAGCTGGAATTTAAGTCGAATAATTGTTATCTTGTGGGGTATCCTAGAGAAACCAAAGGGTACTTCTTCTACCTACCATCTGAGGGAAAAGTATTTGTCGCAAGAACTGATGTATTTTTGGAGAAAGAGTTCTTATCTAGAAAGAATACGAAGGTGGAACTTGAAGAAGTTCAGGAACCACAAAACAATGAATGAACCAAAATTGGAACCTGAGCAAGGATTACAAGTATTTGTGGCTGGAGAGCCTGCTCAGGAAACACAAATCCTACGTAGATCTGGTAGACCCAGATTTGAGCTTGAGAGATATGAATTTCTCGTGTCTTAAATTGGTAATATGTTGCTTATGGATCATGATGATGAGCCTGTAACCTACCAAGAGGCTATGAGTGGACCAGACTCTGATAAGTGGCTTGGGGCCATGAAATCTGAAATGGACTCTAAAAGTGTAAGACCCCTCCCCCTTACCAAGGAGTTAACCCGGTCTTATGCCCAGAACCACCGTCTTACGGTGGCACTAACACACGGGTTAGTCGACACCGCAACACGCCGATTCTGCCGGCTAGAATGATCACATAACCTGTTGGCCAAAAGGGAGTAAGAAGTAAAAGAAGTATATAAAGCAACCACTAGTACATCAGTCCAGCATGAGTTATATAAAATAGAGAAAAAGGGGCTTATGCCAATTACATGATGACAAATATCTCTCTCATAAATGACAACAAGCGGAAGCTACACTAGCCTCAGAAGACTCGTCCCACCTAACATCGAGCTGCAGTAGTAGTAGTGGATGGAGGTGGTATCAGCTCCTCACGTCCCGCCACCTCATCCTACTGTTGCTCCATCTCCTCGAGCTCCTAAAATGATTGGTCACACCGACCATTAGTATAAAAGACTAAGTCATTTCCTCCGCACCTCGCCCCACAACTCCTAGGCACCAGGCAGGAGGACGAAGGGGAGGACAACAAGGGGTAAAACAAGGAAGAAGGTGACAATGGAACTATATTAACAAGTAGATATACATCAATATCTCTATTCTAGAAGTTCTATATATATAGTGTAGGAAGTAAAAGAACTGAACAGGAACAAGTATGTGTAGTAAATAAATAGTACTAGAAGAAAGCTGAGTAAAGACAATAAGTAAAATAAACTACTACTACCATCACATAAGTACCTTAACTTATATGGATGCCCATACACACATATAAGTTAAGGTTTCCATAAACATAACTTATCATATAAAAGATCCATACTAATTTATATGATAAGGATCCATGGTCTATATGACCTAGTTATGAATGTATGATATGCATGCGTATTATGGTTCATGCAAGTGCAACTCACGCACACGACTCTGTGATCACAGACCTTTAGTTCCCACTTTTCAGAGCTAGCATCACTCTCTGGTACCACCGTTGTTGGTACGACAGCAGTGGAGCGGGCGTCTCCACTCCTAGGCGGGTATCACACTACCAGGCCTAGACCTCCCATACGTCTCTGTACATATCCTAGGGGCACTCTAGAGTCTCTGCGTACTAATTGCTGGCTACCCACCAGTTTTATTGGTCGAGTGTGCATTTTCGGGGATCGTCCTCCAGACTGCAGCGTAAAATAACCCACTGGCCCCTCAAACCATCACACCTCGCCAGAGCCACTGTACTGCCATTGGTGTAACGATTGGCCCAGTACCGCATGACCCGCCACAAGGTTATGCACATACAAGATATTCCGACCCGAGCCTCCAGCTCGCAGGACCAAACCATCTTGAAACCCTCCAACCCCTCACGGGTGAGATTGCACATCAGTGCCTTAGTTCTGAATCCCTCCAACCCTCCACGGGTGAGAATGCACATTTGTGCATTTATTCAAATCCCTCAAACCCATCACAGGTGAGAATGAACCACAATGCCTTAACCTATTATACTACTCTTGTCTAGTGCTAGTTACACCAAGTAGTTTAGGGTTTATCCCAGGAATGCCCAAGGCATGCCCGGTGAAGGGCTCTCGAGGGCACTAGGAACTACGATGGGCTGAATCCCAAAGCTCCCTTTCTCAATGATATTTACTCTTATTAGTGTCTACCCCTTGTCCATATTCTGCTCTCATTATTACTCTGGAGTGATCCTAGTGACTTAAGATGTTAATAGAAGGTCGGCGGTCTTCCGCCAGCCTTTGTTATAATTACTATCCTAGGACTTGTGCTCTATCGCTCGTAACCAAGAAATGACCTATAGTAGACCATCCAGGGTTTATTCTCCCAAAATAATTACCATTTCAATGTTTATTCGTATCCCCCTGCGGTACTAGTAATATATACTATCTGAGCTAGACGCAACCCATGACCTACTACCACCCATAAAGTACGACTTCTAATTTCTTAGCCAAAGTGACCTTAACCATTTATCATGGGATGGTATGATATATCATATTGATTATGTGGAGTTTTCACTATTTTTCTAAATCGTATGACCCTAAATTAAATCCTTTAATTAAGTGGCCTAGGTCACTTTATACAAGAAGTACTATATCAAACGACCCCCCTGCTCTAATAAACTTTTCTGATGATCATCTAGGCTAATTATGACTGGTTTCCAAGATTTGTAATTTTCCCATTTATATTTCCATTTAATTTTCATTTTAAGTTAAATCCATGAATTGGCCACTTGACAAATGAAGTACATTAAATATATTTCTAAAAATTCTAGGAAATTTATTGCAGATGTAAATTGTTGAAATAATATCAAATACAAAAATTCATGGTCCTAAACAGTAATTTGGTTTACCAACACTCATATGACAAATATTACAAAAATGCCATTATTTGGATTTTAAACCTATAGATGCATACAAAAATATCAATAAAATTACACAAGGTCACAAACATATAATTAAATCACTAGGAATTTTTCCATAATAATCCCACTATAATTTCCATCAGTTTTTTAAATAATTTCATAAAGGGACAAAATTATAAATTCTACATAATTCCAAAATATAATCATCTAACAGACCCATAAAATTTTCCAGGTGTTAAATATAACTCCCTTGAGTTCTTAACAAAATTTGAGAATTTTAACTCATCAATAACCCTATTTTCAAATTTTTATTCTAAAATGTCCTAATACTCAAAAATTCCAAATAATGGGATTTTTGATCCCAAAAATCCCATTACTTCTATTGAAGGTATATTTCACCCTAATAATCCTCTGACCAAGATTTCATAGACTTTTCATGTTCCAAATGGGCTAAGTCCCCATTATATAGATTTTTGCTAAAGGCACCCCAAGCCAATATTCATCATACTCATGCAAGTGGGCTTACCCAACATGCAGAGACCCAAAGGGGCTGAAATTTTTATCATGGTCTTATATTGACCCAAAGGCCATTCACCAAAATTTGGGGCCATTCCAAGCTATATTGCTCCCAATATTTCCTTAATTTAAATATATGTATGTTCACAAAAACTATAGGAAAATTTCTTCTAAAAATTATCATATTTTTACAGGCTCTATGTTTGACCTATTCAAGAACATACCCAAAAGTTTGGGTCATGTGGACTACTGGTTTGGCATGGGCATTCAATCAAATTTCTGCCCTAGCCTAGGACCAATCCTAGTAGATTGGTCCTACAGGGAGATCTACTATCCCAAATCTGGACTTTATGGTGGCAAATGAAAGATAAGACCTAGGCCTACAATTTTCATGCTGAAGTCTGGTTCTGAAAGTGCCTTTAAGAGGCATATTTTTAACTTGCAAAAATTGTGTAAAAGTGTGACATATAATGCACTATTCATTATCAAATTAATTCATCAATCATATGAAATGAAATGGACAGCATCCGTTCATCCCCTACCTCCAGCCAACGGCTGGGATGAGCCCGACCTGAATCAACAAGATTTCTTATTTCCAGCCACTTGGGCTGGCTCCACCGCCGGCGATTATTGCTGCCACCTTCGTTGAGGTGGTGGCTGGCGTTTCCCGCCGGTGAGGCTGCCGGAGGCGGCTCCTCCGACGATCCCGAGCAAGAAGAGAAAGCTCGAATTTTTGCTCTCGGCTCACATGGTATTGGGCTGAAATGAGCCCGATGTCTTGCTTAGTCGATCTAGGATTCTAGTACGGTGATAGGTGAAGCAAAACAGACCAGAATTGAGGCTTAACGGCGGGTTTGGAGGCGGTGAGCCATGGCCGAGCTTGTTCTGGCGAGTCCTTCCCGTTTCCTGGTTTCTCCAGCAATTTCCTTGTTCCAGATGTCGATTTCCACTAGCCTGAGCTCACTGAAGGTGTTGGGTACATTGGAAAATATGTACCAGATTTGAAGAAGCCTCACCCTACTCAATGATATACATCAAGGTGTATTTGATGTGCTTTGATTTTATATGTGCAGGTTAAGTAATTGCAGGAAATGTAGAAAAGTTTCTAAGTCCATGTGTCGACACCTAGAGATGCAGTGTCGACACTTATGAAGGCTTGTGTCGACACCTAGAGAAGTTGTGTCGACACTTGGAGTAATTATATCGACACCAGGAAAGGCAGAGTCGACACCAGAAGAAAAGTGTCGACACATACAGGCAGTGTCAACACACTGTGAAGAATTGTCCACATAATCTGTGTCGACACTTAGAGTCAGTGTCGACACCCAGAGAAGCTTTGTCGACATCAAATGTGTCGACACTAGGAGGCTGTGTCGACACTCAGCAAGCTTCAACAAAGTTAAAGTACTTATGTCGACACAAAGGAGATGTGTCGACACTCAGCAAGTTTCAACACATGATGGCATGTGTCGACACAAAGGAGATGTGTCGACACTCAGCAAGTATCAACAACAAAAGAAGATGTGTCGACACAAAGGAGATGTGTCGACACAGAGCAGAATTCAGCTAAGTTTTAAAGAAGAAGTACTTGTGTCGACACACTCAACCAGTGTCGACACATTCAACAGAAGGCTTGTGTCGACACACAGAATCAGTGTCGACACATTCTAAAGAAGCAGTGTCGATAAGCTGTTACAACAACACAAGGAGTTGTGTCGACACCATCAAGGCTAGTGTCGACACTTAGTTCACTTGTGTCGACACTTGGTCTATTTGTGTCGACACATAATGAAGATCAGTCTCGACACTTTTAGAGAGAGACAGTGATTTCAAGAAGTGACTTGATGACTTGACAGCTGCCATTTCAACCGGTCTACGACAACTGTCAGAGCTGTCAGAAGTTCGTTAGAAACCGGATCAGCCGGTTACCTTGGAGGAAGACTATATAAAGGCCTTTATCCTTCAACAGAAGAGCATTGATCATAATTAAAGATAAAAATAAATCAATCAATCAGAAGATTAAGAAGATCTATACAGATCCAGAGAAAACTGTAAATCAGTATTTTGAAGAAACTTCAGATTTACTTGGAGAGAGAGAGAACTCCAGTAATTGAAGTCAAGAAATAGACTTGTTAATCAAATCTCTTAAGAAGCAGATTCTAAACCAGACTGCAAAGTTGGATCCAGATTTAATTCTCCATCCTAAGAAGGAAGTTGTCAGACGGTCTACTTCAAGAAGATCAACTTTACTGAGTTCAGACTCAAGAAGCCTTGAAGAAAGCAAAGACAAAGTTGATCTCAGGAATCAGTGCTATCAAGAACTGATCAAGAAGATTGCCCTCTTCATTCTCTCAAACTGAGTGGTTATCTGAAAACTTTTTATTATCTTTTTGTAGGATCCTAAGGGATCTGAGTTGTAAGCCTAAATTTATAAAGGTTGAGGTAGGGCTTTTGATCCTGAGTGTAGGAGAATCAATTCTCTGAGTGTAGGCCTTGTTGAAGGCTGAGGTAGGGCTATTTAGCCTGAGTGTATGTCTTGTTGAAAACTGAGTGGTAGGGCTTTGTGCCTGAGTTGTAGGAGTGGGGACACTCTGAGTTGTAGGAATCTGTTTGGGGTTCTGAGCTGTAAGATCTGAGGATCTGAGGAGAAGTGCAAAAGTTAGGCCGAATCTAGTACACTACTAGATAGGCGTAGGGGGAAAGTAGATGTACCAAAACCTTGGGGAACCACTATAAACACTATGTGCACTCTGTGAATGTTTGTTTCTGTGGTTGCTGTGTTGTGATAACTGTAGAATTTACATCTGCTGCTTAAAGTACAATACAGTTTGTCTGCCTTAAAGTACAAAGATAAAGTACACCTATTCACCCACCTCTAGGTGGTTAGGCACTATTTCTTTCAAGTGGTATCAAAGCGAGGTTCCTCAAAAAGGGACTTAGCAGTCTGAGTAAGATCCTGTAGGCAGATTCAGAACAAACAAGAATCAAGAAAATGAGTTCTAGTGAGAATCACAAAGAGCTGGGGTCCATGAAATTGCCAATATGTAGAAAAGAGATATTTGACATATGGAAAGTGAAAGTGTGAGTTAGATCTGATATACTCTAGAGGGGGGGTGAATAGAGTATGGTGCTTGCTAAAAACTTTTACAACAGTTGTTGTATTCTTATGTGAACAGGGAAGCAAATAATAAAGAGTAAATCTAATCACAGAAACTATCTAATCACAGAGCAACATAGTCACAAACCACAGCTAGAAACAAAAAAGAAAAACAAGCAACCAGAAGACACAAGGAGCTATAGTGGTTCCCCAATCAACCTGGGTACATCCACTCTTCTACCACCCTAGGTAGGAATCCACTACAGGATGAGTTGATCAGGTGTCCTGGGCACCAATGAGCTTTTGATAACGTGCTCAAAAACCAAACCAGATTTTTTGATCAGGTGTCTTGCCACCAATGAGCTTTTGATAAGGTGCTCAAAATCCAAACACAAACTTTCGAAGGGAGTTTGAAAAACCCTTTACAGCAGAGAGAGAGAGGGATAAGAAGATCTTCTCTGTCAACAGTCAGAGAGAAGATTATGGATGTCGTCATAGCTCCCCCTGAGATCTGTAGTTGTTCAGGAAGTGAAGCTTTGTAGTAGGGTGATAGGCCTTCAGAAAATTGATCTCCAGCAAATGATGATTTCAGCAACAGCTGAAATGTGAGGTGTCTGGAGTCTTGAATGATGATGGCCTTGAACACTTGAATCAAAAGAGATCTGAAGATTTCAGTTTGTTGATCTCCTTTTGGTGTCGGTGTTCTTGTGTGAATCTTTGAGACTAAGGATGTCTGTAACTCTTTCTCTTTCTTGTGTGTGTTTGTTGTTGTAAGAGTTGTTGCAGAAGAAGTTTTGCAGAGAATGAATATTGCAGAATATGTGTCTCTCCTTGTTCTTCTTTTGTAGTTCTGAAAAATATAATCTTTTATTCTCTTGATGTCTGAATAGAAATGATCCACTATCAAGATAGTCGTTGGCCTGTCATAAATGACTTCCTTAACTGTAATTGTTTTCTGGAGGAAAGTCCAATAAAACACTCCTTGATAATTCCTTGAAACTTGCTCCAGAATAAATGAAAAACGGCTACAAGATCTCTGAATTAAATGCTGACAATAATTCCACAGCTGTCCAAATTTGAATTTTGAAAAACATTGAACTCTTCAAAAAAAACGTCGAACTGAGCTCCACTATCGTCGAGCTAAGCTCAGAGATTTGGACTTGAACAGAAACAGAGATCGTCGATCTGAGCTCAACTATCGTCGAACTGAGCTCAGAGATTGAGAACCAAACTGGAGTCAAGATCGTCGATCTGAGCTCGAAGATCGTCGAATGGAGTTCAACGACTTGTTGAAGTTGAGCTCAGCGATCGTCGAATGTAGTTCGACGATCCGTCGAAGTGAGCTCAACGATCGTCGATTGGAGTTCGACGATTCGTCGTACTGAGCTCGACGAAATGACTTAGT
Source organism: Platanthera guangdongensis (assembly GCA_039583875.1). Classification (NCBI taxonomy): domain Eukaryota; kingdom Viridiplantae; phylum Streptophyta; class Magnoliopsida; order Asparagales; family Orchidaceae; genus Platanthera; species Platanthera guangdongensis. The sequence goes on along the minus strand of CM077148.1, from coordinate 133,568,681 downwards.
TTCCAGACTGAAAAACCTGGTCTTGAGGGCAGCTTCCAAAGCTAAGTACTAACCCTTAGACTCAATTCTACTTGACCTTTAGATCTATACAATGAGGTCAAAACAAGTTTCCTAAGAGACATAGTGATCCTGACCCAAATTAGTAATAGGATGTTCCAACAATCTCCCACTATTTGTGTTAGGATTACTGTTTACAGATATTGAAAAATTAAGAATATACAGAGCAACAATATAACAACAAAATAATGCAGAAACACAGACATAATCTCAGATAGATCAGAAAGCAGAATATATTGTCACCTTACAGAATTACTCCTTTTCTTTGCTCTTTATAAGTTTTATTTCCCTATTTGGATTAAGAGCTTCCTTCTTTGATCTTCTGTCATTAGCTACACCTAGAGATGTTTGTTGTTTTGGCCTTGGTACTAAAACTTCAGGGTGTAGCTTCATGTAGCTTTCAGAATCAAAGAACTTGCTGGAGGAGTATCTTTCCAGTTCCTTTTTCCTTTGATCAGAAAAAGTAGTAATGCTGGAGGTGTATTTGTCTTGCTCTCTGGCTTTCTTGATCTGGTCCAGAGCAGCTAACTCTTTCATCCTGGCTGTCCAAGAAGTTGGATTATTCTCTGAATCCTCAAAAGGCACTGGAGGCTCATATCTATTAGAGGGATTGTCTGGAGGAGCTCTGGAGGAGACTAATTCTTTCAGTTTGTATGGAAATGGACCTGAAGTAGTATCAGATGGACCTGGTACTTCCCTTGAGTATGTGTGCTGTCTGGAATAACCTTTTGAATAAACTTGAAGTTCTCTTTGGTTTCCTCTGTAGTTTCCTCTCCTTGACTAATAGCCTCTGGATTGGCTTCCCCTATGTTGAGATCTTCCTTGAGGCTGATAGGGGGTTTGACTTCTGGCAGATGGTTGAACAGCAGAGCTACCACTTACACCTGCACTAGGTGAAGGAGGAGGAGGAGGAGGAGGATGATGGAACTGAGAGGAACCTTTATCATACTTTCTCTTCTTTTTCATAGCCTTTAATTGATTCTTGGAGTATTGCATCCAATGTTCTGTTATAGGGCAGTCATGCAGAATATAGTAGGGAATGTCATTTTTATCTTTTACTTTTGCTGGAGGAACTCTTTTCATTGCCTTGCTTCTTGCTTTTCTTTTCCTTGCTATAGTACCTGAGGAATCATCAGAATCAGTTCTGAACTGATCACTTTCAGAGCTTTGTTCATCATATAAAGCATCAATCCTTTTAAGGTAGTCTTTTTGAAGTTGTGATTGAGCAGATGAAACAGTAGTGACAGCAGTTGTGGCTGCAACAGTAGAAGGAGGAATGGAAGCAACACTAGCAGAACCATCAATAACAGTAGGGGCAACAACAACAGAACCAGCACGGGCAGCAGCAGGGGCAGCATCATAAACTGAATTTACAAAGGAATGTATAATACTGGTGTCACAGCTTGAAATGGGCACAATGGCTTTGGAGAGATCCTCAGATTGCTGGACTGCAGTGCTCTCTGGAAGACAGCTGAAATATATATAATCAAACTCTGATAAAAGTGACCTGAGGTCCACTGAGAAAACTACAACCTGTGGTGTTGAGGCTGGAGCTTGAATTGAAGTAACAGCAGCAGCAGCAGCAGCAGGCAATCTAACACCTTCATGAGGCATCTCCCCCTGCCTAGATTCAGAGATAGCTGGATCAAGGCACCCAAAGGAAGGGATTGCCTGAGGAGGAATGATGGAGGAGAGCCTGGCAGATAAGTCTGCAACTGACTTTAAAAGTGGAGCCAAGGAGGTCTCCAACAAGAGGGACAGCCTGGGAGCTATCAGCTCATAAAGTCTGTCTGCTAAGGCTGGAATATCTACATGCTCAGTAGGGACTTGAGCAGAGGTAGAGAATGAGGGTGGATCAGCTGGAGATGTTGGTGGAGAACTGGTGTATGGGGGAAAGGAAGGTTGAGGTGTGGGGATTGTTGAAATGGAAGATAGAGGATTGGAAATAAAAGGTGTGAAGGAGGGTTGAGCAATGATGTCTTGGAGTAACTGTTGGTAAGATGTGTATGAAGAGGGTAGATCAGGAGGGGATGAAGGGGAATCATCTATAAAGGAATCATCTATCATATTGAAGGATGGAATGTGAGATGATGTGCCAATGTCTTGGTGAGGGAATTGATGTAGAGGATGTAATAGTTCTTCTATTAGTGGAAGAGTTGGAGAAATTGAAGTTGGAGATGGGGTTGAAATAATGATGGTGGATGAAATTTAAATGGTGAAGGTGACTGGTGGAGATGAAATAAGAGGTGGATGAGGAGGAGAAGCAGCAGGCAAGTCTTCTGCAGGGGCAGAGACTTGAGGGGAAGAGACTGTAACAGTCCTTGTGCCTGAAGTTGCAGCTGCAGAGGGCTTGCTGGGCTTCACAATTTGTCTATCTCACTTGCCAAACAGGGCACAGGAGAGCCTCTTGGAGGCATTGATGTGCATCCCATTTGATACTAGCAGAGAAGGGCATCTGTTTTGAAGAAACAGCCCTAGTATCCTTCCATAATTCACAAAGTTCTTATTTAGCTTCTTCTTAATCAGATCAAAGAAAATCTCTCCCTAGTTTAATTGTTTCTTATTTACAAGAGCACCCATCAAGCATAGCTGATACCTGGAGATGGTATCATGGGCTGAATGCTTGGCCAAAAGCACTTTTCCAACAACATCAGCTAAGAACCTATACTCAACAGCCAAATTCTTTTTCAGCAGCTTGCTAGGGTTTGCATCAGAATGACCCATTCTATCAAGCATAGTAGAAAATTCTTCTCCAGACATTTCAACAGAATCCTCTCCAGAATTCAATCCAAAAATCTCTGTCAGGGTAGCAGGTGTAAGAGGTACCTGTGTTCCAGAAATTGATCCAATCACTATATTTTGATCCTGGTTGTGGGCAGTATATACCCACTCCTTGATTTCATCAGCAACCAATTTGATCCTGGTGGACATGATGGCAACAAGCTTTTGTTCCTTGAACAGTTCTAGAATATCTTGGAAAATCTGATCACTGGTGCTGAAAGAATCCATATCAATATCGAATCCTGCATCAAATTTCATGGCGGCCAGAACGGCGACGGAGACGGCCATGGTTTCCTGCAAAAAAATAAACAACTAAACGACCAAGTGTAGAGAGGTTTGGAGGGAAAGATAAAATTTGCAGAGAGATTGAAAGCGCCAAAGGAGAACGACGGCCGAAAAATGAATTTTTAAATTAGGGTTCGACGCAGAAAAGGAAAGATCGTTGAACTCAATTCGACGATCGGGGCTTCTAAAGGAATCTGAAAGGTCTTCAATATCGTCGATCTCCGTTCGACGATATTGGAGAGCGTCGAGCTCCGTTCGACGATAGTTCAGAAAAAAAATCGTCGAGCGTCGGTCGACGATCGTTGACCTGGAGAGATATTTGAGCACTATCTGAGAAGCGCTGAACTCTGGTCGACGATTTCGAAAAGCGTCGATCTCCGTTCGATGATCGGGGGGAAAATCGTCGAGCGTAGCTCAGAGACCAGAAACACTATAGACACTAGAAAAATTGAGAAGTTTGCCTAGTCTTGGTCATTTTTAGAGTTTTAAAATCTTGGACATTATTATACTTCCTCCATCTAACATTCCTAACTGATTTAGAAAGAAGATGTGTTTCTTTTCATCCAAGGGTTTGGTGAAAATATCTCCCCTTTGCAAATCAGTTGGGATATATTGAAGTTCAATTTTATTTTTCTCAACATTATCCCTTAAAAAAGTGATGCCTAATTTCTATGTATTTTGTCCTACTATGGAGGACTGGATTTTGAGTTATAGAAATATCACTGGTATTATCACAAAAGATTTTAGACTTCTCTAAGTTGTAGCCATAGTCTAGGAGTTGGTTTTGAATCCACAATATTTGTGAACAACAACTACCTGCAGCCATATATTCAGCTTCAACAGTTGAAGTTAACACGGATATTTGTTTCTTGCAAAACCAAGAGACAAGTCTGTCACCGAGAAACTGACAAGTTCCACTGGTGCTTTTCCTGTCAATTCTGCATCCAGCATAATCAGCATCAGAAAATCTAGTTAAGTCAAATGCTGAATCTTTTGGATACCAGAGACCTAGATTTGGACAACTTTTAACATACCTGAGAATCCTTTTTACTAAGGTTAGGTGTGACTCTCTAGGGCTCGCTTGGAATCTAGCACATATGCATGTAACAAACATTATGTCAGGTCTACTAGCTGTAAGGTACAGCAAAGAGCCAATCATTGCTCTATATGTTGTCTGATCAACAGGTTTCCCATGTTCATCAGCATCCAACACAGCATTAGTAGACAAAGGTGTTTTCATACAAGATGCTTCAGACATACCAAATTTCTTAACCAATTCTTTTGCATACTTGGTTTGAGAAATGAATATGCCTTCAACATGTTGTTTGAATTGCAATACTAGAAAGAAGGATGGCTCACCCATGCTACTCATTTCAAATTTAGAATGCATTATATTGGAGAACCTTCTGCACAAATTTGAATCAGTAGAACCAAAGATAATATCATCTACATATATTTGTACTAGTAGGTTATGGGACTTATGGGTTCTAATAAAAAGAGTTTGGTCTACTCTACCCCTTATAAATTCATTTTTCAGGAGAAAGCATGCTAGGGTCTCATACCATGCTCTAGGAGCTTGCTTGAGACCATATAATGCTTTATTCAATTTAAGAACATAATCAGGATGAGTTGGAGAGATAAAACCTGGAGGTTGTATGACATAGACTTCTTATTTGATGTCTCCATTGAGAAAAGCATTCTTTACGTCCATCTAGTACACTTTGAAACCTTTGTGTGATGCATATGCTAAGAAGATTCTAATAGCCTCTATCCTTGCAACTGGTGCAAAAGACTAGTCATACTCTATGCCTTCTTCTTGAGAGTACCCTTGAGCAACTAGCCTTGCCTTATTCCTTACAATTACTCCTTGATCATCGAATTTGTTTCTAAACCCCCACTTTGTTCCAACAATGGAGTGATCCTTAGGCCTTGTTACTAGTTCCCAAACTTTGTTCCTTTCAAATTGATGCAACTCTTCTTGCATTGTCATGATCCAGTGTGGATTTTGCTCTGTGCCCGATTCATTGAAAGAACGTTTGTAGTGACTATTACTTTGCAAGGAAACTGCCAAGATGATGCAGTGGCATCCCAAAGATCTTAATCATGACAGTTTAATACATCACCCTAGAGATCGCTTGGCATGGAAGGAATTTGATCAACGCCACAAAGAGTTCTCAAAAGATCCTCGAAATATTCGTTTAGGACTTGCTACTGATGGATTCAATCCATTTGGTGTTCTTAGCAGCACACATAGTACGTGGCCAATTATGCTAGTGATATACAATGTGCCACCTTGGGAGTGCATGAAGAAAAGATCTATTATCATGTCGGGTTTGATACCTGGTCCAAAGATGTCAGGAAATAATATCGATGTGTATCTACAACCATTAATAAAAGAGTTGAATGAGTTATGGGAAGTGGGGGTAGAAGTGTTTGATGTTTTAGATGAGAAAACATTTACACTACACGCAGCACTATTATGGACTATTAGCGATTTTCCCGTGCTTGGTATTCTATCGGGATGGAACACACATTCCAAACTTGGATGTCCATCATGCGGGTTGAACACTCAATCATGTTGGCTAAAGAATAGTCAAAAAACTATTTATCATGGTCATCGTCGATTCTTGCCAGTTGATCATCCATACCAGAAAGCAAGAAAGTTTGGTCGACATGAAATACGTATTTCTAGTAAAAAACCTCCTAATGGACGAAGAGTATCAGAGGAAACCCAACATCTTCATGTTGTGTTTGGTAGAGAAAATAATTTGGGAGGACCCACTAAGTATTGGAAAAAAGAAGTACATTTTTTGAACTTCCCTATTGGAAGACAAATTTACTTTGTCATTGTCTTGATACGATGCATATAGAAAAAAATGTGTGTGATAATATTTTGAACACTATATTGGGTGACCCGATCAAATCCAAGGATAATGTGCGCGCTAGAAGGGATTGCAAGGATCTCGAACATCTATGGATCCAAGAAAGAGATGATGACACATAGATTATTCCTCCAGCTTGCTTCACCATGAGTAAGACAGAGAAAGATATCTTTTTAGGAATGATAAATTCATTACGAGTTCATGATGGATATGCCTCCAATATAACACGCTGTGTAAAACTGAAGCAATGCAGAATACAAGGCTTAAAGAGCCATGATAATCACATTATAATGCAGCAATTGTTGTCGATTGGTTTACGATCAGTGCTACCAAGGCATATAGTGACACCATTGATGGAGGTTTCCATGTTCTTTAGAGAACTATGTTCCAAAAAACTAAATGTTTCTGATTTGTTTAAGATTGAAGATCGCATAATAGTGGCTTTATGTCAACTCGAAATAATTTTCCCCCCTTCATTCTTCACTGTAATGATTCATCTTATGATTCATCTTTCACAAGAAGCTATTTTGGGTGGCCCAGTACAATTTAGATGGATGTATCCCATCGAGAGGGAACTTGGACATTATAAAAAATATGTACGAAATAGAGCAAAACCAGAAGGATCTATAGCAGAGGGTTATATAGAGGAAGAGACTTTGACATTTTGTTCTCGGTTCTTAGAAGGAATAGAGACTCGATTTAATCGACCAAGTCATAATAGTGCAAATTCTACGTCTCCAGCTCCAGCATTTACGATGCTTCCACAAATTGGGAGTGCAACAAGGGGAGTTATCTTGAAGGCACTAGATCCAATTAGCCTTATGCAAGCACATCGATATATTTTGTTCAACTGTGCAGAGCTTGAAATTTTTCGAAAGTAAGTTTTAATAAACTTTAAAACTATGTTAAAAATTATTTATTCTTGAAATGTGCTTCAATTAATATTTTTTTAATAGCGAGTTTCGAGAAGAATTGAAGAATCGCCACCAACCCCAATGTTTTGACGTGGACCGCTTGGAGAATCTACTTCATAAAGAATTCTCAGAATGGTTTAAGAAAAGAGTAAGAATCATCATATGCATGTACATTAATTTGCGCATGTTTGTGCTCGTACCAAGATCTACAAATGAAGAATGACTATGAAATGATTAAGTTTCCATTTCATCATAACAGGTTAATCGGGATGGTACAATTGTTGATGACCCTCAATTACGACAATTAGCCATTGGACCAAACTCTATTGTTCGTAGCTACAAAGGATACAATATAAATGGGTTTTCATTTTGAATTGCAGGCAGTGAGATTCACAAGAGGACACAAAATAGTGGAGTTGAAGTTATGTCTAATCATGTTGGACTTCAAGAGGATATCAATTATTTTAGTAGAATAATTGAGATCATAGAGCTGGATTACTTTGACTTTGCTAAAGTGATGCTTTTTAAATGTGATTGGGTTAATCCTGCAAAGAATATGGGTGTGAAGAAAGATTTATATGGGTTCACATTGGTTAATTTCACAAATTTGATACGTATAGGAGCAAAACTAGAACATGACCCATATATTTCCCTTCTCAAGCAAGAATGGTATATTATATTCGTGATCCTAAACAATCAAATTGGGAATTGGTCATGAGGATGTTACCACGAGATGAGTATGAAATGGGAGAATTTAAAGCTGCAAGTGTTGATGATCATGAAAACTTCATTCAATGTGTTAGTGATGACATACACAATATTCCAAACTTATATCAAGATGACGATGAAGACATCGAGATGGTTAGAACAAATGTTGAGCCTACAGTTGTGCAAAGAGAGGAATAAATTCACGGTCGGGTTGCGAATACCGGTTTGCAAAGAGAAGTATAAATCATGATGTTGAGCATTCACATGTGCATTTATCCGCAATTCAAGAGTACCCTTATTTCTAGTCCCTTCCAGGTATTCATTTGATGCTTCTAATTTACTAGTTCTACTCTCATCTCACCTTGGTTTTGCTGCCAACTAACTAGTTCTACACCCAGTTCACAAGTTTGCTTCCAGCCCCCTGTTCATCAGTAGATGTAATGCAGTTTGGGTTATTAGAAGCAAATTTATAATCTCCAAGTGGGCTTATTATGTCCATTCCATGTCATTGTTGGAGATTTATTCTATCAAAGTAATTTCTTGTTTTTCAATTCTGTGTTGCTATTCTGTTTGATTTGTGCATCTTTTGTGCATATGTTATTTTGGAAAGTAATTATATATATAAGCTTCAATTGTGGTGGATTTGATAGTATAAATATGTTATAGTTTTTTGTACTAACTGTATTACTATTGCACATAACAATGGACGGATCTTGTTATCTTGCAAATATTTGATTTTGTTATCATGCAGATATTTGATGGCTCCTAAGAGAACATTTGCTCCAAGAAAATTATTTGTTTCAAGGGATAACTCTCTAGCTAAAGATCAATAGAAAGGTGTAAGCGGTGGACCTCATGTGAGCGCTTCAAATGCCCACAAGGGACCACTACATGATCCAACAACTACACATTATTTTTCAAAAGATGAAGACTCTGATGAGCATCAACATAGTGATCAAGAAGCTATCAATCTTAGTAATGAAGTCCTAGAGAGCTCAGGTAAATAATAAATGTTTTTCTTTGTATGATTTGCTATAAATGCAAGTACAATAATCAAAGTTTTGAATACGTAGGTGCAAATAGAAGTAAAAAAGTTACGAGGAGCAACAACATGTAAGGATATTCATCTTATACCATCAGATAAAATTATCTTATTGGAGCGAAACAAACACGGGCAATTTGTTGGAAATGGTGCACCTCAACTTTTATCGTTCTTAAGCACACTTGCACGAAATACAACATTATTTCCAATGACTGCTTTATCTTGGTGATGCGTGTAAATCGGCAAGCGCACCGGTCGCACAAGTAATAAAGTTTTGGGAATAAATCCCCGAGTGTCGGTCTATTGAGGAATGCAATTAGCGTAGAGCGGCAACAGTACAGAAAATATCGTTATGAGAGTTATAAATAGAAAACAAAAGTAAAAAGAGGACTTGGGAGATTGTGGATGTTTGATCTACTGAACTAGTAAAAGCTATGCGGGTCGAAGGCACCGCTTCGCAAGTTGGAGTGGGTGTTTCGGCCGTAATGCCGAACTTCGGTTGGGCGAGTGGACGGGAAGCTAATGGATTGAAGTGTTCTTGTTTGACGTGCAATCGGGTGAGACACGGTAATGGAGTGGATGTGGGGTGAGTGAGGTGCATTCACAGACACTACTCACAAGCATAAGAAAAATACTAACATTCCATTAGATGTAAAATAAACTTGATGTTCATGGATGGAAGTGTTCATTACAATGCTTAAACCATTCCATACTACAGAGGAAGGGGAAGAGGAGTAAACCAAAAGAGAGTGAAGATCCAACGCGGGTCGTGGCCGGAGTAGCGAGTTGTCAATCTGCTTTCGAGCTCAGTCCAAGGAGGCTTCCGGTACCAACGAGCTGTCACCTCGAAGGCCTTTAAGTCCATTCTCTAGGTTATCTTCTTCACCAACTCCGGTGGAAAGCTTGGAGTTTAAGTCGTCAATGGCCGAGGGCTTCGCCGGAGAGTTTGAAAAGCTTCAGAGTAGCTAGCTATGGACTCCCGACGAAGGTGGAGGTGATGGAGCAGTTGGAGAAGTGAAATGGTGATTCCCGCGCACTTCCGATCGCAGCAAGTACAGACATTGACCTAAATCGTGGAGCAGGGCCTTAAATACGGAGACAGCAGAAGCAGTGCGCATGATCAGTGGCGCACGACCAGTGGTCTTGCGCACTGTCGGTCGATGATCGTGCGACTTTTCCAAATAGACCTGCAACCTGGATAAGAAGCATCAGCATATATGCGCCCGAGCAGTGGCGCACGACCAGTGGTCGTGCGCACTATGGCCAGTGCTCGTGTGATTACCTAGACAGGATTAGGAAAATGAGTGTAATGCGCACGATCGGTGGCGCACAACCAGTGGTCGTGCGCAATAAGTCCAATGGTCGTGCACAGTATTCCTACATTGTTGGGGTCTCCCGAGCGGTTCCGGAGCACGCACATGACCCCTGCACCAGCAGAAGAGGCAGATAGGCCACCAAAACGTGCACACCACATCCCCGAGACAGGGCTAAAGAATAACAAAAATATAGAAACACAGAAAGCACACAGAAACAGGCCTACAGTGCACTTAATCGTGGAATAGACACGTAAGCAAATATAAGCAATAATGGCTCTCAAGTGTAGTGCTGAGACGATAAACCTGGCCCAGATGAGTCCAAAAATAAGTGTAAAATGTGGACTCATCACACCCCCAGACTTAACCATTTGCACGTCCCGTGCAAATCATCACTCCGTGGACTAGAAAATAACTAACTGGCTCAGAAATTTCAAAAAGAAGTAAGACGAGAAATCAAATACATCATGGGCATAGAAGATATAATAGAAAAACTTTTTAATTATACGACGTAGTTTAAACTATTCGACAAACATAATTAAATATTGTAATTACTCAAAATTAGAATTCTGGAGAATCTTGCGATCATGTGTAGGAAGAAAGTAGGCAGGCCACTAAGGTGAGCATTGCCAAAGCTCGGGACTCAGGATCACCTCCAAAGGAATCCACCAATGTCGGGGACCATATGCTTGCACGTTCACACTCTCTCCACGGTGCGGGTTAGACTCAAGCGTGAATTAGTAGGACTTGTAGGAGAAAATGGGGCTTAGGCGAAGGATCGGCAGTCAATGATAAACATGAAGGCTACACGCAACCAAAGCGAGCTAATAAAAACCTAAACCAAAATAGCCACTTAGAAATGAATGGGGAACTTGCCCCCAGACTTAGCTTGAAAACCGGGCGTGAACACGACCGAACCCGACCAAAATCAAAAAAGAGGATGGGGATAGAATTCTCAAGCAATTTTTTTTCAGATTTTTTTTATCTCTGTTGCGCTTATCAGCTTTTTATGTTTTTTTTATTTTTTTCTTTCTGCGCTTGCAATCCCCAAACATAGCAATCAAAACATGAATGAATTCAGCAACCCCAAAAATAATGTCCACCTATCACAATCTCGGCAAAACAGAAAATACAAAGCAGCTCAAGCTTCTAATTGCGATGGTGGGTTTAGCTTCAGGCCTTGGTGAATGTGAGTGGAGCTGGATCAAAGGAAGGGTAGGCACAAATTTGGCATGCAACGGTTAACAGGTAGGAAAGGCTAAACAAGGCTCAAACTAGACACAATGGGGGCCTACGTCATGCTCACGCTTGACAAACCGTGCACCAATGCTTCGAGAGTAGCTTAGGGCAAGTTCTTAGCCACCGAGAAAGATGATCCTTCCTCCCGACTCGAGCAATACGAGCCTAGTGGTGGCTACACACATTCCTACATTATCCTGCAATTACTCCAGATTCAGATTTTGGGTAGTACAAACAATATTTACGTCTGCAAAAAAATATAAACTACGAGCATAAAGAAAAATTAATTCTATCCTAGTTCTACACAAACCATGAGTACTCGATTAGGAGCACTGCATAAGTTTCGAACTACTCAATCCTGAAATTCTAAGCCAGCACCACTATTTTAAAGTTTACACAAAAACAATACATTTGACTCGGGTTGTGCGCGTGGGTAAGAGTGCACTCGTGTGGGTGATTCAGTGTGTGCAACCGAAATTAAGAAATAAGTAAACAATAAACTGGTATGCAACATAAAGTGTGGTGTAGTGACCACAAGCATGCTCTCCCCCCAGACTTAAAGTCTATAACTAGTAAAAATAAACATGCCAAAGATGATATAAAGCTAGGGTAGGAAGTACCTATGCTCAAAATTAAGCATACCAGTCGTGCAATGAGATGTCCAAGTGCGGCCAAGTTGTCGCGCCTCAAATATTCCTACACCTGCGATTGAAGTGTGCACGCCAAACAAAATATGGAAACATATATATATGAATATATAAAAAGAAATCAAAATACAGCATAGGACCAAACGGTCCAACTTGGGTTGTCTCCCGAAAGCCCTTTTGTTTACCGTCCTTAAGGTGGACCAAATACCTGTATTCGAAGTTCAAAGAGAGAGTTCTTGGCAGTAGAAAAAGGAAACAAACTTAAAAGTAGAGCAACCAGCTTTCAAAAAGTAGCGAGAAAGAAGATGGAAAGAGGAATGAGGGTGGTGCAATCAGCTATAAGCAGATTTATGGTAAGTCTATCCGGTGGAATGCGAGAGGACAACAAATTGTCTTTTTGCATTGGGGGTAGGCATTGTCCCTTTGCTTCGAGTGCACTCTTTCTGGCACCGAAAGTCAGCATAGCGCTCATCGCGTAAATGCTTTGCCTCTTTCAGTTTCTCCACCGTGGGAGACTTCCAATGGAGGTAGGCTGTGGGGTTTCCTGGTGTCGTGGTTTGTGGCGTCCTATCCGGCACCGTGACGGCAACCGGATCTGCCCAAGCTATAGATCGTTTAACAGAGTTATACAAATTAGTTTCTAGGGATTTCTTCCGAATAAAACGTGGTTTGCCATGCTCAGCAACATAGTTGGCTGGAAGTAGAAAGGCAGCCGTGGCTTTGGTACAATTGATCTTGTCGTGGACCAGCAGCACTTGATTCTCATCGACTTCCTGAGAGGGGCCTTTCTTTGGTGTCTCCTCCAGATGTGCATCCAAAGTTGGGAGACCTGAATCCAGCTTGGTATCTGTGACACTCAGAGAATTATTATTTTGGATGGGAGAGGAAGGTATGGATGTGTTATCGAGGGTGGACTCTTCGTTTGGCCAAGTGACACGGCCTTTGGAAAAGTCAAGGGATGCGCCACTGGCTGTCAGGAATGGGACTCCTAATATAGGAATAGAGTTATTGTCCTTTGGTCCCAAAACCTGGAAGTCAGTGGTGATACTTTTGTCGTTAACCTCGATTTCAACTTCCCGAACACCTCCCTCATTGTCAACCAAATTGCCATTCGCTAAGATAAGCGATTTTCGATTTTCAATGTCGACTTGTAGGTGCATCTTCGCAATATCTTGCAAAGTGAGGATGTTGTTGGACGCCCCGGAATCGCATAATGCTGGAGTTTCGATGTTATTTATTTTACAATTGATGACAAGTTCGTTGCGATTTCCCAATTTGTCCTCCCCAATGCGCTTACCTTGTTCATGGGGGTTCGTTTCGGTATTACTCGGTAAGGTGCCTTGGGTGCGCTCGGAAACCACTTGGGCTAATTGGCCCAATTGTGACTCCAGTTTGCGCATCGAGGCGGCCTGATTTGTCATGTTGGTTTGGGAAATCTCAACGAACTTCTCGAACATCTCTTCCAAAGACCTTTTCTTAACGATGGGGGGGGGGCCTTGGGAATAATTCGGTTGAGGCGGCTTCGGTTGGCTTCCGGAGGCATACATATCGTTTTGATGCCGCCCCGGTTGCCATCTTTGGCCAGATGCGTTAGGATTCCAAGAAAAGTTGGGGTGATTTCTCACCCCTGGGTTGTATGTATTCCCGTAAGGCAATCCCATGTTTTGATTGGCTACAAAATTAACTGACTCATTAATAAACAAAGATTCATCTGGTACCTCAACTCCTAAGCATTCGAAGCTGTGGTGGTCGGTGCTTCCGCACCCTTGGCATGAGATTGCCATCACTGGGGCGGTAGGAGCAGGCTTGGGGATATCCACGGCAAACACTCCACTTGTGCTTTGTGGGATGTTTCTTCCAGCGGTCCAGTAGGCACTGTGGGTGGCGGTGTCTTGTAAGACTCTCAGAGCATCATCTGGAGAAAGATTCATGATGGTTCCTCTGGAGGCGGCATCGATTATGGCTCGGTGGTGGGGATCAATAGCGAAGTGGAAACTTTCAACGAGGTTCCATGTTTGGAATCCATGATTAGGTCACTTCCTCAGCAGCTCGTTGAAACGCTCCCAAACTTCGGCTAAACGTTTTTGATCGACTTGCCAGAAGTTGTCTATTGCGCGCCTCATGCTCACGATCCGATCCACCGGATGGAACTTATCCACGAATTTTGTGATCAAAGCCTCCAAGGTGGTGGCTGTTCCAGGTGGGAGGGAGTGAAGCCATGTCTTGGCTTTGTCCCTTAATGAAAAAGGGAAGAGGCAGAGCTTGACTGTTTCATCAGGAATTCCAGCGTATCGAAACGTGGCACATATTTCGGAGAATTCAGTAAGGTGAAGATGGGCATCTTCAGTGGCCATTCCGTAGAACTGAGCGTTATTCCGAATGATATTCAGAATAGCTGGTTTAATCTCGAACTGTGGATTGGTGATAGCAGGTCCGAAACCGGGGTATATGCTCCCGACAGTAGGTGTAGTATAATCCCTCATGGTGCGGACCTGGGGAGGGTTCACTTCATTTTCGTCTCCATTTCTGTCGACATGAGGTATCCCTCCAACTCGGTTGCCTGCATCAATATTCAGCTGGTCTCCCATTGGGGCAAAAGTGATGGCTGCGGCGCGTCTTCGTGCTAAGAGAGTACGTTCGATCTCTGGGTCGTAGGCGACAAAATCTCTTGTAGCTCGGCCTTGCATTCACTATGGCAAACAATACACACTAGAAGGAAACAGCAGTAAAAAAACAACACTAATTCTTATAATAATATTTGAAGTCATCCTGAGTCGCTTTACAGTTGCATTCCCCGGCAACGGCGCCAAAAACTTGATGCGTGTAAATCGACAAGCGCACCGGTCGCACAAGTAATAAAGTTTTGGGAATAAATCCCCGAGTGTCGGTCTCTTGAGGAATGCAATTAGCATAGAGCGGCAACAGTACAAAAAATATCGTTATGAGAGTTATAAATAGAAAAAAAAGTAAAAAGAGGACTTGTGAGATTGTGGATGTTTGATCTAGTAAACTAGTAAAAGCTATGCCGGTCGAAGGCACCGCTTCGCAAGGTGGAGTGGGTGTTTCGGCCGCGATGCCGAACTTTGGTTGGGAGAGTGGACGGGAAGCTAATGGATTGAAGTGTTCTTGTGTGGCGTACAATCGGGTGAGACACGGGAATGGAGTGGATGTGGGGTGAGCGAGGCGCATTCACAGACACTACTCACAAGCATAAGAAAAATACTAACATTCAATTAGATGTAAAATAAACTTGATGTTCATGGATGGAAGTGTTCATTACAATGCTTAAACCATTCCATACTACAGAGGAAGGGGAAGAGGAATAAACCAAAAGAGAGTGAAGATCCACCGCGGGTCGTGGCCGGAGTAGCGAGTTGTCAATCTGCTTCCGGGCTCAGTCCAAGGAGGCTTACGGTACCAACAAGCTGTCACCTCGAAGGCCTTTAAGTCCGTTCTCTAGGTTATCTTCTTCACCAACTCCGGTGGAAAGCTTGGATTTGAAGTCGTCAATGGCCGAGGGCTTCGCCAGAGAGTTTGAAAAGCTTTGGAGTAGCTAGTTATGGACTCCCGGCGAAGGTGGAGGTGATGGAGCAGCTGGAGAAGTGAAATGGTGATTCCCGCACAATTTCGATCGCAGCAAATGACAGGCGTTAACCTAAATCATGGAGCAGGGCCTTAAATACGGAGGCACCAGAAGCAGTGCACACGATCAGTGGCGCACGACCAGTGGTCGTGCGCACTGTCGGTCGATGATCGTGCGACTTTTCCAAATAGACCTGCAACCTGGATAAGAAGCATCAACATATATGCGCACGAGCAGTAGCGCACGACCAGTGGTCGTCCGCACTACAGCCAGTGCTCGTGCGATTACCTAGACAGGATTAGGAAAATGAGAGTATAATGCGCACGATCGGTGGCGCACGACCAGTTGTCGTGCGCAATAAGTCCAGTGGTCGTGCGCAGTATTCCTGCATCGTCGGGGTCTCCCGAGCGGTTCCGGAGCACGCACACGACCCCTGCTCCAGCAGAAGAGGCAGATAGGCCACAAAAAACGTGCACACCACATCCCCGAGATAGGGATAAAAAATAACAAAAATATAGAAACACAGAAAGCACACAAAAACGGGCCTACAGTGCACTTAATCATGGAATAGACACGTAAGCAAATATAAGCAATAATGGCTCTCAAGTGTAGTGCTGAGACGATAAAACTGGCCCAGATGAGTCCAAAAATAAGTGTAAAATGTGGACTCATCACTTGGACACATGTGTCCCAGTATAGAAAGGAAACTGCATGGAGTATGGTTAAGGTGAGTGCACATAAGCATCATGATTTTATTGAATATTAAATAAAATTTATAAGCTTTATGTTTATTCATGCAGCAAAGATTTCTCGTATTTGAGACTGACAAAAAGCATGTCATGGAAATTATAAGAGAAAGCTTTAGGAATTGGAAGTCAACTTTTTAAAAATGATATTATGACCCATTGGATACTCCATAAGCACTTATTGCACGAGGTGGTCCTACAGATATGCTAGAGAGACAATTTGTTGACATTGTGAAATATTGGTATTCTACAAAAGGAAGGGTATTGTATCTTTATTTGTTTATTCTTCCAAACTGTTTTTTTTTTAATTTCCAACATTTTAAAAGTTTGAGAATGAATTTTCTGATGTGGCAGAGTATAAGTGAAAGAAATAATGGTGCACATACTCTTGGACGGATGAGTCTTGCTAATCGAAAAAAAAGACTTGGTATACATATATACATATATACATATATATAAATATATATCCTTATTATTTCTTAATTTAGTACATAAAGCTAAATAATTGATTTTTAATAAGAAAATCGAATTGGGTAGAGAGCTAACTCGCATTGAATTGTTCTTAGATAGTCGCACAAGCAAGAAAAATGGGAAAACTTTGGTGAATGATGACGCAATATCAAAAAAGTAAGTGTTTCATTAAATTATAATAATATCAAAATTGTTTATTAAAAATTTCATCTGTAAACTTTTTTTTAGGTTGCCTTGGACAAGGCTATTGAGGAACAAATATCGCAGCATCCTCCTGACACACCAATAAATGAAATACATGAAGGTGCTTTTAGGTAAAAAAAATATTTTATCACATTTTGATTCAATTTAGAGTATTGTACAACATATATATATATATATATATATATATATATATATATATATATATATATATATATATATATATATATATATTTAGATCCACATTTGGACAAGAATACTATGGCCGTTGTCGTGGTATGGGAATGGGTGTCACTGCGATTCAAATATACCCTGATTTATCACGTTGCTCAAGAACATCTGGCTTGAAATATACAAATCCAGAAGAGTTGCGGGAGATTGAACAATTGAAATTACAAATGTCTATCATGCAAAAGACCATAGATAGTCTTGTGGCTGACAGGTCGCAGCAAAATTTTAGGGAAGATTCACCTGGAACATCAATAGGACCAGGGATACATCTATCACCGGACCAAGTAATAATTGTGTTTAAATCCAAGTAATAATGCTTAATTTAATTGCAATAGTTTTATAAATATGTCTTATTTGTGCAGTTTTTGAGAATGATAGCTTCTATTGAAAGATCAAATATAAAGGAGCCTACCCCTAACAACACCACAACACCATCTCCTACTATAAATATCAATTCGAATCAAGGTTTGATTTCTACCTTCTTATATTAATTTTTGATATTCAATTGAATGAAAAATGATATATACTAATATACTTATGTATATTTTATATCAATATATACTTATGCATACTTGTATATACATAAACACACAAATATATATTAGTTATATATAGGGCAATATATGGTGTGCATACAACATAAATATTTATACAATTACTAGGGACATGAAGCCTTGGGGCTAGAGAAATGTGATATATCTGTACGAATGCGCATGCCTGCATTTTTCATTTCCATTCATAGTTTTCGATTATATGTAGCATTAAAGAATGGTGGCTAGCTCAGCTGGGTATGTGCATGCCATTAAACTATAAAGAATGCCTGCATATTTTGATCATAATTAAAAGTAACATTATGTTAGTATGATCCAATATAAATCTTCTAAGGAGCATAATATAGGTGTATATATATATATCTTGTGTGTATATATATCATGTGTATATTTATATCTTGTATATATGTGTGTACCTATAAGCAAGTGGGGCGCAAACTTCTGGCTGCAGCAGTTGGGTGCAAGCTACTGCAGCAGCAGTTGGGCGCAAGCTGCAGCAGCAGCAGTTGGGCGCAAGCTATTACAGCAGCAGTTGGGCGCAAGCTGCTGCAGTAGTTGGCCTCAGGCAGCTGCTACGGCAGTTGGCCTCAGGCTGCTGCTGCGGTAGTTGGCCTCAGGCTGCTACTGCGGCAGTTGGCCTCAGGCTGCTGCTGAGGCAGTTGGCCTCAAGATGCTACTGCGGCAGTTGGCCTCAGGATGCTGCTGCGGCAGTTGCCCCAAACTGTTGCAGCAGCAGCAGTTGCCCCAAACTGCTGCAGTAGTTTGTTTGTGCAGTTTGCTGCTGCGGTAGTTACCCCAAACTGCTGCAGCAGCAGCAGTTGCCCCAAACTGCTCCAACCTTGATTGAATGTTGGATGAATCAGAATCACTCACATCCATTTTCGGCAATTAAATCATTTTACAAAAAAAGAATGAGCATATATAATAATTAACAAGAGATGAAACAAATTAGTGGAAAGTGTTTTACAGTGAACTTGAATCCAGTTCTTTATAAAATTATTGGACAAATCCATCACCATTTCATGCAATACTCTCCTAATTCAACACGCAGTAATTTCAGGATATAAATAAGCACAAATAATTTGAAATTTATCCATCAAAACCACCACAACACAAATAATTTAATGAAATGTGAGTGCAAAGACAAGTTAAGGCCAGGGTCATAACAGAAACACATGGTACGCTAATAATGATACAAAGTGGAGTGAAGAATTACAAAATGTTACAAAGGAAAATATATGTGCTTTCAAAAATGGTTAGCATTAAATATTACTAAGGATAATAATGTTTTATAAGAAGCTAAAGTTTTATAAAGAGTGTAATATATTAGAGGCAACTAAAAGTGTTCCAGTATCAGATATATAGTAACTGTATTAAGTATTAACTATTAAGTATCAAAAGAGTTGGTAACAAGACAATAGAGCCTCATTAATAATTTGCTTCACTATTCAACATATTGAAAATTTGAAACAAAAGGTCAACAATGACACTACAACTCAAATTGAATAAGCAAATACTAAAAATTGGATTTGCATGAGATCCTTACAAGTACAAAGTTCTCTTCCATGTTTACTTGATATGAAACACCACCTAAAGCAACTGATTAGCACAAAAAGAGTAAACAACTCACATTATAGACAAACACATCACATAAAGGATATATATAAGCAAGCACGCTTGAAGAACAAAGTATATGGTAGCTAAGTAGCTCCACTTAAATTTCTACTTGATAACCAAATAATTGACTTAAGTATGAGTCACTTGCATAATTTCCACTTGAATAAAGGATAAACAAATAAATTTCTACTTGATAAACAAATAATTTCCACTTGAACAATTTCTACTTGATTTCCTTCACTTAAGTTTCTACTTGCTAAACTCACGGCACCTGAATCAAATCAAGTTAATAACCAGCAGCTATTCAAAATTATTACTCGATAATAAATAATTTAAAAAAAAACAAAATGATGAAATGTCGGATGCAAGGAGTTCAAACAAACTGCTGCAGCAGTTCAGCAGTAGTTTGTGCACAAACTTTGCACAAACTGCTGCAGGAGTTTGTGCCAAACTGCTGCAGCAGTTTGTGCCAAATTGCTGCAGCAGTTTGTCAAATTGATAATTTTGCAATTCCAGTGCAGTTTTTTTCTATATGTTATTCAAATTTATTGCTTAGCCTGCACAACACACACTGCTCGATCCATAGTCCAGGGGAACTATATGTGTGCTCCTATAAGCAAGTGGGGCGCAAACTGCTGCAGCAGCAGTTGGGCGCAAGCTGCTGCAGCAGCAGCTTGGGCCAGCTGCTGCTGCAGCAGCTTGGGCCAGCTGCTGCTGCAGCAGCTTGGGCCAGCTGCTGCTGCAAGAGCAGTAGTTGCCCCAAACTGCTGCTGCAGCAGTAGCAGTTGCCCCAAACTACTGCAGCTGCAACAGTTGCCCCAAACTGCTGCAGCAGCAGCAGTTGCCCCAAACTGCTGTAGCAGTTTGTGCAAAGTTTGTGCACAAACTGCTGCAGCAGTTCAGCAGCACAAACTGCTGCTCCTGCAGCAGTTTGTGCCAAGCAGGAGCAACAGTTTGTGCCAAGCAGGACCGACAGTTTGTGCCAAGCAGGAGCGGCAGTTTGTGACAAACTGCTGCGCACAAACTGCTGCAACAGTTTGTGCCAAACTACTGCAGCAGTTTGTGCAAAGTTTGGCACAAGCGGCTGCAGCATTTGGCATAAACTCCTGCCTGCAGTTTGACACAAATAGTTTTGACAAAACGTCAAGATTTGTGCCCAAATTGCTGTAAGAAGTTATGTGAAACTGTCGCCAACAGTTTTTAATTATATTATGTGGAAGTTGCTTAAACTCTTAAGTACCCCACCTGCTCATTTCATGTTTGATTTATGTGCAATGTTTATTCTTTTATGTGGAGATATGTGGTTTCTTGTTTTATGTCACATTGTTATTGTGTTTTTTCCAATTGTTATTTATTTTAAATATAAATATAATTACAATAAATGTTTAATCCGTGTTTCAATTTTATTTATTATGCAGGTAATTGAACAATTTCATTTAGTATGCTTCAATTTTGAAACGATGATGTGAGTGGTAGATGATGTATGAAAGAACTTGAATGCTCATCAATACAATGCCAATGAAGCTAATCATTAAAGAAGAAAATTTTGAAGCTGCATGGTGCTTCAAACAATATATATTTTGAATGATTATGTTGAATGATTTTCTTTTTTTTGGAAGTTTATGTTCACTTGAATGATTATGTTGAATGATTATGAAAACAATGTATATGTTGAATGATTATGTTTTTTTGGAAGTTTAAATGTTGAATGATTTTGAAAGTTATTAAATGTTTTTTGGGAAATTTTAAATGTTGAATGATTTTGAAAACAATATATATGTTGAATGATTATGTTTTTTTGTAAGTTTATATTCACTTGAAACAAGTTTGTTGATCATAAATATGATCTTTTGCATGTTTATGCTCTTCAAACTTAATGGTGATGTATTATGTGGGTATTTTTTTTTTATTTTTATTTTTGCTATAATTAGAGATATATTATTTGGTCAACAACTTGTAAAAAATTTCTCAACATTTCTTAATACCACTCTCAAAATATTTAAAATGTTAAAAAAATTATAAAAAATAATATTTATAATTTTAATTAAGATTTTAAAAACATAATTACTTTTCAGTTTAGATTATCATAAATTTAATTTTTTTTAATTTTTTTCTCAAATGTAATAGATTATTACGTTTTTTAAAAACGTCATTGTAGAGTTTTAATTACAGTGACGTTTTGTAAAAAATATCATGTTAATGTTAATATTTATCTTCATGTTTTGTAAAAAGTGTCATGATAAAGTAATTGCTTATAATGACATTTTTGGAAAGCGTCGCGATAAAACAATTGCCAATCATGACATTTTTTTTTGAAAAAGTGTCACCATAAAGTAACTATCAATCACGACGTTTTTGAGAAAAATGTCATTGTAGAGTACATGCCAATCACGACGTTTTTTTTAAAGTGTCGTAAGGTGCTACAGCGACATGTGCAATCGTGACGATTTAGTGACATTTTTATAAACGTCACAAAAACTATCGTGATGCTTTGAAATCGTCACTAAAGGCATAAAAAAATGTCGCTGTATGACAACTTTGTTGTAGAATTATGCCCAGTACATGATGACAAATATCTCTCTCATAAATGACAACACGCAGAAGCTACACTATCCTCAGAAGACTCGTCCCACCTGACGTCGAGGTGCAGTAGTAGTAGTGGGTGGAGGTGGTATTAGCTCCTCACGTCCTGCCACCTCGTCCTGCTGGTGCAACATCTCCTCGAGCTCCTAAAATGATTGGTCACACCGACCGTTAGTCTAAAAGACTAAGTCGTTTCCTCCGCACCTCGCCCCACAAATCCTAGGCACCGGGCGGGAGGACGAAGCGGAGGACAACAATGGGTAAAACAAGGAAGCAGGTGACAATGGAACTATACTAACAAGTAGATATACATCAATATCTCTATTCTAGCAGTTATATATATAGTGTAGGAAGTAAAAGAACTGAACATGAACAAGTATGTGCAGTAAATAAACAGTACTGGAAGTAAGCTGAATAAAGACAGTAAGTAAAATAAACTACTGCTACCATTACATAAGTACCTTAACTTATATGGATGGCCATACAAACATATAAGTTAAGGTTTCCAGAAACATAACTTATCATATAAAAGAGTCCATACTAATTTATATGATAAGGATCTATGGTGCGTATGACCTAGTTATGAATGTATGATATGCATGCATATTATGGTTCATGCAAGTGCAACTCACGCACATGACTCTGTGATCACAGGCCTTTAGTTCCCACTTTTCGGAGCTAGCATAACTCTCGGGTACCACCATTGGGGCTGCGGCAGTAGTGGAGCGGGCGTCTCCACTCCTAGGCGGGTATCACACTACCAGGCCTAGACCTCCCATACGCCTCTGTACACGTCCTAGGTGAACTATAGAGTCTCTGCGTGCTAATTGCTGGCTACCCACCAGTCTTTTTGGTCGAGTGTGTGTTTTCGGGGATCATCCTCCAGACCGCAGTGTAAAACAACCCACTGGCCCCTCAAACCATCACACCTCGCCAGAGCCAAAATACTGCCATCGGTGTGACGATTGGCCCAGAACCGCATGACCCGCCACAAGTTTATGAACATGCAAGATATTCCGACCCGAGCCTCCAACTCGCAGGACCAAACTGTCCTGAAACCCTCCAACCCCTCACGGGTGAGATTACACATCCGTGTCTTAGTTCTGAATCCCTCCAACCCTCCACGGGTGAGAATGCACATTTGTGTGTTTATTCAAATCCCTCAAACCCATCACGGTTTAGAACGAACCACAATGCCTTAACCTATTATACTACTCGTGTCTAGTGTTAGTTATACCTAGTAGTTTAGGGTTAATCCCAGGACTGCCCAAGGCATGTCCGGTGAAGGGCTCTCGAGGGCACTAGAAACTATGATGGGCTGAATCCCAAAGCTCCCTTTCTCAAGGATATTTACTCTTATTAGTGTCTACCCCTTGTCCATATTCTGCTCTCATTATTACTCTGGAGTGATCCTAGTGACTTAAGATGTTAATAGAAGGGCGGCGGTCTTCCGCCGGCATTTGTTATAATTATTATCCTAGGACTTGCGCTCTATCGCTCGTAACCAAGAAATGACCTATTGTAGACCAATCAGGGTTTATTCTCCCAAAATAATTACCATTTCAAAGTTTATTCTTATCCCTCCGCGGTCCTAGAAATATATACTATCTTAGCTAGACGCAACCCATGACCTACTACCACCCATAAAGTACGACTTCCAATTTCTTAGCCAAAGTGACCCTAACCATTTATCATGGGATGGTATGATATTGATTATGTGGATTTTTCACTATTTTTCTAAATCGCATGACCCTAAATTAAATCCTTTAATTAAGTGGCATAGGTCACTTTATACAAGAAGTACTATATCAAACGATCCCCCTGGTCTAATAAATTTTTCTGATGATCATCTAGGCTAATTATGACTGGTTTCCAAGATTTGTAATTTTCCCATTTATATTTCCATTTAATTTTCATTTTAATTTAAATCCATAAATTGGCCACTTGACAAAAGAAGTACAATAAATATGTTTCTAAAAATTCTAAAAAAATTATTGCAGATGTAAATTGCTGAAATATTACCAAATACAAAAATTCATGGGCCTAAATAGTAATTTGGTTTACCAACACTCATATGACAAATATTAAAAAAATGCCATTATTTGGATTTTAAACATATATAGGCATCCAAAAATATTAAGAAAATTACACAAGGTCACAAGCACATAATTAAATCACCAGGAAGTTTTCCATAATATTCCCACTGTAATTTCCATCATGTTTTTAAATAAATCCATAAAGGGGCAGAATTGTAAATTCTACATAATTCCAAAATATAGTCATCTAACAGACCCATAAAATGTTTCAGGGGTTAAATATTACTCCCTTGAGTTCTTAACAAAATTTGAGAATTTTAGCTCATCAATAACCCTATTTTCAAATTTTTATTCTGAAATGGCCTAATACTCAAAAATTCCAAATAATGGTACTTTTGATCCCAAAAATCCCATTACTTCTGTTAAAGGTATATTCACCCTAATAATCCTCTGACCAAGATTTCATAGACTTTTCATGTTCCAAATGGGCTAAGTCCCCATTATATAGATTTTTGCTAAAGGCACCCCATGCCTATATTCATCATACACATGCAAGTGGGTTTACCCAACATGCAGAGGCCCAAAGGGGCTGTAATTTTTATCATGGTCTTATATTGACCCAAAGGCCATGCCACCAAAATTTGGGGCCATTCTAAGCTATATTGCTCCCAATATTTCCTTAATTTAAATATATGTATTTTCACAAAAACTATAGGAAACTTTCTTCCACAAATTCTCATATTTTTACTGGGCCTAAGTTTGACCTATTCAAGCACATACCCAAAATTTTGGGTCATGTGGACTGCTGGTTTGGCATGGGCGTTCAATTAAATTTCTGCCCTAGCCTAGGACCAGTCCTAGTAGATTGGTCCTACAGGGAGATCTACTATCCCAAATCTGGACTTTATGGTGGCAAATGAAGGATAAGACCTAGGCCTACAATTTTAACGTTGATGTCTGGTTCTGAAAGCGCCTTTAAGAGGCCTATTTTTAACATGCAAAAACTATGTAAAAGTGTGACATATATTGCATTGTTCATTATCAAATTAATTCATCAATCATATGAAATGAAACGGATGACATCCGTTCATCCCCTACCTCCAGCCAATGGCTGGGATGAGCCTGAACTGGATCAATAAGAATTCTCATTTCCGGCCACTTGGGTCGGCGCCACCGCCGGCGATTATTGCCACCACCTTCGTTGAGGTGGTGGCTGGCATTTCCCGGCGGTGAGACTGCCGGAGGCGGCTCCTCCGGCGATCCCGAGCAAGAAGAGAAAGATCGAATTTTTGCTCTTGACTCACATTATATCGGGCTTAATTGAGCCTGATGTCTCACCTAATCGATCTAGGATTCTAATACGGTGAGAGGTGAAGCGAAACGGACCAGAATTGAGGCTTGGCGGGTTTGCCGGTGATGAACCATGGCCGAGCTTGCTCCGGCGAGTCCTTCACGTTTCCTGGTTTCTCCAGTAATTTCTTTGTTCCAGATGTCGATTTCCACTTGCCTGAGCTCACTAAATGGGATGGTGGGCTTGCTTTTAGCTGGGAGTGGCTGTATAGGGAGTTAGGTTCAAGATGGGGCTCGACCAAGCTTAGGATGCTTCACCCATTGTGCCAAGTGGCCATCCAGCAGCATATTCCCTCTGGAATGAGTTGGGCAAGCTTTCCAGGTGCCTTGGACAGAAGGAAGGAGGACCACATGGCCCTCATCTTCTTTTCTCCACCTTCTCTCTCCTAAAATTCCCATTTTACCCCCATGCATGCATTCTCTCTCCTAATTCAGAGGGGTAGGAGTTGCCTTTGACCACTTGGGCTGGTCATGGGCCATGGTTAGTGGGCTTTGCCGATTGGGTTTGGGCTTGGTTCACTCTTTCTTCCTTTAGGCTTCATGTTGACTTTGTTGACTTTTAGGGTTGACTTGGTCAACTTGATGAGTGGGCTGACCCCACCTGAAGGTCATGTACTCTATGACACCACCCAACTTGGGTTGGGCCATGGTGGTGTCCCACTTGGACTATTTGGGCCTTTAGGTGTAGGTTTGACCAAATTAAAATTAGGGTTGACTTGGGTCAACTCTAGTCAATTGGTGACCTAGTGATATGGCTTATGGTTCCCTTATATTGGTGCTAGGGTTAAGGATGCAGTGGTGGAATCTATGTGTGGCTAGGACCCCAGTTTGGGGCTGGTTTGAGTTAGACTACCTTGGGCCCTGTTGTGGGCCCCATGTGACTAAATCCTAACCCCATGGTTCAAACCTAGCCTAAACCCATGTCCCCCACCACAAGTCCTAACCCAACCTAAGCAGGGGGTCTAATAGAAAGTGGGATGTTACAGAAAGTATCTAGTTGTCTACCTAAATCACATAGAGGGTCTGAATAGACGAGTTCTGCGTCTTTTAGCGGAATAAAAAATTAGCATAAAACAAGCACACAGAAACATAGAGAATTTATAGTGGTTCCCCAAGATGGGTACGTCCGTAGTCCTGCCTCGCTTATCTACCATGAAGGACTAGATTCAGCTACTTCACATTTATCTCAGATTGTAAACAATCTTACAACTCAGAGCCTCAACTCCTACAAACTCGGAGAGAACTCTCCTACCACTCGGAGAACAACCTCTCCTACAAGCTCGATCCAATAAACAAGGATCTA
Organism: Platanthera guangdongensis; assembly: GCA_039583875.1. NCBI lineage: Eukaryota > Viridiplantae > Streptophyta > Magnoliopsida > Asparagales > Orchidaceae > Platanthera > Platanthera guangdongensis. The sequence goes on along the minus strand of CM077148.1, from coordinate 133,542,141 downwards.
TAACTTGGAGGAAAGATCTCCTACAATAGTATAAAAAGAGTTATAAAATAATAGATTAAGAATAATCTTCTTCAGATCTGAAATCTTCAGTCTTCCTTTTCTCTAAAAAGTAGAAATTGAAAGCCATGAGGAAAAAGAGAACTTGAAATCCTTGAAGTCTTGATATGAACGATCAGGATCAATTAGATCTAAAGAGTACTTGGACGTTTAGTGATCAGTGGTCAAGTTGAATCCTCCGTTGGTAATCAAATCGTGAATCGATTAATCAGCCGAGAGAATGTCGTGAAAAATGGTATCGCGTGCGCCGACCAAAGTTCTTTGAAATTTCTCGATTTAAATGTAAAAGCACAATTAGGGTTGAAAGAAAATCACCCTAGGTATTTATAGGAACTCCCCTTCTCTAACGGCTAGAAGTTCCTTCCATACCGAGAAATCCACGTGTTACTGTATATGGCAGTCAGGATGGGCAGGACAAAAATTCAAAAATAAATCCAAGTCATTTTCATCGAGTATTGTCGAGTATATATAGGTACACTCGTCGAACTACTTCGAAATACCACTAAAAGGACTTAGACGAATCTAGATAGATCGATCTGAGAGCTCAGCGCATTCCTAGAGAGACTCGGCGAATTCGACAAATATCGAACAGCATATCTGACAAATTCGATGAGTATTAAAAGATAGCTTCAACGAATTTGACTAGTATGCAAGGCGATGTACGGCGAATTCTACTTGGTCGATTCTCAAGGATGCAAAAAAAATTCGCAATTAATTCCCATGAATTTGACGAGTATCGGTAGTTATATCCAACGAATTCGACGAGTATCAATAGATAACCTCAACAAATTCAACGAGTCTACTCTACGATACTCGACAAATTTTCCTTAGAGAAAACTCTATCTTTTCTGAATTCAGCAACACACCATTTCTTGAATCTTCTAATGCATTTGAAATGGAAGTACATTCCAATAGAGAGATTACACATGAGTAAACACTTTGTCCTACACAATGAGGGATTATATTGTATAGTCCCGTGTTCCATGACCCATTGTGACCTGACATTGGTTTGTTCTTAGCAGCATGATCCTGCATGCACATGAATAAAAACACGCAATCAAATACAATCTCAATTCATCTTAGTTCAAGGGACACTTCTTCAAATTAGGCTTATTGTGTGGATACAATCACAAACAATCTCTACCTATTTGAAGAATTCAGAACCCTACAAACTAAGGTGAGTTGTACACAGGATAATAATCAAGAAAACAGCATAACAGGTAATTAGAATAAAACTCTCTCAACAAAACATTAATGTATATATATCAAGGCAGTTTTTCAAGGCAAACAGTTATCATAATCCAACATAAAAAATGCATTTAGACACATTTTCCCTTGCTCTTCTCATTCTGCCTGTCAAAATAAGTGTTGGGCTTCGGATAATATCTTGGAGGAGCAGGAGGATCTAAAGGGTCATCATAACTATGCCGCTTGTAGTGTAGTCGTTTTTTGATATTTGACATTTCATGCTTGTGACATTCATCGATGTTGTAGTATTTTGATCTATCTTCATGACCTACATTAACCAGTGGTTCCCTGTTAGGATCAGACCTGTGAGCGGAAGGTCCCTCTCCATATCTCCTGTCAAACGAGCCCTCTCCAAACTTCCTTCTCTTGTAAGCAAATTGAGTTGGTTCTTCAATTATCTCTACCTCATCCTGAGGAGTTATTACAAACCCTTGAGTGTCTGCCCAGTACTGTGAGTATTCTTGAGAAGGTTGAACTGTATCTTTTTTTTTAATTTTTTTTGTGTTTTATTTTTTTTTTTTTTTTTTTTTTTTTTTTTTTTTTAAACAGTACCTGGAGCATTGTCACTCAACCCAAAAATTTGACTTTGAAGCCACTTGAAGTTTTCATACCTGTAAAAGTTAGCTTCTTTGAATTATTCTATCGTCAAGGTTTCCAATGAATTCACCTTGTTCTTGATCTCCTCCTCCCCCTTTCTGATTTCTTCAGTCAGAGTAGCAACCATGCCATTTAAGGCCTGTATCTCGAGAAGAGTTAGACCAGTAGCTTTGTTTGCATGATCTACAACTTTCCCTCCCTTATGCAGCCAAAAGTCCATGTTATGTACAATCCGGGCAATCTGAATCTTAACAGCAGCTATACCATTATTCATATCAGATTCGACTTCCTTGATCCTATCAAAAACTTGCTTGATCGAGGAGTCAAAGTGAGCATGGTGCTTCGCCAACATGATTCAATAGATTTTAGTAGTTTACTATCATAAGCTAAAGCAGCAGGGATACCATGACTTGGGATGTGTTCCTTTGCTGGAACAAACTCATCAGAAGAATTTAACAATTTAAGAGAAAGACTGCTAGTCTCCTCATCGAAATATCAATAACGGTAGAGGGCTCAGCAGGAAGACCTGAGGCTTGATCTAGCCTGACATTCAATTCACTGATCATCCTATTGATTTCTCTTTGACTCGCTTTAATAGAAGGCTGAGGAGACTCTGAGATCTATGTAGTAGACGGGTGTAACTCCCCTCAGTAACTACATTAGATTCTCTAGGTACTTCACAGGGAAAGATGATGGAATACTTATATGGTTCTCAACTTCTTCTCTCTGCTTAGAGACAACAACAAAAAATGTTGCAGCTACAGTCAATATATCTTCATAAGTACCAGCACTCTTATCATTAAAAGCAACATCTCCAACATAGTCTCTACCCGGGAGATCAGCAAGCTAATCATCATCATCAACAATAACTAAATCCTCATCATCAGCAGCAGGACTCCGAATGTTATCAACATGCTGAACTGTAAAAGACTGATCAACTGAAACTGAAATAGTGCAACAACAATGGAGGACACTGGAAGAATCTCATCTTACTGAACTACATCATACATCAGAGTGTTTGTTATGGGAGTGAAAGATGGAGGAGAAGATGAAGGTACTTGGATGTCCTCAATAGCTTGACTGAAGGTGGACTCCCCCTCAGCTCTTGCACCAGAGCTCTCATGAGATTTATTGGGGTTTTGTCATCTTGAACAGCTTCTTCATATTCTTCTTCCAAAGTCAGGTGACCACCCTCTCTGGGGATTCTCCTCTCCCACCTAGAGAAGGCAGAAGAATCAATTTTCTTCAAGTGATGAATTGAGACTCCAGAGGTCATGTCAAAAGTGTCTCTGCCCAGCTGATTCAAATAAAGACTAAGTATTCTTCCAAGGTTTGGTGCACTCAGACTGGCCTTTATTCTTCCAAACAAAACTGCTCCCCAGTCAATTCTTTTCCGGCAGATGATGACGACTAGAAGCATGAACATATTTGAGGAAAGTTAGTCATGGGAGCCAACTTTGCACATAAGAACTTTTCCAATAATATCTGAGTGAAGTTTGCCTTCATCATTCATTCCTTTCTACTTAACGGCAGTTGTTCCTCTTGCTAGTCCACAAAACAATGGAGCCCTTGTGAAATCATGATCTTCTAACTGGTCCGCCTCTTCACACTTTGGAAGCTACAAATACTCAGTGAGGAGGGAAGCCTTCACTTTAACTGAGACTTTTCAGTCTTTACTTTTGATGAGAGTGTCTTCACGACGGAGCTTGGCAATGTGAAAGAATTCCAAGACATCCCTGCCCAACACCTTGCATGGGTGCTCTAGAATGAAGGATATCCCTGCTGATTCCAACATCAGAATGACGTTACGGAACTCATCGGTGGCTGAGGCGAAGCGTGTGTGGATGAACTCTCCCCCTACAAGCAAATCTCCAGTGCCTCGTAGAGCCATGAGGAAGACCAAAAAACCAGAGATGGATCGAACAAAGGACTCGTCGAAGATGGTTGTCGTAGAATCTAAAACGACAAAGGAATTTTGAAGGAATGCAGAAGTCCTCTTCGACGAAGTGATAACTGTTTACCTCGAATAGTACTATATATATACCTAATATTTCGAAGTGAGATAAATAGGCGCGTACCTTAGACCAGGTGACTCTTCAGACCAAATACAAAAATTTTGACCTGTAGTATAATTTGTCGAAATCCCACAGGAGTGAAGAGAAATTCGTGGGATATCGCTGAGTTTTGTCGAAGAAATATGTGTTGTTTCGACGTCTCGATGAGTTTCCACGAAAGCTTCTCGACGAATTTGCCTTTAAAAATTTGACTTCTCTGAGATGAAATTCATTGCGAGATTTCTAACTCCTTAGCCATCTTCATGATTCCTTATTGAGCATGCCCAGTTCCATTTTGAAGAGTGAGAACTTGGCCTCCTCCAGTGGCTTAATGAATATGTCTGCGACTAGCTTAACAGTCGGGACATAGTTGAGATTGAAAGATATGGTACCTAAACACCTAGAGGGGGACGGGGGTGAATAGGTGACCTAATCCTTTTCTAACTTTGTTGGCAGCCAAACAGTTATATCACAGATTTCTAAGTAGTCTATTACAGCAATCAGCAAAAATCAAACATACACAACACATTCACAGCGCAGCACACAATGATTTATAGTGGTTCCCCAATCTTTGGGTACATCCACTTTCCCCCTTCGCCTATCTAGCAGTGTACTAGATTCGTCCAAACTTCTCCACTGTCTCAGAACCCGAATAGGTTCCTACACCTCAGGCCCAAAGCCTTACACCTCAGCTTTCTCCAAAGCCTACACTCAGCCACAAAGGCCTACACTCAGCCACCCAGGCCTACACTCAGCCAATCAAGGCCTACACTCAGAGTTCTTTAACTCCTACACTCAGGCTATCAAGCCCTACCCTCAGCCTTTATAAATTTAGGCTTACAATCACTCAGATCCAAATGGATCCTACAAGTTAAAATAGTATTACAACAAATAACTCAACAACTCAGAAAATAAGAGAGGAGTTGAGAGTTTCTTGCTGAGTTCTTGGAAGAACTCAGATAGATCCAAACTGACTTAGCTTCCTTCAAAGCTTCTTGAGTAGAACTGAATAAGTCTGAATCTTCTGCAGTTGTTCCTTGACCTCTGCTTCTTAAGATCCAGATGCCTCTGAATCCTTCTTCTCAGCCTAGTTCTAAAGACTGAATTCTTGATTGGAGCTCTCTCTCTCCAACTTCTTAGATCTGCAGTTGGACTGCCAGATCTTCTTGTGTTGATACTCTGTGTACCACTTTTCTGATTACTTGAATAATCTGATCAATTACTTCAAATAGCTTCCACACCAACTTTTGTAAACTGTGAGTGCCTATTTATAGGCATTCTTCATGGTAACCGGCTGGTCCGGTTCATAACAGACTTCTGACTTCCCTGACAGTTGCTGTAGACCGGCTGGATCGGCAGCTGTCATGTCAACCAGTCACTTCTTGAAATTCTCTAACTGTCAGATAGTGTCGAGACTTTCTGTTCTTAAGTGTCGACACTTATAGACCAAGTGTCGACACATGCTGTGTAAGTGTCGACACAAGTCTACAAGGTGTCGACACAACTCCTTGTATGTCTCGACACAGATTCTTCTGCATGTGTCGACACTGAAATTGAGTGTCGACACAAGTACTTGTTCTTCATTCTTTAACTGTATTCTTCTAAGTGTCGACACATCTCTTTTGTGTCGACACAACTTCTTGTGTTGAATCTGTCAAGTGTCGACACTGCTTCTTGGTGTCGACACAAGTCTTCAATATAGATTCTTCAGCTGAGTGTCGACACATTCCCTTAGTGTCGACACTTGTACTTAGAATATTTTTGTAGATATTTCTGTTCTTTGCTAAGTGTCGACACAGCTCCTTGTGTCGACACTTTCTTCCAGTGTTGAGTCTTTACTGAGTGTCGACATATTGTGCTGGGTGTCGACACTTTCTTCAAGTGTTGACTCTTCTGGTAGTGTGTCGACACATTATGCTGAGTGTCGACACATACTTCAAGTGTTGACTCTTCTGGTTGTGTGTCGACACATTGTGTTGAGTGTCGACACTTGCACTTAGTTTCTGCAGAATTTTGCTGAGTGTCGACACAACTCCAAGTGTCGACACTTTCTGGTGTAGACACAGCTCTTCTAGGTGTCGACACTTCTGCTAAGTGTCGACACTGCTTCTCTGCATTCTTCTTCACTGAGTGTCGACACAGCTCCTTGTGTCGACACTTTCTGTCTGGTGTCGACTCTTCATCCCAGGTGTCGACACAATGACTCCAAGTGTCGACACTGCTTGTCTGGGTGTCGACACAAGCTTTCTCAAGTGTCGACACTTTCCCTCTGTGTGTCGACACATGGACTTAGAAAGTTTTAGCTTCAGTCTAGTGAATACCTAACCTGCACAAGTAACTCAAACATACATCAAATACATCATGATGTATATCATTGAGTTGGGTGAGGCTTCTTCAAATCAGGTACATTTGACCAATGTACCCAACAATCTCCCCCTATTTGGAGAAGTCATAACCCTTAGTCAATGATATACACCATTCATAATTAAAAATTACAAAATGATGAAAAGCAGATTATAATCAGCAGGGTTAACATGAACATGTAAAACTTCACACATATACACATTCAACATTCCAGAACAAATAAGAAACAAACACATTTCAGAACAATCATACTATATTTATCATATATTGTTCTAACATTGTTCCTTATACATTTTAAATGTTGTACAAAAATGTTTTTCATTTAAAAGATTACAACAAGCTTCAAGTTTAATTCCTAATCTATTTCTGATCAGGTTCTTTGATAACAATTCCTTTTCCAGCTTTAACTTGAGCTTTGACAGCAGTAGCTAGCAGTAGGCTCAGCATCAGCAGGCTTCTTGCCTTTTGAGTCCTTCTTCTTTTGTTCTTCAGCCTTGATTTTCTGTCTCTCAAAATAATGATAGGGCTTAGGAAAGTACTTGCTAGGCTCCACTGCAGTAGGAGGTAGCTTTCCTAACTTAGTCTTTCTTCTGTACTGGACAATGGCTTCCTGCCTGATCTCATGCTTCCTCCATTCAGCTTCTGAGAACCACTTGTTTCTATCAGTAGTGTTGTCTTTAGAAGCTTTCCAGGCAGTTAGAATGATATTTCTATAGGTAGGGCTCCACTGTTCAAAATCTGGCTTTTGTTCAGCTAGTTCCCTAAACCTCTTCTTTGACAGCCTTGTCTCTTCTTCTTTGTCCAAAGCCTCTTGCATAGCTGCTGTTATAGGTTGAACAACCTTTTCTAAATGGACATTGTCCTTGCCCCCAGATGGGCTATACATAGTGCTCACCTTTGCATGAATCATTTCAAAATCTGGAGGTGGATAAATGACTTGAGCTACTTCTTGTGGCTCACCTCCAAAATAGGCAGGGTTCAGTCCAGATTCAGCAACTTCATTGTCATCACACAGGGGAGGATATCCAAGTGTAGCCCTGATTGAATTTGATATCCATTTTGCATGCTCAGAACTTGCCTTGACTAACACTCTCTCCCCCTTTATGACTTCTTGAGCAACATGATCTCTTACATCATCCTTTTGAAATCTAATCTGACTGTCCAAGTACCTGATGTCATCCTTAAAGTAAGGTTTGAGCTTAGTGAGCTGTTCTGAGATGGCCTTCTGGGAATCTTGAATGGCAGTCTTGACAGCAGAAATTTCAGCTTGAAAGATTTTATCAAAGTCAGCCTTTGTAGCATCAGCAGATGTAGATGGTTCAGCAGACTTATTCTTTAACTCAGTGACTATAGCATTGTGGGAGGCAGTCAAATTATCATTCATTCTTAACTGATTCTCTAGCACATATCCTTGCTTTAATGCTACATCATCTACCTGAGCCTTGATCTTCTCTTGGTGAGTTGCCAAATAGACTACTGCATTCCCACCTTTGTGGAAGCAGTCAGTCATCTCTTTCTTGTTCAGGTTCATCACAAACCTTATTGATTTTATATCTTGAGCTAAATCAAATTGTAAAGACTTTTGTCCTTCATCAATATACTTCTCTATGGCTCTCTTTGCTCATCCAGCTTGACTTGCATGGCTACCATTAAGGCACTGTAATCAGGTGATGGAGCTTGTGTGACTGAGGATTGTTGAGCAACAGATTGTAGAGCCTTCTTGTAGCTCTGACTTCTTCTTTTGAATACAAATAATTTCTTCTTCTTGGCCCTAGCACTTTCCTCATCTTCAGAGGCAGAGGTGCTGGCAATATCAACTCTATTCTTAGGGCTCTCAGGCCTCTCAGTTTGCACAACAGGTGCTTGCTCAGTTTCCAGCCTAATAGGCTCTTCCAGAATTTCCATGTGCTCCCCCTCAGTAGCAGCATTCTTATCTTCAGCAGCAGCAGTCTTGTCCATGTCAAAATCATCTTGATCTAAATTCAGAAAGAGGTCTTCCATTGTGTATTCAGGAGGTGACTGTGCAGGAGAAGTACTTGGTTCTTCAACTACTTGAGTAGTATCTGGAACATTTTGCACAACAGCAGATGTGTCTTCAAGACCAACATCTGGAGCTTGGCTAGGTAGCTGAGTTTGCTGAGAAACATCAGACAAATCAGCATCTTCAATAAGATATTCTAAAGTTTTTAAGTCAGTGAGTACCTCTTGAATAATGATGGTGGCTTGCTCACTGTCCAGAGTAGATGGTTCTTCTACTGCTGGAAGCTCCCCCTGGCTGTGATCCCTATGGATGGGGCTAGCTGGAGGCAGCTCCCCCTGGATCTCAGCTACATCTTGAGGAGCAGGAGTTTTCTCTGCAGCCACTTCTTCATGGTCATCAGGTGTGAAAACAACCTGTTCTTCACTATCAGAACTGCTGGAGGACTCTTCTGTCACAGCAGCAGTCTTTCTCTTCTTCCTGGGAGGAGTAACTTTCTCAGAAACATGCTTCTCAGGGGTAGGCATGTCCTTTGACAACACCCTTTCCCACCTAGAAAATATCCTAGAATCCATCTTTCTCATATGATTGATCTTGCTTCCAGCAGCTGTGCTCATTACCTCTGGTATTGTACCAGCCAGGTAGAGACTTATAATTCTGCCCAGATTGGGCTTCTTCAGACTTTCCTTGATCTTTTCATAGATGACCATTGACCAATCTGTTTTTAGGGTGAAGATGATTCTTGTCATGATATTGAACATTGAGGCTGACACCCTGTCATGCCCTCCAGGTTTACTGAGAATCACCTTTCCCACTATTTCAGACATGAATTTCCCTTGATTATTCATGCTCTTCCTGTTAAAGACTGATCCTACCTTCATCTTTGGATCCAGTCCACACCAAGTAAGAGTTTCCCTGGTCTTTGAAGCAGTTACTTCCTCTTCATCATGTGCTTTAGGTAGCTGGAGTACCTTTCTCAGATTCTTTGGTGAAACTTTAACCTTAGTCCCATGAACTCTGGATTTGATCCTGAATCCAGAGTCATCTACAGCAGCTCCATGGAGGAATTCAAGAACTTCCTTTTTCCAAATCTTCGTTGGTTCTGAAGTCAAGTATTCCAATCCAGAATCGGCAATTAGGGTTACTACCGCCTTGAGTTCTTGATCAGCTTCATCGAATGCACCTCGCACGAGCTCATAACCTTCGTTAACATTCTCCTCGAGCTTGGGAGCCATTAGGGTTTGGAGATTTAGTCTTGAGAAAAGAGAAATGTCGACACAGGAGTTTTGGTCTCGAAACTTTGAAAGCATGTCGACAAACACAGACAGAACCCTATTTATACCTGTCTATTTTTGAAGATGAACAGGCGGGATATCTAGCTTAACATGTGCCGACACTGGCAATAAGTGTCGACACTTACTTATAATGTCTCGACACATATGTGTCGACACAAGTTTAGTCAACAGATTTTATGTGTCGACAAATGTTTATGTGTCGACACCACTCTACTCGACTAATCGTCGAGACTTTACTTAGAAAATTCTGAGTAAAACTTAAGTGTCGACACCACATTGGATGTGTCGACACCTACTAGACATGTGTCGACACTAACATTCTGAAGTGTCGACACCAACTTCCTAGATGTGTCGACACCTTTTTCCTGAAGTGTCGACACTTTTATTCTGTGTCGACATAGACTTGTCTATGTGTCGACACCTTTTTACTTAGTCAATTTTCTATTCTGTAAACTTAGTCTAAGTTTATCATACCTAGTTCAATTTTGAATCTATTGAACTTAGCTTCTTCTAAGGGCTTAGTAAACATGTCAGCTATCTGATTATCAGTTTTAACATATTCAAGTGCAATATCATTTCTTTCTACATGCTCCCTAAGAAAGTGATATTTAATCTCAATATGTTTTGTTCTACTATGAGATACAGGGTTGTTAGCTATTGAAATAGCACTTGTAGAATCACAGTAAAGTGGAGTTCTACTTACCTGAAATCCATAGTCAACTAGCTGATGTTGAATCCATAGAAGTTGAGCACAGCAACTTCCTGCAGCTACATATTCTGACTCAGCTGTGGAGATAGCACACTAGTCTGCTTTTTGCTGCTCCATGAAATTATTCTTCCACCTAGGAATTGACAGGTTCCAGTTGTGCTCTTTCTATCTCTTTGCATCCTGCAAAGTCTGCATCTGTATAACCTGTTAGATCAAAATCTCCATTCCTAGGGTACCAGAGGCCTAGATAGGGAGTGCCCTTTAGATATCTCAATATTCTTTTGAACTGCAGTCAAGTGAGACTCTTTAGGCAGGCTTGATACCTTGCACAAACACATGTAGCATACATGATGTCTGGTCTACTAGCAGTCAAGTATAGTAGGGAGCCAACTATCCCTCTATACAAGGTTTCATCTACAGGTTTCCCTGCATCATCCTTGCTAAGAGACATACTTGACCCCATAGGAGTCTTCATGGTACTGGATGAATCCATACCATATTTCCTTATGAGTTCTAGGGTGAACTTGGACTGACATATGGACAAGCCACTTTCAGTCTGTTTAACTTGGAGACCCAAGAAAAACTTTAGCTCTCCCATACTACTCATCTCAAATTGACTTTGCATAAGATTTGCAAACTTTTTGCAAAGGTTACTTTCAGTAGACCCAAATATAATGTCATCTACATATATTTGGACAAGTATGACTTTGCCTCTAGATTCCCTAAGGAATAGAGTCTTATCTATTTTCCCCCTTGTGAACTTGTTCTCAATGAGGAAACTAGATAGGGTTTCATACCAAGCTCTAGGAGCTTATTTTAACCCATACAATGCTTTCCTAAGTCTATAGACATAATGAGGTTGAGTTGGATCAACAAAACCTGAAGGCTGCTCCACATAGACTTCTTCTTTCAAATTACCATTTAGGAATGCTGACTTGACATCCATTTGGTATACCTTGAATCCTTGATAGGTTGCATAGGCCAAGAACATCCTTATGGCCTCCAGTCTGGCTACTGGGGCAAAGGTTTGATCAAAATCAATACCTTCTTCTTGCCTATATCCTTTTGCAACCAATCTTGCTTTATTCTTTATGATGACCCCTTGTTCATCTAACTTATTTCTGTAGATCCACTTAGTTCCTATAACATTGTGGTCTTTAGGCTTTGGAACCAGCTCCCAAACCTTGCACCTTTTGAACTGATTAAGCTCTTCTTGCATAGCTTCAGTCCATTGTGGATCTTGTATAGCTTCTTCAAATTTCTTAGGTTCTATTTGAGACAGAAAACTAGAATATACTGCAGCATTCTGATTTCTGCTCCTTGTCTGAACTCCTTGTCTTGGATCTCCAATAATCAGCTCTACTGGATGATCTCTTAGATGCCTGTTGGCTGGTGGCATCCTAACTTCAGGTTGAGCTTCTTCAGCATCTGCATCATGCTGTACTTCTTGTATTTCTTCAGCTATTGGTACATGTAGTTCTCCCCCTGGACAACTGCCATTGCCTTCTACTTGCTGTCTTGCAGCAGGCATCTCTTCTATAGTAAGCTTGTCAATCTCTTTGTCAGACCTGTGGGCTGCATACATTGCTAGACAACTCATTGTTAATAAGTTTTGTCTCATCAAAAACTACATGCACAGTCTCCTCTACAACTTGTGTAATCAAGTTGTATACTCTATAAGCCTTACTATTGTTGTTGTACCCAACAAAAATTCCCTCTTGGGACTTGGCAGCAAACTTAGTTATGTAAGACTTCCCATTGTTAAGTATGAAGCATTTGCAACCAAAGATCCTAAAATAGGATAGGTTTGGTTTCCTGCCTTTCACTACTTCATAGGGGTCTTGTTTAGTCTTTTAGTGATGGTAGCCCTATTTATCACATGGCATGCAGTGTTAACTGCTTCAGCCCAGAAATACTCAGGTAGTGATGTATCACTAAGTAGGGGGTTCTACCAGCCTCTATCAAGGTTCTATTCTTCCTCTCAGCAATGCCATTTTGCTGAGGTGTTCTAGGTGAAGAGAATTCTTGAAATATCCCAAAGTCTTCACATAGTTTTGTCATGCTTTCAGATTGAAACTCAGTACCATGGTCACTTCTAATTTTGACCACAGTACTATTTAGTTCATTCTGAATTTGCTTGACAAAGCTGTAGAAGACACTAGGTGTTTCAGATTTCTGCCTTAAGAAGAACACCCAGGAAAACCTTGAGTAGTCATCAACAACTACAAAGGTATAGACCTTCCTACCTAAGCTGTGAACTGGCATTGGACCAAAGAGATCCATATGCAAGAGGTATAAGCACCTCACAGCATCTTTGTTCTCAATGCTTTTAAAGGTGGATTTGAGTCTGCTTGCCCTTTTGACAAGCTGAGCAAATGCCATCTTTAACACACTTAACTTGAGGACCATTCCTCACTAACTCTTTGCTAAAGAGTTTGCTAATAGTCTTGTAGTTAAGATGAGCTAGCCTCTTGTGCCACTTGACACAATGAGAGACTGTCTCATCAGCTACAAGACAAACAGGAGAACCATTGTTCTCAATCATGATGTCTAGACAGTAGACATTCCTCTTTTCTATATCCTGTCAAAATGATCTCTTGATCACTTGACCTCTTGATATGACAACCATTTTTAACAAATGAGATGTCATACCCTACATCACTTAACTGACTTATACTTATAAGGTTGTGTTTCAACCCTTTAACATAAGCCACTTGAGTAATGGTAACAAGGTTTGAAGAAATGTTACCAAACCCTTTGATGATTCCTTTTTCAGAACCACCAAAGGTCACTTTAGGACCATTTTGATTGGAATATAGTCCTTCAGTAGTCCCCTTGTTCCAGTCATATGTTTGGAACATCCACTATCCAAGTACCATGTTGGGGTATGGTCACTTGGATTCACCTGCAAAACAAATTAATGAACCTTAGAACCCAAAGTAAACTTGGGTCCTTGGTGATTGTTATTTTGCAACATGACACAGCTACCTACTGGCTTTCCACCAGGTAACTTGCTACTCAACTTGGCACTGGCATTGTGCCAACAATCCAAGGCAAAGTGGCCAACCTTGCCACAACACCAACATTCAAACTTATTGTACCTTTGCTTAGGTACAGACTTTGTTGTCTTAACTGCAGCTAACTTATTGAATGTTGGGGCCTTGCCCTTGAACTTGGACTGATCCTGAACAGTCCTAGCAGGTTTAACAAAACCCAGTCTAGCCTTACCTTTGTGATGAGTAAAATCGTCAATCAAAGGTAGAACTGATTTAGGCTTTGAAAACTTTGCAACCAATTCTCTCTCTTTCTGAAGATTTGTCTCCAGTTTCTTAATTTGATCATTCTTAAATGTGATAGTGCCCATCTGAATCACTGTAATGTGTTTCAGCCTGGCTACCTCATTCAGTTTTTGATCAATTTGCTTCTTAAATTCTGTTGCAGCAGCCTTGAGATCAGCAATCTCCTTTGCCTGACTTTTGGCAAGGGACTTGCTTTTCTTATAAGCCTGTAACAGCACCTTATATTCATCTATGAGCTGATGAATATCATCCTCAGACTCAGAACCACTTCCATCATTTGATGTAGATGATTCTGATTCTGAACTAGAATAAGAAACTAAACTTAGAGTTGGACTTTGTACCTGACTAGGTCCTGGCTGCTCCAGGATTTTGGTACTCTCAGTCAATGCCATCAGTCCTTGGCACTGGCAGTCTTCTTGTTCATAAATTGACTCCAAGATCTGCATAAATTCTTCTTCTTCTTCTTCAGCAAATAGCCCTATGTAGGCTTCAGCATCAGTATCAGTGTCTGAAGAAGAAATATCTGAAAGAGTCTTCTCATTCTTGGAAACAAAAGACTTCTCTTTCTTCCCTTTGAGGTGAGTCTTTTTCTTGTCACTGGATTCTTTTCTTTTCTCAGGACAATCAGCAATGACATGACCCTGTCTATTGCAGCAGTAGCACATAATCTTTGATCCTATTGCCTTGCTTGTCTTTGTCTTTTTCCTGTCCTTCTTTGAAGGCTTTTTCTCCTGATACAAGACTTCTTTTCCCTTGTAAGTAGATGGTCTGGACCTCCACTGTTTCTTCTTCAGGAATTTCTGAAAGTGTCTAGTGAAGGCAGCAAAGTCTTCATCACTTTCACTGCTAGTAGACTTTGTACTGACAGACTCTTCTGACTCAGATTCAACTACCTCTGGAGGTGGAGTTGATGACTTAGTCCTGCATTTTCTGGGAACTTCTGTCTTGAAAGCAACAAACCTTTCCTTGTGCTCAGTCCTAGTAGATTTCTCCTCCTCTTTCCTCACTGTCAGCTGCATCTCATATGACAATAACTTGCCAAATAGTGTAGGAGGAGGAATTTCTCCCAACTTTGCCATTTCTCTTATGGCACAGATCTTGGTGTCCCAATCTTTGGTTAGGGACCTTAGGAATTTGTCATTTAGTTCATAGTTGCTGAACTCTCTTCCATAAGACATGAGTTCATTAACTATTCTATAGAACTTCTTGTAGCATTCAGTGATGCTATCTCCCTTGCCTTGCCTAAAGCTCTCATACTCTTGATTAAGCAAGGACTTCCTATCTTGCCTAACTTCTTCAGAACCTTCCATATAGACAATGAGGGTATCCCACATTTCTTTTGCTTTTTTACAGTGAATTAAGTTCGGAAAAGTTGCATCATCAATGACACTCACTATTATGTTTGGTGCCCTCTTGTCCATAGTGGCTAGGACAATTTCATCCTTGGTCATCTCAGAGAAATCCTTTGGAGTCCTCTGATTTGCATCCAATACTGAGATCTTCATTGGCACATAAGGCCCTTCCTTAACTGTGATGTAGATTCTTGGGTCTGAGGCCTCCATAAATAGCCTTACCCTTTCTTTCCAGATCCTAAAAAATTTCCTTTCTGCAAATAGTAATTTCATGGAACCCAATTCTTTATGATTTTCAAAAGAACCCATGGTTCTTGATTTTCTTGAAGCTGTTTTCTGACTTAGACTGTTTCTACCAAATAGGATCTCCTTAGACTGTTAGTCCTTGTTTTGAGCAACCTGGCTCTGATACCACTTGAAAGATATGGTACCTAAACACCTAGAGGGGGGGGGGGGGGTGAATAGGTGACCTAATCCTTTTCTAACTTTGTTGGCAGCCAACAGTTATATCACAGATTTCTAAGTAGTCTATTACAACAATCAGCAAAAATCAAACATACACAGCACATTCACAGCACAGCACACAATGATTTATAGTGGTTCCCCAATCTTTGGGTACATCCACTTTCCCCCTTTGCCTATCTAGCAGTGTACTAGATTCGGCCAAACTTCTCCACTGTCTCAGAACCCGAATAGGTTCCTACACCTCATGCCCAAAGCCTTACACCTCAGCTTTCTCCAAAGCCTACACTCAGCCACAAAGGCCTACACTCAGCCACCCAGGCCTACACTCAGCCAATCAAGGCCTACACTCAGAGTCTTTAACTCCTACACTCAGGCTATCAAGCCCTACCCTCAGCCTTTATAAATTTAGGCTTACAATCACTCAGATCTAATGGATCCTACAAGTTAAAATAGTATTACAACAAATAACTCAACAACTCAGAAAATAAGAGAGGAGTTGAGAGTTTCTTGCTGAGTTCTTGGAAGAACTCAGATAGATCCAAACTGACTTAGCTTCCTTCAAAGCTTCTTGAGTAGAACTGAATAAGTCTGAATCTTCTGCAGTTGTTCCTTGACCGCTGCTTCTTAAGATCCAGATGCCTCTGAATCCTTCTTCTCAGCCTAGTTCTAAAGACTGAATTCTTGATTGGAGCTCTCTCTCTCCAACTTCTTAGATCTGCAGTTGGACTGCCAGATCTTCTTGTGTTGATACTCTGTGTACCACTTTTCTGATTACTTGAATAATCTGATCAATTACTTCAAATAGCTTCCACACCAACTTCTGTAAACTGTGAGTGCCTATTTATAGGCATTCTTCATGGTAACCGGCTGGTCCGGTTCATAACAGACTTCTGACTTCCCTGACAGTTGCTGTAGACCGGCTGGATCGGCAGCTGTCATGTCAACTAGTCACTTCTTGAAATTCTCTAACTGTCAGATAGTGTCGAGACTTTCTGTTCTTAAGTGTCGACACTTATAGACCAAGTGTCGACACATGCTGTGTAAGTGTCGACACAAGTCTACAAGGTGTCGACACAACTCCTTGTATGTCTCGACACAGATTCTTCTGCATGTGTCGACACTGAAATTGAGTGTCGACACAAGTACTTGTTCTTCATTCTTTAACTGTATTCTTCTAAGTGTCGACACATCTCTTTTGTGTCGACACAACTTCTTGTGTTGAATCTGTCAAGTGTCGACACTGCTTCTTGGTGTCGACACAAGTCTTCAATATAGATTCTTCAGCTGAGTGTCGACACATTCCCTTAGTGTCGACACTTGTACTTAGAATATTTTTGTAGATATTTCTGTTCTTTGCTAAGTGTCGACACAGCTCCTTGTGTCGACACTTTCTTCCAGTGTTGAGTCTTTAACTGAGTGTCGATATATTGTGCTGGGTGTCGACATTTTCTTCAAGTGTTGACTCTTCTGGTAGTGTGTCGACACATTGTGCTGAGTGTCGACACATACTTCAAGTGTTGACTCTTCTGGTTGTGTGTCGACACATTGTGTTGAGTGTCGACACTTGCACTTAGTTTCTGCAGAATTTTGCTGAGTGTCGACACAACTCCAAGTGTCGACACTTTCTGGTGTAGACACAGCTCTTCTAGGTGTCGACACTTCTGCTAAGTGTCGACACTGCTTCTCTGCATTCTTCTTCACTGAGTGTCGACACAGCTCCTTGTGTCGACACTTTCTGTCTGGTGTCGACTCTTCATCCCAGGTGTCGACACAATGACTCCAAGTGTCGACACTGCTTGTCTGGGTGTCGACACAAGCTTTCTCAAGTGTCGACACTTTCCCTCTGGGTGTCGACACATGGACTTAGAAAGTTTTAGCTTCAGTCCAGTGAATACCTAACCTGCACAAGTAACTCAAACATACATCAAATACATCATGATGTATATCATTGAGTTGGGTGAGGCTTCTTCAAATCAGGTACATTTGACCAATGTACCCAACAGAGATTTATGTCCCTATTCTCCATATGCTTCCGGATGAAATGATATCTGATCTCAATGTGCTTCGTACGGCTGTGAGAGACTGAATTATTGGCAATCGTAATCACACTAGAGGAGTCTCAAAGTATTGGAATCTCCTTGAATTGCAAATTGTAGTCTTCAAGTTGATTCTTGACCCAGAGAAGTTGTGCACAACAAATGCCAACAGAGATGTACTCTGACTCGGCAATGGAAATTGCCAAAATTTTGTTTCTTGCTGCTCCATGAAATAAGCCTTTTTCCGAGGAATTGGCAAGTCCTAGAACTGTTTTTCCTGTCATCACCTCTACCTGCAAAATCAGTCTCTGAAAACCCAATTAGCTCGACGTCATTACTTCTTGGGTACCATAAGCCAAGATTTGGTGTACTTTTAAGGTATCTCATGATCCACTTTATAGGTGCATAATGAGATTTCTTAGAGTTCACCTGAAATCTAGTGCACACACATGTTGAAAACATTATGTCGGATCTACTGGCGGTAAGATAATGCAAGGACCCAATTATGTTTCCGTACTTGGTTTCATCAAAATGTTTCCCTTTCTCATCCTTGTTCAGAGACATAGTTGAATCTATTGGAGTCCTCATCGTGGTTGCGTTCTCCATTCCGAATTTCTTAGTAACTCTTGGTGAACTTAGTTTGAGAGATGAAAGTTTCATCTTCAGATTATTTCACCTGAAGTCCTAAGAAATACTTCAGCTCTCTCATACTACTCATTTTAAACTTCTCTTGCATAAGTTTATAAAACTTCTTGCAAAGGTGGTCATCCATAGAGCCAAAGATAATGTCATCGACATAGAATTGCTCATGCAAAATCTTGCCTTTAACTTCCCTAAGAAATACTATCTTATCTATCTTTACTTTTGTGAACTTGTTCTCAAGAAGAAAGCTAGATAGCGTCTCATACCAAGATCGGGGACCATATAAAGCTTTATTAAGAAAATACACATAATCAGGGAAAGATGAGTCGACAAAACCTGGGGGTTGTGCTACGTATACTTCCTCTTTTAGATCGTCATTGAGGAATGCTGACTTCACATCCATTTGTCAGACTTTGAAACCTTTGTGATCAGCATAAGCAAGGAACAACCTGATCACTTCGAGTCTGGACACTGAAGCAAAGGTCTGATCGAAGTCGATCCCTTCTTCTTATTTGTAACCTTGTGCCACAAGCCTGGTATTGATCACGTTCTGTCCTTTGGGCCTTGGTACCAACTCCCAAACCTTGCACCTTTCAAACTGGTTGAGCTCCTCTTACATAGCTATTACCCAAGAGGCATTCTTGTTTGCTTCTTTAAATTTCTTTGGCTCAACCTGAGAAATGAAGCTAAGATGTAATACTTTGTTAGTAGTACCTCTTCTGGTCCTTACTTCGTCGCTTGGCTCTCCAATGATCAGATCAACTGGGTGATCTCTTAGGTGTCTGAACACGAGATTCCTTCCTATCCCACCAATAGGTTCTGTCACTTCCGGTGCACCTCCTATAGGTTGATGGAGTTCGTCATCTGGTATTTCTTCTTCCATCAAACTTAGATTGACGATTTTGACTGAGCTTGGAGCATCTTCCTTGATGGCTTATTCAAAGCTTAGTTCCTTTATGCTTGTACCTGCATTTTAACCCAAAACACTAGACAAGCGTAGCCTTTAGTGATTCCCCGGTTAGACCCTCCAATGATGACTTTTGAACTATCTTTGACTAGGGTATATTATTTTAATAGGATTCTAGTCCCGGTCATGTGTCGAGAGCAACCACTGTGTAAATACCAGATACGATTTTTGTTGGCCTTTGTACATACCTGCATTTATGAATCTTTTTACCTTAGGAACCCAAGCAGATTTGGGTCTTTGGTTCCTTTTTTACTGAATACCACTAGTAGTATTAACATTGCGAGTGGTCATTCTTGCAATGTTAACTCGTGGATTTTCATATTTGACCGGATAAAACCTACAATCCACGACAAAGTGATCAATTTTGGCACAACATAAACATGCAAACCTGTTGCACCGTCTCTTTTTTCTCCAGCTTTACCTTTTGAACGGGAGGTCCAGCAGGGGAAATCGACCTGGAGGAGGAAGCCTCATGAGTAGAACATACACAAGGCTTCTTTATCTCCTTAGCCTTGGGAACAACAATTTTGACTTTCAGAGCTTTTTTGCCACTTGGTCCATGAACGTATGGACCATAACTATTAAGGGTGATTTCTTCATAAGGTGCCTTGAACACACTTTCTCCGAAATCTTTTGGGCGGGTGACTCAAGCGAGCCACTTTAGTTCATCGAAATCATCTATTCCGATTGGGGTAACAAAATTTCAACCTTTGAGTGCTTCCATATTAGATAAATTCTTGTGGTGGTTTACTTTAACGTTGCTTGCAAAATTTTGATTCCGTCGTAGTTTTGATCTGAACTATTTTGTTGTTTTCTTTTGATCTATTTAAATTCGTGAGGATTGACGGACCTCGTTTCTTTTTGTTGGGAGAGATCTACCTTTTTCCGAATCGCAATTTTTTGGTGGATCTCTTTTGGTACAACACACGCTCGACCGAATCAGGTAGATCCTTTTCGCTTGAGAGGATATTGGCTCATAGCCTCTATTTGATCTCTAAGGGTGTGGCGAACCCGTACGTTAGCATCGGAATAATAATATCGCAAAATCGGGAGTGTTGTGTTTTGTTTGTGCGAACATGGAATTGGAACGAGAGAGAGAGAAATTCGGTGTCATTTGTCCATTGTAGTTCATCGAGGGGCGTAGCCTGCATCAATTTGGAATAAGAGGGAGGTTCGTGCCAGTTTCTTAATTGTCACCATCCTAATTTTCTTAGGACGTCGACACCCACTTGTCTAGCACGTTTTGTTGATCAAAAAAACTAAAAAAAAATTTCTGGTCTGCCAATAACGGCCTAAAATTTTCATTTTTCTAAAAAAAATCGAAACAATTCTGGTAATTCTCCATCCATTTAGCAGCAAGAAAATAAAAAAAATATTTTATTTTTATCTAGTTTTGTTAGAAAAAAAATATTTTATAAAATTTTGTCCATTCAGGTCATTCCTCAATCTTTGCATGCACACTAAACTAGGCACGGAGTATAACCCCTCTTCCCCCACTATGGCGGACGATCGGGAATCGGGTCATGATATGACAGTGATTGATGAACTCTTCCAGGAGTTCACTGATCAGTTGACAGCCATTAGAGAGATGCTTCACAAACTAAGATTAAATCAAGCGGCTCCCCATAATCCTGCAGCCTACCCACATGATGAGGGAAACGACAACAATAATAATCACAATCCTGAGCATGTCCCTCATGCTCCTTACGAGTTTGATCTTACTAGGGTTGTGCGGGTCAAACCCCCATCGTACGATGGACTCGGTGAACCCCAAGTGTTCTTAGACTGGGTTATGAAGATAGAGTGCTACTTCGAGTGGCATAATCTGACCGACGAGCCAAAGGTGTGAGTTGCAAGGATGAAGCTGTTAGGCCGGGCTAAGATATTTTGGCTGAATGAGGAGCGACATCTAGGTACGGGAAATGGTTTACCACCCATTGGTTTGGCATGCTAAAGGCCATACTGACGGACCAGTACGTCCCTGCGTGCCATCAGACACAGATGTTCGATGATTTAGCTACCCTTAAATAAGGGAATAAGTCGGTCTTTAATTACATGAGCCTTATCAAGGACATGATGGTCGGCTGTGATGTTAGGGAGATACCCGAGGTCACCCTATCTAGGTTTCGTAAGAGACTTAACCTCGACATTCAGAGTAAGCTCCTACGTTATGGTCACACTGATCTAAACACCGCCTTTAACGCCGCCTTGGATATTGAAAAGCACAATTATCACAAGTCCAAGACTCGTTCTTTTCAGAAAGGAAAGTCCATCTTAGGACCTCCTCCCCTTTTCACCTATAAGGATAAGGGTAAGTTCCGGTCCACCAATTTGAACTATGTTCTCATTACGACTAGGAATATAAGGAACCCAACTGGTGAGAGAGTGCCCGTGGGTAGGATCAGCAAAACGAATGCTACTTGTTTTGCTTGTGGTATTTAGGGTCATTATGCTAGTGAATGTTCTACCAAGCTCAAGCCCCTGGCCCTTTTAGATACCTCATTTGAGCCTGCCGAGCTCATGTATGAGGTCGGGGAAGAGTCTGAGTCGGAAGGAGTGCCTAGCGATATCGAGGATTATGTTAACATGATGGTGATGAGGTGTATTTTGGCTACTCCACATGCGTCAGACGATTGGAATAGGATGAATATTTTCTCATTAAATTTAAAGAGTGCAGAGAAGTGGTGTAAGTTGATCAGTGACAGCGGAAGCTATATGAACATGATTTTAGAGAATGTGGTGTTACGGATGTTGTTGACCATCGAACCTCATCCTCACCCCTATAAGGTTGCTTGGGTAAATAAGACATCCATTCCTGTGTCGAAGCGTTGCTTGGTTCCCCTTACCATCAAGGCTTATGCAGAGAAAATTTGGTGCGATGTCATCCACATGGATGCTTGTCATGCTCTATTAGGACGTCCGTGGCTTTACGACCATGATGTTACCCACCTGGGGCGTGCTAACACTTACGAATTCAAATTTAATGCCAAGGTCATTATTTTGAAACCCACCCCGCCTAAGGATCCTAATGTCCCTTCTAAAGATTCGATTATTCTGATAGAGAAGAAAATGCTAAATCTTATAGGTAAGAAGGAGTTTGAGCGTGGTACCTTCTGGATGGAGTCATGTATGTGTTAGTGTGCTTGCAAGTAAAGGAAGATGCAACATCTTTCGATAATTTACCGCCGACATTGAGAAATCTCTTAGAAGAATTTAAAGATATGTACCCAGACGAGCTACCACCCATGTTACCCCCCATGCGAGCCATCTAACATGCGATAGATTTCATTCTGGGTTCCTCGTTACCCAACCTTCCTCACTACCGGTTAAACCCTTTCGCACACCTAGAGTTGCAAGCCCAAATTTCTGATTTGTTAAGTAAGGGATTCATTCGCCATAGTAAGAGTCTGTATACCCCCGTTTTACTAGCCCCTAAGAAATATGGCTCTTGTAGGATGTGCGTCGATAGTCAGGCTATTAATAAAATAACGATCAAATAAAGGTTTCTCATCCCTTGCTTGGATGACTTGTTGGATATGTTAGCCGGTGCCACGATCTTTTCTAAGTTGAATCTTAGGAGTGGCTACCATCAAATAATTATTAGGGAGAGAGACGAATGGAAGACAGATTTTAAATCAAAGGATGAGATTTACGAATGGTTGTTTATGCCCTTTGGGCCTTCCAATGCCCCGAGTACTTTCTTTAGGATGATGACTCATGTCTTCCAACCATTCATGGGGAAATTCATAGTGGTATATTTTGATGATATCCTCATTTTTAATAACTCTCTGATCGATCATGAGTCGCATTTAAGGACCATCCTTACCATGCTGAGGATGAAAAAATTATTTGTCAAATTTAAGAAATGTACATTTTATGTGACGTCCGTAGAATTCCTTGGATATATTGTGAGTTCAGAAGGCATACATATGGATCCTAAGATGGTCCAAGCCATTAAGTATTGGCCAAAACCCACCAACATTCGAGACGTTAGGAGTTTTCACGGACTAGCTACTTGTTATCTTCGCTTCATTCGAGATTTTAGTAGTATCATGGTGCCGATAATGGAATGTACGAAGAAAGGAGATTTTACTTGAACTAATTCGACTACCAAAGCATTTGAAACGATTAAATCACGGATGTTAGAAGCTCCACTTTTAAGGTTACCAGATTTTAATAAGGTTTTTGAGTTGCCTTGTAATGCGTATGGGATCGACATAGGCGGTGTTTTGAGTCAGGAGGGTCATCCGATTGGGTATTTTAGTGAAAAACTCGCAGGTCCGAAGTTGAATTATTCTAATTATGATAGGGAGTTTTATGCTGTTATTCGATGCCTCCAACATTGACGGCACTATCTCCTCCCAAAGGAGTTTGTTATCCAATCCGATCACGACGCGTTGAGATTTGTCAACTCCCAAAGCAAGGTCAGTCCCCGACGTGCTAAGTGGGTCTCCTATCTGCAGTAGTACACATTTATAATAAAACATCTTAAGAGGACTTTGAATCATGTGGTTGACGCCCTTAGTCGTGTCACGTTATTATTGTCTACGATGGAAGTGAAAGTTGTTGGGTTCGATAAGATTAAGGATGAGTATGTCCCTTGTTCGAATTTCAAGGAAATCTATCTATCTGCTCCCAACGATTCTCCCACCACCATATCAGCCTATTATATTCGGGATGGTTACCTATTTAAGCATTCAAAGCTATATGTACCGCGTTCTTCGCTTCGCCATTTCATCGTTTGGCAGTTACATAGCGGTGGGTTAGGTGGTCACTTTGGCTGTGACAAGACCATTACGTTAGTGGAGTACAAGTTTTATTATCCCGAGTTAAATTCTTTGGTAAATAAAATTGTGGGGAGTTGTCGTGTGTGCCAATTAGCTAAGGGTAACAAGATGAATGTCAGTCTTTACACTCCTCTTTCTATTCCCTACATTCCTTGGGAAGATGTTAGTATGGACTTCGTTTTGGGTCTACCCGTCACTTTTAGACGTCATGATTCCGTCCTGGTGGTGGTAGATCGGTTTTCGAAAATGGCCTATTTTATTGATTGTAGCAAGATCAATGATGCTTCACATATAACAAAATTATATTTTAAGGAAGTTGTTGCGCATCGGGGCATTCCCAAGACTATAGTCACAGATAGAGGCGTAAAATTTACTAGTTATTTTTGGAAGACCCTGTGGAAGCTTATGGGTACCAAAGTTTTGTTTCCTTCGGCCTACCATCCGCAAATGGATGGGCAAACGGAAGTAGTAAACCGAAGTTTCGGTTGTTTACTACGTTGTCTTGTGGGTGACCATTTGGGCACCTGGGACTTGATCCTTCCCCATGCTCAGCTTGCATACAATAATTAAAAAAATAGATCTACGGGCTTATCCCCAATGAAATTGTGCACTGCTATAAGGCTCTGGTGCTACTTGATTTAGTTCTGTTGCCACCATCTTATAAATCAAGTAATTCTGCACAAGAATTCACTCTATATGTTCACAATTTACATAAGCACATTCATGAAATGTTAACCACCTAATATACGTCTTATCAATCTCATGCTAATGTGCATAAAAGAGCGTCTCACTTTAATGTTGATGATTTAGTCTTGGTGCATCTCATCCCTGAACGGTTGCATTCGGGTTCCATAAAAAAGTTAGCGAATCGACAAGCTGGTCCTTTTAGAATTTTAAAGTGGTTAGAAGAAAACGCATATCTTTTGGAGACACCCACTGATTGGGGTATATCCCTTATTTTCAAAGTTTCAGATTTAACGACATATGTTTCTCCATCACTTGAATTATCTACCTCTTTGTTTATTCCATCCACTCTGTCCTCTAATGGGTTGGGGGGTGAGCGGGGCTCGGGATCGCTCACTCCTACGGTTTCCACTGGAGGTAAGTTGAATGTTGATGTAGAAGCTTTTTCTCCTTCTTTGACTAATGCTTTTCCAAAGTTCCCCAAGGCCTCCTTTTTGCCTGGCAGGATACTCAAGGATGAAGTGCTCGCATCTCTAAGTGGTGACATTCACCTATACTTGATCCGGTGGCGTGATCGTCTGCCTTCCAATGACTCTTGGCTACTTGAATTGGAGGTGGCTCTTTTGGATAATGCTCTTCTACGCCAGTGCGTTCAAGCCAACTCATCAATGATGAGTACTTTCGAGCGGGGGAGGATTGCTAGAGACGATGATCCCCGACATGTTGAGGATGGTGTCAGCACACTTACGGAAGATCCATTGTCCTCTCCAATCAAGGACTTGCGGCATCGCGGAAACATAGTTGATCGACGCTACAGCCTCCGCCCTCGGCGCGAGATGTCCACTTGATATTTATCTTGCTTTTATTTTATTTATTTGTTATTGTTTATTTGCTTTTAAATCTGGACTGTATTTAATCAGATTACTATTTTTAATTTTGGTCTGTGTTTAGCCATTTGTTATTTTTAATTTGAGCTGCATATAGCCCGGATTTTGTTAATCCTTATATAAGGCCATTTATTGGAGGAATTATGTTGCGATGAATGAATTAAGAAAAACCTAATTCTAAATTGAGTCATCCCCTCCTCTTTTCCTAGCCGCCGACCTCTCCTCTACCTCCTTGTGGAATTCAGCCACAACACCCCTCCCTCCTCCATCCTCTTTTCTTCTCCACAAAATCCCTTCTCCCCTCCACTACGAATAACAAACCAAAGAACTCCTCCCCTTGAAGAGTTCAGCCACCAAGAGTTTTCCCAACCTAGGGTTCAACCAACATCCTTTTCCCACTCAGCTCCTTGGTGGATTTCGGCCAAGGATAATAACTTCGGCAATGATGAACCTTCTCCAGCATGAAGCAAGGAAGGCGGACGAGTTTCTCTCCGTTCGGCGTGACTTCGGCGGAACCGTTGAAGAGCGAGCCACTTTAGTTCATCAGAACCATCTATTCCGGTTGGGGTAACGAATTTTCTACCTTTGAGTGCTTCCCTCTTAAATAAATTCTTGTGGTGGTTTACTTTAGCGTTGCTTGCAAAATTTTGATTCCGTCGTGGTATTGATCCGAACGATTTTGTTGTTTTCTTTTGATCTATTTAAATTCGTGTGGATTGCCAGACCTTGTTTTCTTTTTATTGGGAGAGATCTACCTTTTTCCGAATAATAATTTTTCGGTGGATCTCTTTTGGTACAACACGCACTCGATCGGATCGGGTATATCATTTTCGCTTGAGAGGATATTGGCACATAGCCTCTATTAGATCTCTAAGGGTGTGGCAAACTCGTACGTTAGCATCGAAATAATAATATCAAAAAATCAGGAGTGCTGTGTTTGTTTGTGCGTGCGTGGAATTGGAAGGATAGAGAGAAATTCGATGTCATTTGTCTGTTGCGGTTCATCGAGGGATGTAGCCTACATCATCTGGTTGCTGATCCACCGTTTGCGGAGACTGAGGATGTACCAAATATTCCAATAATCGTGCCAGCTTCTCGAGCGGTCCCTGAGATGCCGTTGAGGGGGGGGGGGAGAGGGAATGCTCTACTTACCAGGTGCTTATCTAGTAGGTATGTTGGTTGCCCCCAATATTTTCTCTCTTTTACCTTGCGTTGTGCATGAGAATAGTTTGTTTTCTGCGCTTGTAGCTTAATAAGGCTCATAACATTGCTCTCTTGTGGAACTGTACCTACGTAACCACAAAGGATGTTTTCTTTCCCTACGAGCGAAGTTGGCCTCTTCTGAGGACATGCTGGCGGAGGCCCAGAGGAAGAAGAATGTAAGACCCTCTTTTTTTGCTTCACCATCAGGTCTTATTCCAAGAACCACGGCTTTGTGGTGACACCAACACCTGTGAAGGTCATCACTACAAAACGTCGATCCTGCTAGCCATATCTATCATAAAAAAGAGTAGAAGTATGAATGAACAAATATAAGTTTAAGTCCACAAGATCACACACAATATAGAATCATACTAGTAAGGTGTCCACATGATAATAACAGAATATCAACGACAGAAATAATAAACGGGCTCCTGCCCAGTACATCACATCCTCACTACAAATCACTCGTGGAAGCAAAGCTACTATAGTCACTCACTATCCTGGTAAGTGGTACTCCTGTGCTAGATTGGCCACCTCCAAATACACCGGCCTCTAGTGGTGTAGCGTCTCCTAGTGCTGCTCCTCGATCCCCTAAAATGATATGGTCCCCCAACCATTAGTCAAAAGACTAAGTCAATGATCCCCCACACCCTTCCCCTGTGACTCCTAGGCACTGGGCGAAAGGAATGAAGAGAGGAGGTACAATATAATCAGTAAGTACAAATAAGCAGGTGATAACGGCCTTAAGCTAACAGTTATATAAATATGCAAAGCAAGCTAAGTGATTCTATATATAACATGAAGTATGGAACATCAATGATAAGAGGAAAATAATAAAATGTACATCTAGCTATCACAGGTAAATAATTAATCTTAACTTATATGAATGCCCATACAAACTTATAAGTTAAGGGTCTTTTGCAAGGCTCCCATCGTATAAGCTATCTCATGCTAGTTTATACGATTGGGTGTCAGGTTATATGTAGGTATGTGTGTTGTGATATGTTAAGTCAAGATTCATGTAAGTGTAACATATGTACACGACTCTATGCGCACAGAACTTTAGTTCCCTAGTTTTGGAAGCTAGCTTCACTCCCAGGAGCCTCCGTAGTGGCCAACAGATACAATGGGTTGGGCCACCCCAGCCCTAGGCGGGTAACCGCACTACCAGGCCTAGCCCTTACGTACGTCTCTGAAGGACATACCAGAGTCACCATGTCCTAATGGTGACAAACGCTCCAGTCTTTTGTGGTCAAGTGTAGGGTTACTAGGTAAGAGTCTCCATAGATACTGGCAAGCCAGTCCCAACCACTATACCCTAGAGTCATCATTCCTCTATTGGTGCGACGACCAGAGCGAACTGAAGACCCACCACTTTTATGCACAAGCACTTATGCTAAAGAGCTCCCGAGCCATCAGCTCGCCACACTTGAAACCATCTTTCTATCAAACACTGAGCCCACCGCCAGTGAATCTATACCACTTATACTCCAGAAACGACGGGGTGAGTGTTCGTGACAGTGGTTATTTGAGGTTACTCTTATAGTCCGCTTAATCCTACGGTTTATGGTTAACCTTGGACTGTTCAGGGCATTCCCTGTGAAGGGCTTGCAAGGGCACTAGAAACTACGATGAGCTGAAGCCTAAAGATCCCTTTCACAAGACACTTACTTTTATGAATATCTATTTATTACCAAACCTTTTTCCCATATTACCCCTTAGCTAATCCTATGTGAATTTATATATTCCTGGGAGAAGATGATACATCGTCGACCCCGAGTACAACCCCATCTCCAAATTACCTAGTCTACTCCGGACATGGCCTTAAGGGTGACCTTATCATGACTTCACACAACTGGTATACCCACTATAATTTCACCCATGTATGGTCTACTATTCTACCTCAAAACCTTGAATTCACTATATGCGGACCATATGATCGATCCAAAGCATTCGAAGGTAAGCACTTCGAATACTTGTCTACAACCTTAAAATTATTACTGAGGGTCTACCATGATATATTAATCCCCAAACCAGAATTAGTTATTTATCCTAATTAAATCAACCTTTATTTAAATTTTCCAAAAATTATTCCTCCTATGACTTTGAACATGAACTATAAGATTCTCTCATGCAATGACCCTATCAAAATTTCCAAAACCTCTAATTGATAAAGTAACATCACGGTATAAATTTCATAAGTTTCTAGTGCCATTTCACAATTTATTTGAAATTACAAATAATTTGCCTCTCGGGCAACTTGTGAAGGAACTACTATAAATACTCTTCCAAAAATTTTAATAAAATTAACAAGACTCTACAGAAACATAAATAGTTCACCAACCAAATTGCACAATTTTAGAGGACCAATTAATCACATAAATAATTAAAATCAAGAATACTATAACTAAAATGAGTGTGAATGAGGTACTATAAATATTCATCTAAATGATTCCATAAAATTTCCGGAGAACTATGTTATCCCTAAAATCTCTCTGGCCAAGATTCATATTTTTCCAAAATACAATGACCAGCCTAATAATTTATATTATCCTGATTTAATTATGGCATATTGTGAATAATCTAACCAAAATACCCATCCAAAATCTATACCAAAATTTAGAGGGGATTCTTGTATCATAAAAACATCACTAGCAAGATATCAAGGCATTTAGAAAATATTTGACCCTTAATTTTAAAAGAAAAGTAAAGGACCCGTATTAAAATTTATTAAGAAATAAATGTATAAATATTCCCAAAAATTCCCATAAAATTTCTCCAGTGATAATAGCAAGAATAAAACACAAATACCAAGTTTCACTGACTCCTATGGAGGTTTGACCCTATGTCCTTTAATAACTCCAAAAGTGCACCTTTAGGGTTTACACTAGGCCCCATGGCCAAACCATCCTAGAACCCTATCATTTTTCATGAGATGGTGTATAATGACATTTTAAGTGTGTGACCTAAGTTTTACCCCAAGGGAATGAGAGGAGACCACTTAATTTCCTCATGCACCCCCAAGAAATCCCTAGGTCAAATATTGCCCACTTGACCAAATCTTGTTTTTAACACCCACTACTCAAATCAAGTCCAAATGGGCTGAAATTTTAACCAGAGCCCTATCACGGCCCTAAAAGCCTCTCACCAAAAATTTGGTAATTTTAAAGTCATTTCCTACTTGAAATAAAACCCATTTAATTTATTTAACTTCTACAAAAAACTTTAGTAAAACTATCTCCACAAATTCCAAATTTTGGATATGACCTAGTACCTAACAAGACAAGTTATGGACCAAAGTTCAGGTCATTTGGAAAAAAGGAACAGTGGGGGCACCCATTTGAATTTCTGATCAACCATATGTATAGGCTGCACCATTTTGAGTGTTGTGGTCTGACCAGGTGCCAAAATGAGTTGAATTGTTTTTTGAATTAAGTTAGACCCTAAGGGCTACCTTTTTCATGTTGGGTGTTTTTCATGGTTCAGCACCTAAGAGACTTATTTTACTGATTTAAGAAGGTGCAAAGTAAAGGGAATAAATAACACATAATAATAATAACTATAACTTTAAAACAAATCAATCAAACGACCTAGGCACTATCTTCCTCCTCCAGCCAATGGCCCAGATCAGCCCGACCTGGAACTAGTTGCAAGTCCTTTTGCCGGCGAACCAGCCCCCTCCACGGCCGGCCACCATCGCCACCACCTCTGTTGAGGTGTGGCTATCGATGGAAGGTGGCACGGCCGCCGGAGGGACGGTTTCCGGCGAAGTCACAAGGATGCCCAAATCCGAAAAATTCATGAAAATGGAAGCTTGGAATCGGCTCAATTGAGCTTGATTACTCATCCTAATTGATCTAGATTCTACCACAGAGAAAGAGGAGGAGAACCAGACCCGAGAACCGGCTTGTAGCCTTGCCGATCGTCGTTCCTCCATGCCCGTTTTGGAGCTTTTGGGTGCTCTGCTATCTCCTACTCAGAGGGCTCGTGATGCTTGGGAGGCAGAGGGGTTTTGCTCATTGTGAGGTCGTTAAGATGATATGGGGTTCTATTGGATGTGACAGAGGTTACATAGGAGGTTGCCATTAATGGCCATTAATGCATTTTTTTTGCTTTCCATCAATCCATTGAATCCATCCATCAAGGTGGCCAGCCAAGGGCTGGAAACTCTTCCAATTCACTAGAGGAGATGAATTCAGCCTTCAATGGGGGAGTTTGAAGGTCCAAGCATTGATTTCCATGGATCCTTCATCTTCCACCTTCCTCCAAACCCTAATTTTCTCTCTCCTAGTCACCATGGCCGATTTTTTATGATTATTTCAGCCCAAAAGCACACCATTAACCCATATGAATAATTAAAATGAGGTTAGCCCAAGTGGATTTGTGTTTGAGCTTGAGTTAGCCTATTTGGGTTAAATTGACCTAATGTGGGTTAGCCTAACCCTAGGCCACATTGGGTGACCTAAATGACCCTAATGGGTGGTTAGTGATTCTTTGGCCTCCCCTAAGGGCTAGGAAGGTCTGGATAGGGTCACTTGGACACATTAGAGGCCAGTTGCCCATTATTAGGGCACCTTGACCAATTTAGGGCTAAAGTTGACTTGGGTCAATTTGACCATCTTAGTTGACCCTAATGGGTCTTAATGGCTCCAATGGACCCCTTAATGGGTTAGGGATGTTATGGTAGGGTCAAAGGGTTAAGGTGAAGCCATAAAGTCAAAACCAAGGTTTGATGTTTGGAATTTACTATTTGCAGACCAAGGTGATTTTCACTCTCATGCCTAAGCTCACTTGGTTCCTTGTATTTCCTAGGGTTTTGTCATGACCCAGTCATGACAAAACCACCCTAGTGGTCTATTTGAGGGATATTACAAATCTCAAAATAGAAAAATAAAAATGCGTCCACGAAATTCAGGTTAGGCTTGTGGGTTTCTACTGCAAGTAATTGAAGGTAACATCCCGTAAATCATACTTGACACGAAGAGCTCCGGGTACTTCTGCTGCGTCAAGTCTAGTGGCTCCTAAGTGTGCTCCTCCTATCCATGATTCCTCCACAGGACCTTGACCAGCGGAACCTTCTTGCACCGCAAGACCCGTATCTTTGTATCATCTATCCGGACCGGCTCCAGGTGCACCGATCGATTAGTAGCTACTGGCCTATCCGTAGTAGAAATCCGCTGCTCCGGACATAGTAGAGCCGTCCTAAGGGAGGAGACGTGGAAGACGTCGTGCAATCCTGCCAACTCCGGCAGTAGCTCCAGTCTATAAACCAACGGGCCGATCCACTCCAGGATCCTATAGGGCCCCATATATCTCGGACTGAGCTTCTTCTGCCCGCGTACCCGCGAGACTCCATGCATCAGACATATCTTCAATAACACTCAGTCTCCAACCTAGAACTCCACCTGGCGATGTTGAGCATCATAAAACTTGGCATGTCTGCTCTGGGCCTCCAGCATCCTATCTCGGATCAGCCACACCTGGGCATTCGTATCCTCCACAAACTCCGAGCCAATGACCTTTGGATCCTCATCTTGGATCCAAGACAATGGAGTCATGCACCTCTGTACGTACAGTGCCTTGTAAGGGGCCATGCCTATGCTGGACTGATTACTATTGTTATATGAAAACTCGATCAGCGGCAACAGTCTCTCCCATGGCTCTCCACAGTCCAGAATACACAGGCGTAATAAATCCTCCAGCGTTCGGTTGGCACACTTCGTCTGCCCGTCCGTTTGAGGGTGGAATGTTGTACTAAATGTCAACTGAGTACCCATGTAGGCCTGGACTGATCTCCACTCCTTGGACATAAACCTTCCATCTCGATCTGATACTATCATCCTGGGTACACCATGATATCGTACACAACTGATCCACGTACTTCCGCACCAAAACACCGACCAGAGCGTCCTTCCTGACGGGTAAGAATCAGGCAACCTTCTTCAACCTGTCGAGGATCACCCATATAGAATCATTCCCCGCATGTGATCGGGGAAGTCCATGTATAAAGTTCATGTCTATGTCGTCGAACTTCCACTCCGGCACTGGGAGTGCTGTAATAACCCGGTCGGGCTCTTGCACTCCACCTTCATGAGCTGGAAGGTATCACAGTAGGTCGTAAAGTACGTGATGTCCTTCTTCATGCCCAGCCAGTACATAGTCCTCTTCAGGTCCGCCGTCATTTTTGTAATGCATGGGTGCACGGAATACCAGTTGCGGTGTGCCTCAGTCATAATATCATCTCGAATCTCACCTCCAATCAGTATATACACTCGTCCTCTAAAACATAGCAGCCCGTATTTCAACGAATAGTCCCCAACCTTTGCCCGCCTCCAAACACCTGAATATCGGCTCCATCTTGGCATCCTGCCTCTATCCATCCCTGATACGGTCTCGAACGTCATCATTGGTACCCATCACCGCCAAGTACTCCTCATAGAGCTCTGGGTCATCTTATGATACCAAGGTGATCTGCATGTCCTCCAGTATCTTCACTAGTTCCATGGCCATCAGCTGCGGCTCTGCTCCTGATGTGGTGGCTCTCCTACTCAGTGCATCAGCCACTATATTTGCCTTCCCTGGGTAGTAATGCATAGTATACCGGTAATCAGATAAGAACTCCACCCATCGCCTCTGTCAGATATTCAACTCCTTTTACGTGTTCACGTACTTCAGATTCTTGTGATCTGAGAATATTTTATAATGGACATCATAGAGGTAATATCGCCAGATCTTCAAAGCGAATATGACTGCTGTTATCTCCAGATCATGCACTGGGTAGTTCTTCTCATGCTTCTTCAACTGACAGGAAATATACGTTATCGCATGCCCGTTCTGCATTAGAACGGCACCTATCCCCTGGTATAACAAATCTGTATACACCTGGAACCCTCCTTTCCCAGATGGAAGGGTAAGGATAGGAGCCGATGTAAGCTGACCCTTCAGCTCCTGGAAGGCTGCCTCGTACTGAAGCGTCCAAACGAAGGGAGTGTCCTTTTTTGTCAGAGATGTGAGCGGAAGAGCAATCTGGGATAACCCCTACACGAACTTCCGGTAATATCCGAC
Source organism: Platanthera guangdongensis (assembly GCA_039583875.1). Classification (NCBI taxonomy): domain Eukaryota; kingdom Viridiplantae; phylum Streptophyta; class Magnoliopsida; order Asparagales; family Orchidaceae; genus Platanthera; species Platanthera guangdongensis. Next base: position 133,508,452 of record CM077148.1, on the reverse strand, counting down.
AAGTAACAGGAAACTCCCTCACATCATTGGCAGTCTTTAGTTGTGGCCAATCACGTACTTCCTGGATCTTCACTGGGCCCACTGCCAACCCAGCTCCGCTAATAATATGGACTAAGAAGGTGACCTCCTTTAGCCAGAACTGATACTTGTTGAACTTTGCGCATAGACTATGCTCCCTGAGCTTCTCCAATCTCAGTGCCAGGTGTCGAGCATGCTCCTCCTCCATCCTCGAGTAGATGAGGATATCATCGATGAAAACAATGACAAAGATGTCGAGATATGGCTCGAACACCCGGTTCATCAGACTCATGAATGCTGACGGTGCATTCGTGAGCCCAAAGGGCATTACGGTGAACTCGTACAATCCATATTGGCTACTGAAGGCTGTCTTCGACATATCTTCCTCCTGAATCCTCAACTGATAATACCCCGGCCTCAATTTCAGTTTTGAGAACCAGTAGTCTCCCTCTAGTTGGTCAAACAGCTCATCGATCCATGACAGCGGGTACATATTCTGAAATGTCAGCCGGTTCAGTGCTCTGTAATCGATGCACAGTCTGAGCATCCCATCCTTCCTCTTCCCAAATAACACTGGGGATCTCCAAGGCGAGGAACTCGTTCTGACAAACCCCACTTCAAGTAGCTCGTGCAACTGGCTTTTGAACTCCACTAACTCATTTAGGTCCATTCGATAAGGGGCTCTAGACACCGGTTTAGTCCCCGACACTAGCTGAATTTGAAAGTTCCTCCCACGATGCGGTGGTAGCCCAGGTAGCTTCTCTAGAAAGATGTCAACAAAATCTTGTACCACCGGGATGTTGGAGATAACATTATTTTATTCAGTCATCTCAAATAACACCTGGTGGACCTCGTCCCCTTGTAGATGGGCCTTGACGGCTTGGATAGAAGAGAGTAGACAATGAGAGACTGGGATAGTACCTTTAAATGTCGCGTAGGAGTCGTCGTATCTCAGCACGATCTTCCTTGCATGACAATCAATCTGTGCGTGGTTCCAGATGAGCCACGTCATTCCTAGAACAAGATCAAAGTCCGGCAACTCCAGGATTGTCGTCGGGGCCTCGAATGTTAATCCGTCGACGATCACCTCCAGGACATATTTTGCAGAGGATATAATCTCCGCCCAATTTGGAAGACGCGCCATCCTAGTGGTTCCCGTAAAGTGTTGTACCTGGTCAAAGTCCTTGACAAAATCTTCTGCGACAAAGTTATAAAACGCCCCCGTGTCGATCACGGTATGGGAAGGATTGCCACATACCATTACTATCCCTATTTATCGAACAACTTTAGGTGGCTAGTCTTACAATTTTCTTTCCAAGTTTCTACCAGTTGTATATTATTTCTACAGTTCTAGAAAGGAAAGAATTAAGGTGCTAGCATGCCTACTATAACCCTGCCCAGGTCATGGGGTTGAGCAAGTTCTAAGGCATACATCTGGTCTCTGTCCTGCCTACGGTCACCCCTTGGAATCCACGACCTCGACCTCATACCCGTACCCTAAACTGCTGAGCTGGTGAGGCAACCTATAGTGCCGATGGAGGTGCCCACCTCATGGGGCAGTTCCTCCGGATGTGTCCTATCTGGTGGCAGTGGTAGCACTCCTGTAGGGGAGGTGCCCCAACTCCTTGCCTCGGCATCTCCCGTATCTGTAATTACTGAGGAGAAAACACCACCGGCTCCCTCGGCTCCTGCCTATCCTCCTGTAGGGGTCGATCCTCCGTCCTTCTCTCACTAATATAAGGACCCCTCTGCTGGTCTCTCCTGCCACCCCTGCCCTAGTCCTCTGTCGGTCTCTTCCTTCCTTGCACTGTGAGCTGATATGCCTCCATCTTTTTGGCCATTTCTAGTATTCGGGACAAACTTCCATCAGACAAAAAGAGGAGGGCCTGCCTCAGGTCATCACGAAGGACTTTGTAGAATCTCTTTGCGTATCATGCGTCGTCCAACTGGTAAGAGTCCGCAAACTGGACCAGGTGGGTAAACTCCCGGTAGTACTCTAGAACTATCATGATTCACTGCCTCAACTGCAGGAACCTATCCTCTAACTCATCTCTCGTAGAATTTGTGTAACGCCCCCGATTTTCCGGTAATTATTTAATTCAGAAATGACGTATTTATTAAGTCAGGGCGTTACTTTTAACGTCGAGTTGACGACGCAACGTCGTTAAGGCATTTTCGCATCCGTTCGGTCGAGTCAGACAAATCCATGAATTCTGGTCGAATTTGGAAAATTTTGCCTTACGAAATTAAGTTAATTAATTTTGAACTTGCTCGTCAAGTTTTATCACGATCCGAGCATTTTTGGAGTCTCGGCGTGCATTTGTAATTTTGTATTATTTACGTTTGTCGTAAACTTTAGAAATTAATATCTCAAGAATTGTACGTCAGATTTTAGTTTTATCTTTGTCGTTAGCTTCGTAGTGCTAACATTCGCTTACGATGCAAATTTCGATCGAATCGGGATACGTTTAGCCCATGTATCGTCATTTTATACAGGAGTATAAGAAAAAAGTGATTTCTCGAGAAATAACATTGATTTCTCGAGAAATAGTGTCATTTCTCGACAAAAAAATGTCATTTCACGAGAAACAGCATTGTTTCTCAAGAAACAACATTGGTTCTTGAGAAGCAGCATTGGTTCTCGAGAAACAGCATCGTTTCTCGAGAAACAATGCTGTTTCTCGAGAAACAGCTTTGTTTCTCGAGAAACAGCTTTGTTTCTCGAGAAACAGCTTTGTTTCTCGAGAAACAGCTTTGTTTCTCGAGAAAGAGCTTTGTTTCTCGAGAAACAGCATTGTTTCTCCAGAAACAGCATTGTTTCTCCAGAAACAGCATTGTTTCTCCAGAAACAGCATTGTTTCTCCAGAAACAGCATTGTTTCTCCAGAAACAGCATTGTTTCTCCAGAAACAGCATTGTTTCTCCAGAAATTCGTTCTTGCACTTTTTGCGAACGTTCGGGTGTCATTTTGAGATCCAAAACTGTGTCAAATAAAAAACTAGTTAACATGAAATTTGTTTGTGTCGACGAGATCTACAATTTTCATTTTGATCACTTTTCGATTCGAGGTCATCTTAAGCCTCTATTTTCTGTTTCCGCGCGCTTGCGCATAAAATTGTCATTTTTATTTCTATGATTATTGTTATTAATACTATTAATCTTATTATAACTATTAAGTATATAAATACATTAGGTTATAGAAAACCCTATTCATCTTCTCCAAGAGACCGAACCGAAACCAGAGCGGCGACTTCCTCTTGTTCATGAACTTTCGGCCGCGATTCCGGGAGCCTCGGTGGACGAAATCTTCAACGGAGCATAGATCTGGAAAGCTCTCGCCGAGAGCTACGCGCGTGTGGTATGTATTTCCCATTTTGGGGACCTTTTCACACGAGGTTTTTCGGCCCTAACTTCCATTTTGGTCGATCTCCTTTAAATTTTGCTTTGTCGTGCCTTCTTTTGGACCGATCTACGATGTGGGGTATTTCGGAGGACGATTCTGGGCGAAATCGAGGCAAGTGGTGGTTTTCTTCATTCCCTCTGATTCCTAAAGCAGTATGATCATTTTTACATCGTTCTAATTCCACTTAAAAAAATCAAGATTTGGCGTGCTTTGATCCTCACTTGTTTTCTACCCGACAAATTGATGTTCTTATCTACCAAATCAACCGTGAAATTTTGCTTAAGTCCACATAGTCCGTTAACTTAGTCTTTAATCCATTGCAAAGGTTATTTATTTATTGAGTGAGCATCCGTTTAGTAAAGTCCATTTGTCGAGTTATTCAGCAAGACTAGTTGATTATTCGATAAGGAAAAATTGCCTTGGTGAGATTTATAAGCTAAAGTTAGGGGTATCGGGTCTAGTCGGTCATGCCATTCTCGAGATATAATGGTTGTTTTAGGGATGTTGGCGTTAATGGACTAAACCACCTCCACAGCATCCTGTATTTTGAGCTTTTGTACCTTACGGTATTTTCCCCGGTGTTGTTGGGTTACTGCTGGTGTTCTAGCGGAGTTATCTCCCACCGCAGTTACTGGATATTTTCCAGTTTTAGTGTGTCGAGTTATGAGACCACTATTTCTTCCCTTGGGTGTTCGTGGAGTTAGTGGGTGTGTTGGCGGAGATGTCTCCCCCCACTGTTAACAGATGCTTACCGATGTTTCCCTTGGGGTAATTGTGGAGTTTGTTATGTGGGTGTGTTGGCGGAGGTAACTCCCCCCACATTTGTCGGATGCTTACCGGTGTTAATACTTGAATTCTTTATTTAAATTATTAGGGTCTTCATTATATAGTTAGGTTGTCGGATTATAGCCATACCTTAAAACTCTTGCTCTCCACCATGTTTGGTGTAGCCCGACATACGTGAATGCACACGCAAGTTTTCTCTTTATTTGCTTATTATACATACTGTACTTTTCTTTCGGTACATCCGGTCTAGGGTTGGTACCCCTGTTGACCGTCGTTTAATTTTTCTACATTTTCGTTCCTGCTACCACTTGTGCTTTCTATTGGGTACATTGGTTCTAATGTACCTGATTTGAAGAAGCCTCACCCTACTCAATGATATACATCAAAATGTATTTGATGTATGTTGAGTTTACTTGTACAGGTTAAGTATTTGCAGGGAAAAACTGAAAAGATTCTAAGTCCATGTGTCGACACACAGGAGCAATGTGTCGACACTTAAGAAGACTTGTGTCGACACCCAGGCAAGCAGTGTAAACACTTGGAGTACTTGTGTCGACACCAGGGATGCAGAGTCGATACCAGTCAGAAAGTGTCGACACATGAAGGCTGTGTCGACACTCAATAAAGAAAAGTCCAGTGAAGCTGTGTCGACACTTAACAGCAGTGTCGACACCCAGAGGAACTGTGTCTATAGTAGAAAGTGTCGACACTTGGAGGCTGTGTCGACACTCAGTAAAAGTCAGCAGAATCTAAGTACAAGTGTCGACATAATAAAGAATGTGTCGACACTCAACAGAAGACTCAATACTTGAAGAAAGTGTCGACACAATGAATAATGTGTCGACACTCAGCTGAAGACTCAACACATGAACAAAGTGTCGACACTAGGATGTTGTGTCGACACTCAGCAAAGTTCAAGAAAATTCTAAGTACAAGTGTCGACACAAAGGAGATGTGTCGACACTCAGTCAAAGTCTCAACAGAAGAAGAATGTGTCGACACAAGGAGCTCTGTTGACACTCAGCAAATGTCGATGAAGACTAAGTACAAGTGTCGACACAAGGAGCAGTGTTGACACTCAGCAAGTATCAACACAGAAGGCATGTGTCGACACTAAGAATATGTGTCGACACTGAACAAGTTCAACGCATGAAGATGTGTTGACACAAAGGAGTTGTGTCGACACTTAGAAGAATTCAACAAAGTGCTGAAGAACAAAGTATTGTGTCGACACTCAATATCAGTGTCGACACATGATGAAGGAGCTGTGTCGAGAAGTGAATTCTACAACACAAGGAGTTGTGTCGACACCTTGAAGGCTAGTGTCGACACTTAGTCTACTTGTGTCGACACTTGGTCTATAAGTGTCGACACTTAAAGACAGACAGTCTCGACACTTTCAGACAGTTACAGATTTTTCAAGAATTGACTGGATGACTTGACAGCTGCCATTCAGCCGGTCTACTGCACCTGTCAGAGTTGTCAGAAATCAGTTAGGGACCGGACCAGCCGGTTACCATGAAGAAGTCCTATAAATAGGCTTATACTGTCTACAGAAAGAGATGATCAACACATCAAGTAATACAAATAAGATCTAGCTATTCATTGAATAATCCAGTATAGATCTAAGTAGTTGGAGAGAGAGAGCTCCATCCAAGAAGATAGCCGTTGGAATAAGGCTGAGAAGAAGGTTTCAGATTTTGTTCTGAATCTTAAGTAGCAGAGATCAAGGATCAACTGCAGAGGAGATCAATCTTATTGTGTTCTACATTCAAGAAGCTTTGAAGAAAGCCAAGTCAGGTTGATCTCAGCTGAGATCTTCCAAGAACTCATCAAGAAACTCACAACTCTTCTCTCTTTTCTCTGAGTTGTAGGGTTTATATTTTGTATTCATATTATCTTGTAGGATCCTTAGGGATCTGAATTATAAGCCTATAATTATAAAGGCTGAGTGTAGGGCCTGTGTGCCTGAGTGTAGGAGATCTAACTCTCTGAGTGTAGGCCTGTTGTGGCTGAGTGTAGGCCTGTTATGGCTGAGTGTAGGCTTTGTGAAAAAGCTGAGTGTAGGTCTTTGTAGAAGACTGAGTTGTAGGGCCTTGGGCCTGAGCTGTAGGAACCTGTTTTGGGGTTCTGAGTGTAAGATCTGAGGATCTGAGATAGTGGAGGAGTTTGGCCGAATCTAGTACACTACTAGATAGGCGAAGGGGGAAAGTGGATGTACCCAACCCTTGGGGAACCACTATAAACCTGTGTGTTCACTGTGCATGTGTTTTGCTGTGATTGCTGATAGATTGCTGTGCAAAAGTAGTTATAATTCTGTCTTATAATCTGAATTCTGCCTAAAAAGTTAAAAAAGATTTAAGTCACCTATTCACCCCCCCCCCCTCTAGGTGATTAGGTACAATATCTTTCAAGTGGTATCAGAGCGAGGTTACCCAAAAAGGACTTAACTGTCTGAGTAGATCCTGTTGGCAGATTCAGTCTAAGTAAATTGCAGAATCAAGAACATCAAGAACCATGGGTTCAACTGAGAATCATAAGGAACTTGGATCCATGAAGTTACCCATTTGTAGAAAAGAAATTTTTGGCATCTGGAAGGAACGGGTGGGACTGTTTATGGAAGCCTCAGACCCTAGGATATACATCACAGTTAAAGAAGGGCCATATGTGCCCATGAAGGTTTCAGTCTTGGATGCAAATCAGAGAACACCTAAGGATTTCTCTGAAATGACAAAGGATGAGATAGTTCTAGCTACAATGGACAAGAGGGCTCAGAATATCATTGTGAGTGCTATAAATGATGCTACCTTTCAGAATTTGATACACTGTAAGACATCTAAGGAGATGTGGGATACTCTTATAGTGTACATGGAGGGTTCTGAAGAAGTGAGACAGGATAGAAAATCTTTATTAAACCAAGAATATGAAAGCTTTAGGCAAGGTAGATCTGATAGCATAACAGAATGCTATAAAAAGTTCTATAGGATTGTCAATGAGCTAATGTCCTATGGAAGAGAGTTCAGTAATTATGAGCTTAATGATAAGTTTTTGAGGTCCCTAACAAAAGATTGGGACACCAAGATCTGTGTCATAAGGGAAATGGCAAAGTTAGCAGATATCCCTCCACCAACACTGTTTGGAAAACAACTATCCTATGAGATGCAGTTGATGGTGAGGAAAGAAGAGGAGAAGTCTACCAGAAGTGAACATAAAGAAAGGACAGTGGCATTCAAGTCAGAAGCCACCAAGAAATACAGAAGCAAGTCTCCATCTCCACCTCCAAAGGTAGCTGAGATTGAGTCAGATGAGTCAGCAAGTAGAAATTCTGAGAGCAGTGAAAGTGTTGAGGACTTTGCAGCTTTCACAAGACACTTTCAGAAGTTCATAAAGAAGAAACAGTGGAGGACAAAGCCATCTACTTCACAGGGTAAAGAAGACTATTATCAGAATAAAAAGTCATCAAAGAAAGACAGGAAAAAGACCAAGTCAAGCAAAGCAACTTTATCCAAAATAGTTTGCTATTATTGTAACAGACAAGGACATGTTATAGCTGACTGTCCTGAGAAAAAGAAAGAGTCTAATGATAAGAAAAAGACACAATTCAAGGGTAAGAAGGAAAAGTCTTTTGTTGCCAAGAAGGACAAAGGGCTGTCAGACATGTCTTCATCAGAAACTGAGTCAGATGCTGAAGCATACATAAGACTATTTGTTGAGAAAGAAGAAGAGGAGTTCATCCAGATCATGAACTCTATTTATGAGCAAGAAGACAGCCAGTGTCAAGGACTGATGGCATTGACAGAAGGTGACAAAATCCAGGAGCAGCCTGGACCTAGTAAGGTACAAAATTGTTCTTTAAGTTCAATTTCTTGTGCTAGTTCAGAATCAGATTCATCATCATCAAGTGATGAGAGTGCATCCGAGGCTGAAGGGGATATTCATCAATTGATAGATGAATATAAAATTCTGTTGCAAGCTTTTAAGAAGAGCAAGTCCCTAGCCAAGAGTCAGGCAAAGGAAATTGCTAGTCTCAAAGTTGCTGCAACTGATTTTGAGAAGATGATTGATCAAAAGCTAAATGAAATAGCCAGACTGAAGAACATAACTGTGATTCATATGGGGACTATAACTTTTAAGAATGATCAAATCAAAAGTCTGGAGATTAGTCTTCAGAAGGAGAGAGATTTACATGCTAGGTTTTCTAAACCAAAGTCAGTTCTACCCTTAATTGATGAATTTGTTCATCAAAAAGGTAAAGCTGGACTGGGGTTTACTAAACCTGCTAGGACTGTTCAGTCCAAGTCCAAGAGCAAAGCCCCAGCCCTAAACAAGCCAGCTGTAAATAAAACAGCTAGGGATGTACCTAAACAAAGGTACAATAGGTTTGAATGCAGGTGCTGTGGCAAGGTAGGCCACTTTGCCATGGACTGTTGGCACAATTCTAGTGCCAAGTTGAGTAGCAAACTGCCTGTTGGAAGACCTACAGGTAGCTTTGTTAAGAGGCAAGCTAACTAGTACCAAGGACCCAAGAATACTTTGGGTTCTAAGGTTCACTAATCTGTTTTGCAGGTAAGTCCAAGTGGCCATGCCCCAATATGGTACTTGGACAGTGGATGTTCCAGACACATGACTGGAACTAGGGGATTGCTAAAGGACTTCACTCCAATCAAAGATGGTCCTAAAGTCACATTTGGTGGTTCTGAAAAAAGAATCATCAAGGGTTTTGGTAATATTTCTAGCTCTCATATAACTATAACTCAAGTGGCTTATGTTAAAGGTTTGAAACATAACCTTATTAGTATAAGTCAATTGAGTGATGTAGGATATGACATCTCATTTGTTAAAGATGGTTGTCATATCAGGAGATCAAATGATCAAGAGATCATTTTGACTGGTTACAGAAAGAGGAATGTCTATTGTCTAGACATTATGTGTGAGAACAATGTTTCTCCAGTGTGTCTTGTAGCTGATGAGAAAGTCTCTCATTGTGTCAAATGGCACAAGAGGCTAGCCCATCTCAACTACAAGACAATTGGCAAACTCTATAGCAAAGAGTTAGTGAGGAATGGTACTCAAGTTAAGTGTATTAAAGATGGTATATGCTCAGCTTGTCAAAATGGCAAGCAGAGTAGATCCACCTTTAGTAGCATTGAAAACAAAGATGCTGTGAGGTGTTTATACCTCTTGCATATGGATCTCTTTGGTCCTATGCCAGTTCACATCCTAGGTAGGAAGGTCTATACCTTTGTAGTTGTAGATGACTACTCAAGATTTTCCTGGGTGTTCTTCCTTAGACAGAAATCTGAAACACCTAGTATCTTCCATAGCTTTGTCAAACAAATTCAGAATGAACTAGACATTACTGTAGTCAAGATCAGAAGTGACCATGGTACTGAATTTCAGTCTGATAGTATGGCAAAACTATGTGAAGAATTTGGGATATTTCAAGAGTTTTCTTCACCAAGAACACCTCAGCAAAATGGTATTGCTGAGAGGAAAAATAGAACCTTGATTGAGGCTGGTCGGACCCTATTAAGTGACACATCTCTACCAGAATATTTCTGGGCTGAGGCAGTTAATACTGCATGTCATGTAATTAATAGGGCTACCATTACTAAAAGCCACAACAAGACCCCCTATGAGATTGTGAAAGGCAGAAAACCAAACCTATCCTATTTCAGGATCTTTGGTTGTAAGTGCTTTATACTTAACAATGGAAAGTCTTACTTGACTAAGTTTGCTGCCAAGTCCCAAGAGGGAATTTTTGTTGGGTACATCAACAACAGTAAGGCTTATAGAGTCTACAACTTGTCTACACAAGTTGTAGAAGAATCTGTACATGTAGTATTTGATGAAACTAGACTTATTAACAATGAGTTGTCTAGTAGTATTTGCAGCTCCACAGGTATAACTAAGAAGATGGACAAGCTCACTATAGAAGAAGAACCTACTGCAAGATAGCAAGTAGAAGATAGTGGCTGTTGTCAAGGGGGAGTACTACATGTACCTAATGAAGAAGAAGTCCAAGGAGTGCAGCAAGATGAAGAAGTTGAAGCAATTCAACCTGAAGCCCGGATGCCTCCAGCTAATAGGCATCTAAGAGATCATCCAGCAGATCAAATCATTGGTGATCTAAGATAAGGGGTACAAACAAGGAGCAGAAACCTGAGTGCAGCACTCTACTCCAGTTTTCTATCCCAAGTAGAGCCAAAGAAGTTTGAAGAAGCCATCCTAGACCCTCATTGGATTGAGGCAATGCAAGAAGAGCTGAATCAGTTCAAGAGGTGCAAAGTCTGTGAGCTTGTTCCTAAACCAAAAGACCACAACATAATTGGAACCAAGTGGATCTTTAGGAATAAGATGGATGAACATGGAGTCATTGTCAAGAACAAAGCTAGATTGGTTGCTAAAGGATATAGGCAGGAAGAAGGTATTGACTTTGATCAAACCTTTGTTCCAGTAGCCAGACTGGAAGCCATAAGGATATTCCTGGCCTATGCAACCTTTCAAGGATTTAAAGTTTACCAAATGGATGTTAAGTCAGCCTTTTTGAATGGTAATCTAAAGGAGGAAGTATATGTGTAACATCCATCAGGTTTTGTTGATTCAACTCAACCTAATCATGTCTATAGACTTAGGAAAGCATTGTATGGGTTAAAACAAGCCCCTAGGGCTTGGTATGAAACCCTGTCTAGTTTCCTCATTAAGAATAAGTTCACAAGGGGGAAAATAGACAAGACTCTATTCCTTAGGGAATCCAGAGGCAAAATAATACTATCCAAATATATGTAGATGACATAATATTTGGGTCTACTGAAAGCAGTCTTTGCAAAAAGTTTGCAAAACTAATGCAAGGACAATTTGAGATGAGTAGTATGGGGGAACTTAAGTTCTTCTTGGGTCTCCAAGTTAGACAGGCTGAGAATGGATTATCCATATGCCAGTCTAAGTTCACCCTAGAACTCATAAGGAAGTATGGTATGAATTCATCCAGTACCATGAAGACTCCTATGGGGTCAAGTATGTCTCTTAGCAAAGATGATGCAGGAAAACCTGTAGATGAGACTTTGTATAGAGGTATAGTTGGCTCTCTACTCTATTTAATTGCAAGTAGACCTGATATCATGTATGCTACATGTGTCTGTGCTAGGTACCAAGCATGCCCTAAAGAGTCTCATTTGACAGCAGTCAAAAGGATTCTGAGATATCTAAAGGGCACCCTTTATCTAGGCCTTTGGTACCCTAGGAATGGAGACTCTGATCTAACAGGTTATTCAGATGCAGATTTTGCAGGCTGCAAAGAAGACAGAAAAAGTACAACTGGAACCTATCAATTCCTAGGTGGAAGACTGATTTCATGGAGTAGCAAAAAGCAAACAAGTGTGGCTATCTCCACTGCAGAATCAGAATATGTGGCTGCTGGAAGTTGCTGTGCTCAACTTCTATGGATACAACATCAGCTTGAGGATTATGGAATACTGGTAAGTAGAACACCACTCTTTTGTGATTCTACTAGTGTTATATCAATTGCAAACAATCCTGTTTCCCATAGTAGAACTAAACATATTGAAATAAAATATCATTTTCTTAGGGAACATGTAGAAAAAGAAGATATTTTACTGGAATATGTTAAAACAGATAATCAACTAGCTGATATGTATACTAAGCCTTTAGAAGAAACAAAGTTCAATAGGTTTAAAATTGAACTAGGTATGATAAACTTAGAATAAGTTTATAGAAATGACTAAGTAAAATAGTGTCGACACACAGAGTTGTCTGTGTCGAGACAGAAAATTGGTGCCGACACTTCAGTGAAAAGGTGTCGACACATCTAGGAAGTTGGTGTCGACACTTCAGAAAATCAGTGTCGACACATGATAAGTAGGTGTCGACACATCCAAGGTGGTGTCGACACTTAGTATTTACTCAGAATTACTGAAGTAAAGTCTCGACTATGTGTCGAGCTGAGTGGTGTCGACACATAAACAAGTGTCGACACATATATTCTGTTGACTAAACTTGTGTCGACACATAGGTGTCGAGACATTATAAGTCAGTGTCGACACTTTTCATCAGTGTCGACACAATTTGAGTTAGTTAACCCGCCCTTTCATCTTCAATCTTAGAAAGGTATAAATAGGATTTCTCCATTGTCTGTCGACACGCTCACTGAAGTTTCGAGACCAAACTTGTGTGTCGACACCTCTCTTCTCTTGATTCAAATTCTTCAAACCCTAATGGCACCAAAGCTTGAGGAGAACGTGAACGAAGGCTATGAACTGGTGCGGCAGGCGTTTGACGATGCAGAACAAGAGATCAAAGATATGATAACCCTAGTTGCAGACTCAGGGTTAGAATTTCTTGTTTCAGAGCCAACAAAGATATGGAAGAAATAGGTATTAGAATTTCTGAATGGCGCAACCCTCGACGAATCTGGATTCAAGATCAAGTCTAAGGTACATGGAGAAAAGGTGAAGGTCTCACCAAAACGTTTGAGAAAGGTATTAAACCTCCCAAGGACAAAGGAAGAGGTTGAAGTTACTGCTTCTAAAACCAAAGAAGCTTTAACTTGGTGTGGACTGGATTCCAAATTGAAAATTGGATCTGTATTCAATAGGAAAGGCATGAACAGCCAGGGGAAATTTCTTTCTGAAATTGTTGGAAAAGTGATCTTAAGTAAGCCTGGAGGGCATGACAGGGTATCAGCCCATATGTTCAATCTTATGACAAGGATTATCTTCACCCTGCAAACTGATTGGTCTGTTGTTGTCTTTGATAAGATTAAGGAAAGTATGAAAAAGCCCAATTTGGGTAGGATATTAAGTTTATACCTTGCTGGTAGTATACCAGAGGTTATGAGTCAAGCTGCGGGCTCTAAAATCAATTATATGAGGAAAATGGACATGAGACTCCTCTCCAGATGGGACAGAGTTTTGACTAAGGAGATGCCAACACCAGAGAAAATACCTCCTGAGAAGGAAACCCCACTCAAGAAGAAGAAGAAGATAGCTCCAGTAGCTCAAGAATCATCAAGTAGTTCAGAAGAACAAGTTGTCTTCACTCCTGAAGAAGAAGACACTGGAGATGCTGGGAAGTCTCCAGCTCAACAAGAAGTTGCTGAGAGGCAGGGGGAGTTACCATAAGCTAGCCCCTTACACCAGGATTCTGTCCAGGGGGAGCCACTAGTAGTGGAAGAGCCAACTCCACTGGAAAGTGAACAAGCAACCCACACTATCCTTGAGGTAATCTCAGAAATCAATCAATTAGATTTCCTTATTGAGAGTGAAGTTATAATTGACCTCTTATCTGATGTTAATCAGCAACCACAGATTGATAGTCTACCCCCAGATGTTGTCATGGAAGACACATCTGTTGCAGCTCAAGTGGACACACATCAAGTAACTGATGAGATAAGAGAATCACCATCACTTCCTCAACAAGAATTTACAATGGAAGATCTATTCCTTAATATGGACCAAGCTGACTTTGAGAAGGAAAGTATAACTGCTGAGGGAGAGAATGCTCAAGTTGAGGGGGTGCAAGTAGTAATTGTTGAAGAAGCTGCAAGGACAGAGGCTGAGAAACCAAAGGAAGTTGAGGAGCTACCTAAGGAGAGGGTAGACATAGCCAGCACATCAGCTTCTGAAGATGAGGAAGCTGCAAGAGCTAAGAAAAAGAAGTTCCAAGTATTTAAGAGAAGGAGCCAGAATTACAAAAAGGCCTTGCAAACTATTGCACCACAGCCTATATCACAGCCAGCACCATCTGTAGATTATAATTCTCTCATGGTTGCTATGCAAATAAAACTTGATGAGCACAGGAAAGCCATAGAAACATATGTGGATGAGGGGCATAAGTCCTTACAGTTTGATCTGGCCCAAGACATTAAGTCTATAAGATTTGAAATGAATCTCAATAAGAAGGAGATGACTGACTGCTTCCACAAGGGAGGGAATGCAGTAGTCTACTTAGCAACTCATCAAGAAAAGATAAAAGCTCAAGTGGATGAACTTGAAGTAAAGCAAGGCTATGTACTGGAAAATCAAATCAGAATGAATGATAACTTGACAGCATCTCACAATGCCATTGTCACTGAGATCAAGAATATAGCCACTGCATAGTCTGCAGAAAGTGCCACAGCCAAAGAAAGTTTTGATAAGCATTTTCAAGCGAGCTTAACTGCTGTTACAACTGCTATACACGAATTTCAGAAGATAATAACAGACAAACTCTAAAGGTTGAAACCTTATTTTAAAGATGGAGTAAACTATTTGGATGCCCAAATCAGATTTCAAAAGGATGATTTAAGGGATCACATGGTTAGAGAAGTCATAAAGGGGGAGAGGGTGTTAGTCAAAGCAAGCTCTGATCATGCTAAGTGGATTTCTAATTCTATCAGAGCAACTCTTGGTTATCCTCCTTTATGTGATGATGACAATGTAGCAGAATCTGGGATACATCCTGCATATCTAGGAGGGGAGCAGCCTGAAGTGGCTGAAGTAATCTACCCTCCTCCAGATTTTGATATGATACATGCTGATATACAGTCCATGTATAGCCCACCTGAGGGAAAGAAAAATGTCATTATAGAGAAGGTGGTTCAGCCAGTATCTGAGGCTATGCAAGAAGCTTTGCAGAGAGAACATGAAGCTATGCAGAAAGAACAAGAAGCTAGATTGTCTAAGAAGAGGTTCAGAGAGCAAGCTGAACAAAGACCTGACTTTGAGAAGTGGAGCCCCACTTCAAGAAACATTATCTTAACTGCATGGAAAGTTGCCAAAGATAATATTCAAGACAGAAACAAATGGTTTTCTGAACTAGAATGGAGAAAGCATGAGACAAGACAAGAAGCTATAGTGCAATATAGAAGAAAGACAAAGATGGGAAAGCTACCTCCTACTACCCAGGAGCCTAGCAAGTACTTTCCCAAGCCCTATCATTATTTTGAGAGGCAAAAGATCAAAGCTGAATAGCTAAAGAAGAAGGAGCTGAATGGGAAAAAGCCTGCTGAAACTGAAGATGCTGAAGCTTCTGTGCAAGCCAAGATACAGTCTGGAAAAGGGATAGTGATCAAAGATGCTGAGCAAAAATAGAATAGCATTATCTTAATTTTACTATGTAATCTTTTGATGTTAAACATTCTGTAAACTTTTGTTTAATGTATATGACAAAGTTGTTAGAACAATATGATGTGTGATTAATCTATTTCATAATTGTTCTGAGATGATATCTGAGTATACATGTTTTGTTTGATACATGTTTATGTTTGCCCTGTTATATAATCCTGCTTTACATCATGATATGATTTTATTCTGTATGGTGTATATCATTGACTAAGGGTTATGACTTCTCCAAATAGGGGGAGATTGTTGGGTACATTGGTTCTAATGTACCTGATTTGAAGAAGCCTCACACTACTCAATGATATACATCAAAATGTATTTGATGTATGTTGAGTTTACTTGTGCAGGTTAAGTATTTGCAGGGAAAAGCTGAAAAGATTCTAAGTCCATGTGTCGGCACCCAGGAGCAATGTGTCGACACTTAAGAAGACTTGTGTCGACACCCAGGCAAGCAGTGTCGAAACTTGGAGTACTTGTATCGACACCAGGGATGCAGAGTCGACACCAGTCAGAAAGTGTCGACACATGAAGGCTGTGTCGACACTTAATAAAGAAAAGTCCAGTGAAGTTGTGTCGACACTTAACAGCAGTGTCGACACCCAGAGGAACTGTGTCTATATCAGAAAGTGTCGACACTTGGAGGCTGTGTCGACACTCAGCAAAAGTCAGCAGAATCTAAGTACAAGTGTCGACATAATAAAGAATGTGTCGACACTCAACAGAAGACTCAACACTTGAAGAAAGTGTCGACACAGTGAACAATGTGTCGACACTCAGCTGAAGACTCAATACATGAAGAAAGTGTTGACACTAGGATGTTGTGTCGACACTCAGTAAAGTTCAAGAAAATTCTAAGTACAAGTGTCGACACAAAGGAGATGTGTCGACACTCAGTCAAAGTCTCAACAGAAGAAGAATGTGTCGACACAAGGAGCTGTGTTGACACTCAGCAAATGTCGATGAAGACTAAGTACAAGTGTCGACACAAGGAGCAGTGTCGACACTCAGCAAGTATCAACACAGAAGGCATGTGTCGACATCAAGAATATGTGTCGACACTGAACAAGTTCAACACATGAAGATGTGTCAACACAAAGGAGTTGTGTCGACACTTAGAAGTATTCAACAAAGTGCTGAAGAACAAAGTATTGTGTCGACACTCAATATCAGTGTCGACACAAGATTAAGGAGCTGTGTCGAGAAGTGAATTCTACAACACAAGGAGTTGTGTCGACACCTTGAAGGCTAGTGTCGACACTTAGTCTACTTGTGTCGACACTTGGTCTATAAGTGTCGACACTTAAAGACAGACAGTCTCGACACTTTCAGACAGTTACAGATTTTTCATGAATTGACTGGATGACTTGACAGCTGCCATTCTAGCCGGTCTACTGCACCTGTCAGAGTTGTCAGAAATCAGTTAGGGAGCGGACCAGCCGGTTACCATGAAGAAGGCCTATAAATAGGCTTATACTGTCTACAGAAAGAGATGATTAACACATCAAGTAATACAAAGAAGATCTAGCTATTCATTGAAGAATCCAGTGTAGATCTAAGTAGTTGGAGAGAGAGAGCTCCATCCAAGAAGACAGCCGTTAGAACCAGGCTGAGAAGAAGGTTTCAGATTTTGTTCTGAATCTTAAGTAGAAGAGATCAATGATCAACTGTAGAGGAGATCAATCTTATTGTGTTCTACATTCAAGAAGCTTTGAAGAAAGCCAAGTCAGGTTGATCTCAGCTGAGTTCTTCCAAGAACTCATCAAGAAACTCACAACTCTTCTCTCTTTTCTCTGAGTTGTAGGGTTTACATTTTGTATTCATATTATCTTTTAGGATCCTTAGGGATCTGAGTTGTAAGCCTGTAATTATAAAGGCTGAGTATAGGGCATGTGTGCCTGAGTGTAGGAGATCTAACTCTCTGAGTGTAGGCCTGTTGTGGCTGAGTGTAGGCCTGTTGTGGCTGAGTGTAGGCTTTGTGAAAAAGCTGAGTGTAGGTCTTTGGAGAAGACTGAGTTGTAGGGCCTTGGGCCTGAGATGTAGGAACCTGTTTTGGGGTTCTGAGTGTAAGATCTGAGGATCTGAGATAGTGGAGGAGTTTGGCCGAATCTAGTACACTACTAGATAGGCGAAGGGGGAAAGTGGATGTACCCAAACCTTGGGGAACCACTATAAACCTGTGTGTTCACTGTGTGCATGTGTTTTGCTGTGATTGCTGATAGATTGCTGTGCAAAAGTAGTTATAATTCTGTGTTATAATCTGAATTCTGCCTAAAAAGTTAAAAAAGATTTAAGTCACCTATTCACCCCCCGCCCCCTCTAGGTGATTAGGTACAATATCTTTCACTTTCTTTCTGAGGCATTCTTCTTTTGAATGTCTCAGGTTCAGGACAGTAGCTGTTTGTGGAGCTAGGGCTGGTGTTTTCAGCGTAGCAGTTGCAGCTGTGACTTTACACCTCACCGTCGTGAGGTATTTTATTGGTTACAGTTTTGTTTTTACTCAGTTCAGACATACTCTTGTGCTTTTGTGGGTTCATGTCAGGTTTTTGACGCCCACAGTTTGCTGGTGATTTTGGACACTCTGCTAGCTACTAGTTGCATCATTATTAGTTTTGTTTAGCTTACTTGCTCTCTGAGAAGTTTTAAATTAGAACTGCATGTTAGGTATTTTAAGTATAAAATTAAAAGAATTTATACAATCATTTCATAATATCTTACAAAATGAATAACAAGCTATTTTAAAGGTTTATAAAAGTTCTTTCGTACATATACTAAACTTAGAGGTCTGCATATCCTGTGTTATCATTGGTTATTAGGATCATTTAGGATGATAAGTAAATAAAACTAAGTATTTTCCGCTGCATATTTCTATTTAGACTGTTAGTATGGACGAGTGGATCCACTGAACTGAGGGACACTGTCATTAAAACTTAATTTATATCTAGTTTTAAAACCATAACTCATGGATCTTCATGAAAAGTATTAGGAGTAGGTTTCCGCCTGAGCGCCTGCAGTTGTCCCTTACACGGCGTGGCATCACGGTGTGTATTTTTTCTTACTCTGCCATATTATGTAATACGAAGAAAATGCGGGTTGTGATAGTTGGTATCAAAGGGAGGTTGGTTTGACAAGTTGGTCGAACCAGCCGATCTGATAAAGTTTTAATTCTATCATTCATTTGCATACATACACCGAGGTGTCATCAGTACGTCTTAGCTGAAGTATAGTCACTACACTCATGACATGAAAAAAGTATACGAGGCATATTATGTAGTATGGGATGCATAATATGTGTTTGTATATGGATCCACCATAGGTGGCAACATGTGACAGTTATTTAGTATGAGATGCATAATCATCATCACATGGATGCCCATTAACACATTTTCTCTTTCGTTGCATGCGATATTATGTAGTATAAGTTGCATAACATTTCATGTGTACGCCACTCATAACATGCATCAAGGCCTTTTTAGAATGCATAGCACGACATATACATCATAACATCGCATAAGCACGCATGCTAAGTTAAGATTTACATGATGACACATGTACACACATAGTTTTAAATAAGAATAAAGAATACATGCATTCATATCATAGGCACAAGAGTCAATAGGATGAGAGTATATCATCCTAAGTATGGCATATCATCGTTATAAAATCCCAGAGCAAGTTAGCAGCAAGAGCAAGTATCTATTCAAGTATGGTCTGAACTAAGTGGTATAGTCCTAACTTTAAGCTAGGTTTTAATATGGTGTTTATGTGTATTTTTAGAAATGAATCCAAAGCAAATTGCGACTAGGTTGACTCCCTAGTCTGAAGCAGAGTCGTCGGGTGTGTAGAATGAAGCTATAATCGAAGGGATGCGATAGAGCAATGAGGCTCTGTCGAGGCAGTTGATTGAAATACAATCTCAGATTCAATCGTTGTTAACTGCCGCCTCAGGGCAACAACCGTTGGTGCAAGGCCCTGCTGTGGTTCAAGGTGAACCTATTCCACCTACTCTCCTGGTACCCTCAGTTCTACTGCCCCCCGAGATGAACTTTATATCACACTTCCAGCGATTGGGACCTCCAACCTACGACGGGAGAGCTGACTTCATGGCACTGGATGATTGGATTATCGCCATAGAGGAGATGTTCTCGTACTCGGGAATCTTTGCAAGCCAGAAAGTGATGGTTGGTGCCTACCAGTTGAAGGGTTTGGCTAAGAGCTGGTGGATTCGAGAGAAGGAGACTCTGACAGATGGGTGTTCGTGGGAGTCCTTCAAAGGAATGTTGCTTAAGATGTTTCTACCATTGGTAGAGCAGGAACACTTGATGAACAATTTCTTGCATCTAAAGCAGAGACAACTCATTGCGAGCGAATATGAGGTCGAATTTAGTAAGTCGAGCAGATTTACTCCTGATTTGGTAGTTTCAGAGGCGGGAAGAGCGAAGCATTTCCTCGGAGGACTTCGAAGCGATGTCCAGCAGTTGGCATGCGCTTATAGAGCTGAAAGTTATGTTGAGGCAGTGAAGGCACTCTGAAAGTTGAGGCGATTGAAAACACCAAGAATCGAGGTGTCGCGGTGAGAAAAGAGAAGAGGAAAGGTGATGAGGATGGAAGCTCTATGGCATCTGGCGCTTCTTCGAAGAAGAAAAGTGGAGAAGCATGCAGCTTTTGTGGTCACTGAAAGAAATTGTACCTAATCACCTAGAGGGGGGGGTGAATAGCTGACTAAATCTTTTTAAACTTTTTAGGCAGAATTCAGATTATATCACAGAGTTATAACTAATTCTTCACAGCAATCTATCAGCAATCACAGAATATACATGCACACAGTGAACACACAGATTTATAGTGGTTCCCCAAGGTTTGGGTACATCCACTTTCCCCCTTCGCCTATCTAGTAGTGTACTAGATTCGGCCAAACTCCTCCACTATCTCAGATCCTCAGATCATACACTCAGAACCCCAAACAGGTTCCTACAGCTCAGGCCCCAGGCCCTACAACCCAGTCTTCTCCAAAGACCTACACTCAGCCACAAGGCCTACACTCAGCCACAACAGGCCTACACTCAGAGAAATAGATCTCCTACACTCAGGCACACAGGCCCTACCACTCAGCCTTTATAATTGCAGGCTTATAACTCAGATCCCTAAGGATCCTACAAGTAATTTAGAATACAAAGTATATACCTACAACTCAGAAAAAGAGAGATGAGTTGACAAGTTCTTGATGAGTTCTTGAATGAACTCTGCTGAGATCAACCTCACTTGGCTTTCTTCAAAGCTTCTTGAATGTATAACATAATAGGATTGATTCTCTGCAGCTGATCTTCAATCACTGCAACTTAAGATTCAGAACTAGGTCTGAACCCTTCTTCACAGCCTGGTTCCAACGGCTGTCTTCTTGGAAGGAGCTCTCTCTCTAACTTCTTAGATCTTCACTTGATTCTTCAACGAATAGCTAGATCTTCTTCTTTGATTGTTGATCTCTTGTTGTTAATCTCTTAGATGTGTTGATCATCTCTTTCTGTTGACAGTATAAGCCTTTATATAGGCCTTCTTCATGGTGACCGGCTGATCCGGTTTCTAACGGCTTTCTGACATCTCTGACAGTTGCAGTAGACCGGCTGGAATGGAAGCTGTCATGTCATCCAGTCACTTCTTGAAATATCTGTAACTGTCTGAAAGTGTCGAGACAATCTGTCTTTAAGTGTCGACACTTATAGACTAAGTGTCGACACTAGCCTTCAAGGTGTCGACACAACTGCTTGTGTTGTAGAATTTATATCTCGACACTGCTTCTTCATCATGTGTCGACACTGATATTGTGTGTCGACACAACTTCTTGTTCTTCTGTACTTAGTAGAATTCTTGTGAGTGTCGACACAACCCTTTGTGTCGACACATCTTTATGTGTTGAACTTGTTCAGTGTCGACACATCTTCTTGGTGTCGACACATGCCTTCTGTGTTGATACTTGCTGGGTGTTGACACTGCTCCTTGTGTCGACACATTCTTCTTCTGTTGAGACTTTGATTGAGTGTCGACACATCTCCTTTGTGTCGACATTTGTACTTAGAATTTTTGTTGAACTTTGCTGAGTGTCGACACAGCCTCCTAGTATCGACACTCTCTTCATGTGTTGAGTCTTCTGTTGTGTGTCGACACATTCTTTATTATGTCGACACTTTCTTCATGTGTTGAGTCTTCTGCTGAGTGTCAACACATTCTTTATTATGTCGACACTTATACTTATACTCTGCTGAAATTTGCTGAGTGTCGACACAGCCTCCAAGTGTCGACACTTTCTGATGTAGACACAGTTCCTCTGGGTGTCGACACTACTTCTAAGTATCGTCACTATTTCTCTGGACTTTTCTTCATTGAGTGTCGACACAACCTGTATGTGTCGACACTTTCTGTCTGGTGTCGACTCTTCATCCCTGGTGTCGACACAATGACTCCAAGTGTCGACACTGTTTGTCTGGCTGTCGACACAAGTCTTCTTAAGTGTCGACACTTTCCTTCTGAGTGTCGACACATGGACTTAGAATCTTTTCAGCTTTCCCTGTAAATACTTGACCTGCACAACTAAACTCAAAATACATCAAATACATTTTGATGTATATCATTGAGTAGGGTGAGGCTTCTTCAAATCAGGTACATTTAAACCAATGTACCCAACAATTTCCCCCTATTTGGAGAAGTCATAACCCTTAGTCAATGATATACACCATACATAATAAAATTATAATATGATGTAAAACAGGATTATATAACTAGGGAAAACATAAACATGAGTTAAAACAAAACATGTATATTTCAATATCTCAGAACAATTATGTAATTAACATACATCATATAGTTCTAAGAACTTCAATATTTTCATTATCCACAAGTTTACAAAAGTTTTAATACAAGTGATTACAATTGTAAACTTAAAGAAAATTCTATTCTATTTCTTCTCAGTCTCCTTGATCACTATGCCCTTCCCAGACTGTATCTTTGCTTGCACAGGGGCTTCAGCATCTTCAGTAGCAGCAGGCTTCTTGCCTTTAAGATCCTTTTTATTTAGCTCTTCAGCTTTGATCTTTTGCCTCTCAAAGTAATGATAAGGCTTGGGAAAGTACTTGCTAGGCTCCTGGGCAGTAGGAGGTAGCTTTCCCATCTTTGCCTTTCTCCTATACTGCACAATGACTTCTTGCCTTGTCTCATGCTTCCTCCACTCCAATTCAGAAAACCACTTGTTTCTATCTTGAATATTGTCCTTGGCAGCCTTCCATGCAGTTAAGATAAAATTCCTTGAAGTGGGGCTCCACTGTTCAAAATCAGGCCTTTGTTCAGCTTGCTCTCTGAACCTATTCTTAGACAATTTAGTCTCTTGTTCTTTCAGCAACAAAGCTTCTTGTTCTTTCAATATGGCCTCAGATACTGGCTGAACCACTTTTTCTAGGATAACCTTCTCAATTCCCTCAGGAGGGCTATACATGGATTGTATATCATCATGTATCATATCAAAGTCTGGAGGAGGGTTGATTACTTGAGCCACTTCAGGTTGCTCCCCTCCTAAATATGCAGGATTTATCCCAGGATCTGCAACATTATCATCATCACATAAAGGAGGATAACCAAGAGTGGCTCTGATAGAATTAGAAATCCTAGAAATCCACTTTGTATGATCAGAGCTGGCTTTGACTAACACCCTCTCCCCCTTTATGACTTCTCTAACCATGTGATCCCTCAGATCATCTTTCTGAAATCTTATTTGTGCATCCAAATAGTTTACTCCATCTTTAAAGTAAGGTTTCAACCTTTGGAGTTTGTCAGTTATTATCTTCTGAGAGTCTTGTATGACAGTCTTAACAGCAGTTATTCCCTCTTGGAATGCTTTATCAAAGTCTGCTTTAGTTGTAGCATTAGTTGTAGTCTGCCCTGCAGCTATATTCTTCATCTCTGTGACTATTGCATTGTGTGAAGCAGTTAAATTGTCATTCATCCTGAGCTGGTTCTCCAGAACATATCCTTGCTTCTGTGCAATGTCATCCACTTGAGCTTTGATTTTCTCTTGATGAGTGGCTAGATAGACTACTGCATTCCCTCCCTTGTGGAAGCAGTCATTCATCTCCTTAGTATTTAGATTCATTTCAAATCTAATGGACTTAATATCTTGGGCTAGATCAAACTGTAGAGACTTATGCCCCTCATCCATATATATTTCTATTGCTTTCCTTTGCTCATCAAGCTTTATCTGCATAGCAACCATCAGAGAACTGTAATCTACAGATGGTGCTGGCTGTGGTGTAGGCTGTGGTGCAATAGTTTGTAAAGCCTTTTTATAAGTTTGGCTTCTTCTCTTAAATACTTGGAATTTCCTTTTCTTTGCTCTTGCAGCCTCCTCATCTTCAGAAGCTAATGTGCTTGCTATGTATACCCTCTCCCTAGGTAGTTCTTCAACATCCTTTGGCTTCTCAGGCTCTTTCCTTGCAGTTTCTTCTAGAATCTCCACTTGCTCCCCCTCATCTTGGGCCTTCTCTCCCTCAGCAGCAGCACTTTCCTTCTCAAAGTCTGTTTGGAGAAGATCAGGGAAAAGTTTTTCCAAAGTAAACTCTTGTTGATAAGGGGGTGGAGAATTCCTGATCTCATCAACTACTTGATCAGACACTACTTGATCTGCAACAGATGTGTCCTCCATGACAACATCTGGGGGTTGACTATGAATCTGAGGTTGCTGAGTAAATCAGATAATTTGTCAGATATAACTTCACTCTCAATAAGGAAATCTAATTGGTTGATTTCAGTGAGTACCTCAAGTATTGTGTGGGTAGCTTGTTCACTTTCTAGAGGATTTGTTTCATCAACTAGTAGAAGCTCCCCCTGGGTAGAATCCTGGTGATGTGGGCTAGCCTGTGGTAGCTCCCCCTGCCTCTCTGCATCATCTTGTCTTGCTGGAGATTGTCCAACATTTCCTTCTGCATCCTCATCAGGAGTAAATACTACTTGTTCCTCTGAACTGCTAGATGATTCTTGAGTCACTGGGGCTATCTTCTTCTTCTTCTTTAAGGGTGTTTCCTTCTCAGGAGTGGGCATCTCCTTGGTCAAAACTCTATCCTATCTAGAGAAGATTATCATGTCCATTCTTCTCATGTGGTTGATTTTTGATCCTGTAGCTTGGGTCATTACTTCCGGTATACTACCAGCCAAGTAAAGACTTAGTATCCTACCCAAATTGGGTTTCTTCAGGCTCTCCTTAATCTTCTCAAACACTACTTCAGACCAATCAGTATGTAGCTGGAAGATTAACCTTGTCATCAGACTGAACATATATGCTGAAATCCTGTCATGTCCTCCAGACTTGCACAGGATCACCTTGCCAACAATTTCAGAGAGAAATTTCCCTTGGCTGTTCATTCCTTTCCTATTGAATACTGATCCAATTTTCATCTTGGAATCCAGTCCACACCATGTCAGTGCTTCTCTAGTCTTAGAAGCAGACACTTCATCTTCTTCCTTAGTTCTTGGTAGGTTTAGTACCTTTCTCAAACTCTTAGGTGAGACCTTCACCTTTTCTCCATGAACCCTTGACTTTATCTTGAGTCCAGATTCGTCTACTTTAGCTCCATTCAAGAATTCCAGGACCTCTTTCTTCCATATCTTTGTCGGTTCTGAAATAAGAAAATCTAACCCTGAGTTTGTAACTAGGGTTACCACATCCTTGATCTCTAGTTCTGCGTCATCAAACGCATGCCGCACCAGTTCATAGCCTTCATTCACATTCTCCTTGAGCTTGGGCGCCATTAGGGTTTGAAGAATTTGAATTGAGAGAAGAGAGGTGTCGACACACAAGTTTGGTCTCAAAACTTTATTGAGCGTGTCGACAGACAATGTTGAAACCCTATTTATACCTTTCTAGAGTTGAAGATGAAAAGGGCGCGTCAGCAAACTTAAATTGTGTCGACACTGATAGAAAGTGTCGACACAGACTTATAATGTCTCGACAACTATGTGTCGACACAATTATAGTCGACAGAATATATGTGTCGACACTTGTTGATGTGTCGACACCACTTAACTCGACACTTAGTCGAGATTTTACTTCACTAATTCTGAGTAAAGCCTAAGTGTCGACACCACCTTGGATGTGTCGAAACCGACTTATCATGTGTCGACACTAATTCCCTGAAGTGTCGACACCAACTTCCTAGATGTGTCGACACCTTTTCTCTGAAGTGTCGACACCAATTCTCTGTCTCGACACAGACAACTCTGTGTGTCGACACTATTTTACTTAGCCATTTCTGTAAACTTATTCTAAGTTTATCATACCTAATTCAATTTAAAACTTATTGAATTTGGTTTCTTCTAAAGGCTTAGTATACATGTCAGCTAGTTGATTATCTGTATTAACATACTCCAGTGAAATATCTTTTTTTTCTACATGTTCCCTTAGAAAATGATATTTTATTTCAATATGTTTAGTTCTACTATGGGAAACAGGATTGTTTGCAATAG
The DNA here is from genome assembly GCA_039583875.1 of Platanthera guangdongensis. NCBI lineage: Eukaryota > Viridiplantae > Streptophyta > Magnoliopsida > Asparagales > Orchidaceae > Platanthera > Platanthera guangdongensis. The sequence goes on along the minus strand of CM077148.1, from coordinate 133,482,626 downwards.
ATATAGCACTAGTAGAATCACAAAACAGTGGTGTTCTACTTACCTGAATACTATAATCCTCAAGCTGAAGTTGTATCCATAGAAGTTGAGCACAGCAACTTCCTGCAGCCACATACTCTGATTCTGTAGTGGAGATAGCCATACTTGTTTGCTTTTTGCTACTCCACGAAATCAGTCTTCCACCTAGGAATTGACAGGTACCAGTTGTACTCTTCCTATCTTCTTTGCAGCCTGCAAAATCTGCATCTGAATAACCTGTCAGTTCAAAGTCTCCATTCTTAGGGTACCAAAGGCCTAGATAAGGAGTACCCTTAAGATATCTCAGTATCCTTTTGACTGCTGTCAAATGAGACTCTTTATGGCATGCTTGGTACCTAGCACAGACACATGTAGCATACATGATATCTGGTCTACTTGCAGTCAAATAGAGTAGAGAGCCAACTATCCCTCTATACAAAGTCTCATCTACAGGTTTCCCTGCATCATCTTTGCTAAGAGACATACTTGACCCCATAGGAATCTTCATGGTACTGGATGAATCCATACCATACTTCCTTATCAGTTCTAGGGTGAACTTAGACTGGCATATGGATAAACCATTCTCAGTCTGTCTAACTTGGAGACCCAAGAAAAACTTAAGTTCCCCCATACTGCTCATCTCAAATTGTCCTTGCATAAGTTTTGCAAACTTTTTGCAAAGACTACTTTCAGTAGACCCAAATATGATGCCATCTACATATATTTGGCCTAGTATGATCTTGCCTCTGGATTCCCTAAGGAATAGAGTCTTGTCTATTTTCCCCCTTGTGAATTTATTCTCAATGAGGAAAGTAGACAGGGTTTCATACCAAGCCCTAGGGGCTTGTTTTAACCCATACAAAGCCTTCCTAAGTCTATAGACATAATTAGGTTGAGTTGAATCAACAAAACCTGATGGCTGTTCCACATAGACCTCTTCCTTTAGATTACCATTCAGAAAGGCTGACTTAACATGCATTTGGTAAACTTTAAATCCTTGATAGGTTGCATAGGCCAAGAACATCCTTATTGCCTCCAGTCTGGCTACTGGAGCAAAGGTTTGATCAAAGTCAATACCTTCTTCTTGCCTATATCCCTTAGCAACCAGTCTTGCTTTGTTCTTAATAATCACTCCATGTTCATCCATCTTGTTCCTAAAGATCCACTTGGTTCCAATTATGTTGTGGTCTTTTGGTTTAGGAACAAGCTCCCAGACTTTGCACCTCTTGAACTGATTCAGCTCCTCTTGCATTGCCTCAATCCAATGAGGGTCTACGATGGCTTCTTCAAACTTCTTTGGCTCTACATGGGATAGAAAACTGGAGTAGAGTGTTGCACTTAGATTTCTGCTCCTTGTTTGTACCCCTTGTCTTATATCACCAATGATTTGATCTGCTGGATGATCTCTTAGATGCCTATTAGCTGGAGGCATCCTGGCTTCAGGTTGAACTTCTTCAGTTTCTTCATCTTGCTGCACTCCTTGGACTTCTTCTGTATTAGGTACATGTAGTACTCCCCCTGGACAACAGCCACTATCTTCTACTTGCTGTCTTGCAGTAGGTCCTTCTTCTATAGTGAGCTTGTCCATCTTCTCAGTCACACCTGTGGAGCTGCAAATACTACTAGACAACTCATGGTTGATAAGTCTATCTTCATCAAATACTACATGTACTGACTCCTCTACAACTTGAGTACTCAAGTGGTAGACCCTATAAGCCTTACTATTGTTGCTGTACCCAACAAAGATCCCCTCTTGGGACTTGGCAGCAAACTTAGTCAAGTAAGACTTACCATTGTTAAGTATAAAGCACTTACAACCAAAGATCCTTAAATAGGATAGGTTTGGTTTTCTGCCTTTCACAATCTCATACGGGGTCTTATTATGGCTTTTAGTAATGGTAGCCCTATTAATTACATGGTATGCAATATTAATTGCTTCAGCCCAGAAATATTCTGGGAGAGATGTGTCACTTAATAGGGTCCTACCAGCCTCAATCAAGGTTCTATTCTTCCTCTCAGCAATGCCATTTTGCTAAGGTGTTCTTGGTGAAGAAAATTCCTGAAATATCCCAAATTCTTCACATAGTTTTGCCATACTATCAGACTGAAATTCAGTACCATGGTCACTTCTTATTTTGACCACTGTACTGTCTAACTCATTCTGAATTTGTTTGACAAAGCTATAGAAGATACTAGGTGTTTCAGATTTCTGTCTAAGGAAGAACACCCAGGAAAACCTTGAGTAGTCATCTACAACCACAAAGGTATAGACATTCCTACCTAGGCTATGAACTGGCATAGGACCAAAGAGATCCATATGCAAGAGGTATAAACACCTCACAGCATCTTTGTTTTCAATGCTATTAAAGGTGGATCTAGTCTGCTTGCCCTTTTGACAAGCTGAACATATTCCATCTTTAATACACTTAACTTGAGGACCATTCCTCACTAACTCTTTGCTATAGAGTTGGCCAATTGTCTTGTAGTTAAGATGGGCTAGCCTCTTCTGCCATTTGACACAATGAGAGACTTTCTCATCAGCTATAAGACACACTGGAGAAGCATTGTTCTCACTCATAATGTCTAGACAATAGACATTTCTTTTTCTGTAACCAGTCAAAATGATCTCTTGATCATTTAATCTCCTGATATGACAACCATTTTTGACAAAAGAGATGTCATATCCTAGATCACTTAGTTGCCTTATACTAATAAGCTTGTGTTTCAAACCTTTAACATAAGCCACTTGAGTAATAGTTATATGGGTGCTAGAAATGTTACCAAAACCCTTGATGATTCCTTTTTCAGAACCACCAAAGGTGACTTTAGGACCATCCTTGATTGGTGTGAAGTCCTTTAGCAATCCCCTAGTTCCAGTCATGTGTCTGGAACATCCACTATCCAAGTACCATATTGGGGCATGGCCACTTGGACTTACCTGCAAAACAGATTAGTTGACCTTAGAACCCAAAGAATTCTTGGGTCCTTGGTGCTGGTTAGTTTGCCTCTTAACAAAGCTACCTGCAGATCTTCCAACAGGCAGTTTGCTACTCACTTTGGCATTAGTATTATGCCAACAGTCTATGGCAAAGTGGCCTACCTTGCCACAGCACCAGCACTCAAACCTATTATACCTTTGCTTAGGTACATTCCTAGCTATTTTATCTACAGCTGGCTTGTTGAGAGCTGGGGCTTTGCCCTTAGACTTGGACTGAACAGTCCTAGGAGGTTTTGTGAAACCTAATCCAGTTTTACCCTTTTGATGTACAAATTCATCAATCAAATGTAGAACAGACTTAGGTTTTGAAAACCTAGCAACAATGTCTCTCTCCTTCTGAAGATTAATCTCCAGATTTCTGATTTGATCATTCTTAAATGTTATAGTTCTCATCTGAATAACAGTTATGCTCTTCAGTGTGGCTATTTCATTTAACTTTTGATCAATCAGCTCATCAAAATCAGTTGCAGCCATTTTGAGACTTGCAATCTCCTTAGCCTGACTCTTGGCCAAGGATTTACTTTTCTTAAATGCTTGCAAAAGAACTCTATATTCATCAATCAGCTGATGAACATCCCCTTCAGATTTAGATCCACTGGCATCATTTGATGCTGATGTAACTGAATCTGAACTAGCACAAGAAATTGAACTTAAAGAACAATTTTGTACCTTACTAGGTCCAGGCTGCTCCTGGATTTTGTCACCTTCTGTCAGTGCCATCAGTCCTTGGCACTGAATGTCCTCTTGCTCATATATAGAGTTCATTATCTGGATGAACTCCTCTTCCTCTTCTTCAGCATACAGTCCTATGTAAGCTTCAGCTTCTGACTCCGTTTCTGAAGAAGACATGTCTGAAAGGCCTTTGTCCTTCTTGGCAACAAAAGACCTTTCCTTCTTGCCCTTGAATTGTGTCTTTTTCTTATCAGTATATTCTTTTCTCTTCTCTGGACAGTCAGCAACAACATGTCCTTGTTTGTTACAACAATAACAAACTATCTTTGAAGATGAAGTTCTATTTGACTTGGGCTTTCTTCTGTCATTCTTTGATGACCTCTGTGCTGTGGATGGCTTAGTCCTCCACTGTTTCTTCTTTAGGAACTTCTGAAAGTGTCTTATGAAAGCTGCAAAGTCCTCATCACTCTCACTGTCTTCAAAATTCCTGCCTTCTGATTCATCTGACTCAGTCTCAGCCACTTTGGGAGGTGGAGATGGAGACTTACTTCTGTATTTTCTGGTGGCTTCTGTCTTGAATGCCACTGTTCTTTCTTTATTCTAAATTCTGGTAGTCTTCTCCTCTTCTTTCCTCACCATCAACTGCATTTCATAGGATAGCAGTTTTCCAAACAATGTTGGAGGAGGGATATCTGCTTGCTTGGACATTTCCCTAATGGCACAGATCTTGGTGTCCCAATCCTGTGTTAGGGACCTCAAGAACTTATCATTGAGCTCATAATTACTGAATTCTCTTCCATAGGACATTAGCTCATTGACAATCCTATAGAACTTCTTATAGCATTCTGTTATGCTATCAGACCTACCTTGCCTGAAACTTTCATATTCCTGGTTTAACAATGACTTTCTGTCCTGCCTCACTTATTCAGAACCCTCCATATACACTATCAAAGTATCCCACATCTCCTTAGATATCTTACAGTGTATCAAGTTCTGAAAGGTAGCATCATCTATGGCACTCACAATGATATTCTGAGCCCTCTTGTCCATTGTGGCTAGAATTATCTCATCTTTTGTCATTTCAGAGAAGTCCTTAGGTGTTCTCTGATTTGCATCCAGGACTGAAACCTTCATAGGCACATATGGCCCTTCTTTAACTGTAATATATATTCTAGGATCTGAGGCTTCCATAAATAGTCTCACCCTTTCTTTCCAGATGCCAAAAATCTCTTTTCTGCAAATGGGCAACTTCATGGATCCAAGTTCCTTATGATTCTCTGTTGAACCCATGTTTCTTGATTTTCTTGATTCTGTACTTTACTTATTCTGAATCTGGCAACAAGATCTACTCAGATATTTACGTCCTTTTTGAGTAACCTCCCTCTGATACCACTTGAAAGAAATTGTACCTAATCACCTAGAGGGGGGGGGGGTGAATAGGTGACTAAATCTTTTTAAACGTTTTAGGCAGAATTCAGATTATATCACAGAGTTATAACTAATTCTTCACAGCAATCTATCAGCAATCACAGAATATACATGCACACAGTGAACACACAGATTTATAGTGGTTCCCCAAGGTTTGGGTACATCCACTTTCCCCCTTCGCCTATCTAGTAGTGTACTAAATTCGGCCAAACTCCTGCACTATCTCAGATCCTCAGATCTTACACTCAGAACCCCAAACAGGTTCATACAGCTCAGGCCCAAGGCCCTACAACTCAGTCTTCTCCAAAGACCTATACTGAGCCACAAGGCCTACACTCAGCCACAACAGGCCTACACTCAGAGAAATAGATCTCCTACACTCAGGCACACAGGCCCTACCACTCAGCCTTTATAATTGCAGGCTTACAACTCAGATCCCTAAGGATCCTACAAGTAATTTAGAATACAAAGTATATACCTACAACTCAGAAAAAGAGAGATGAGTTGACAGGTTCTTGATGAGTTCTTGAATGAACTCTGCTGAGATCAACCTCACTTGGCTTTCTTCAAAGCTTCTTGAATGTAGAACACAATAGGATTGATTCTCTGTAGCTGATCTTCAATCACTGCAACTTAAGATTCAGAACTAGGTCTGAACCCTTCTTCACAGCCTGGTTCCAATGACTGTCTTCTTGGAAGGAGCTCTCTCTCTCAAACTTCTTAGATCTTCACTTGATTCTTCAATGAATAGCTAGATCTTCTTCTTTGATTGTTGATCTCTTGTTGTTAATCTCTTAGATGTGTTGATCATCACTTTCTGTTGACAGTATAAGCCTTTATATAGGTCTTCTTCATGGTGACCGGGTGATCCGGTTTCTAACGGCTTTCTGACATCTCTGACAGTTGCAGTAGACCGGCTAGAATGGCAGCTGTCATGTCATTCAGTCACTTCTTGAAATATCTGTAACTGTCTGAAAGTGTCGAGACAATCTGTCTTTAAGTGTCGACACTTATAGACAAAGTGTCGACACAAGTAGACTAAGTGTCGACACTAGCCTTCAAAGTGTCGACACAACTCCTTGTGTTGTAGAATTTATATCTCGACACTGCTTCTTCATTATGTGTCGACACTGATATTGTGTGTCGACACTGATATTGTGTGTCGACACAACTTCTTGTCCTTCTGTACTTAGTTGAATTCTTGTGAGTGTCGACACAACTCCTTTGTGTCGACACATCTTTATGTGTTGAACTTGTTCAGTGTCGACACATCTTCTTGGTGTCGACACATGCCTTCTGTGTTGATACTTGCTGGGTGTCGACACTGCTCCTTGTGTTGACACATTCTTCTTCTGTTGAGACTTTGGCTGAGTGTCGACACATCTCCTTTGTGTCGACACTTGTACTTAGCATTTTTGTTGAACTTTGCTGAGTGTCGACACAGCCTCCTAGTGTCGACACTCTCTTCATGTGTTGAGTCTTCTGCTGTGTGTCGACATATTCTTTATTATGTCGACACTTTCTTCATGTGTTGAGTCTTCTGCTGAGTGTCGACACATTCTTTATTATGTCGACACTTATACTTAGACTCTGCTGAAATTTGCTGAGTGTCGACACATCCTCCAAGTGTCGACACTTTCTGATGTAGACACAGTTCCTCTGGGTGTCGACACTACTTCTAAGTGTCGTCACTGCTTCTCTGGACTTTTCTTCATTGAGTGTCGACACAACCTGTATGTGTCGACACTTTCTGTCTGGTGTCGACTCTGCATCCCTGGTGTCGACACAATGACTCCAAGTGTCGACACTGCTTGTCTGGCTGTCGACACAAGTCTTCTTAAGTGTCGACACTTTCCTTCTTGGTGTCGACACATGGACTTAGAATATTTTCAGCTTTCCCTGTAAATACTTGACCTGCATAACTAAACTCAAAATACATCAAATACATTTTTATGTATATCATTGAGTTGGGTGAGGCTTCTTCAAATCAGGTACATTTAAACCAATGTACCCAATAGTTACCCTGGCCACCCCTATGAAAAGTGTTTTAAGAGGATCGGAGCTCAGAAGCAGCAACAAGTGCTCTCCATTCTAGGCTCACCCAAAGGATATCTGGTATGCCCTATATGTGGAAAAAGAGAGCATGGTGCGAGTCGGTGCTTGTTAAAGGATAGAGCCTGCCACCAATGTGGGCAAAAGGGACATATGAAGTTTGCATGCCCATAGACACTGCAACCATTGCATCCTGCTCTGCTACGGGCCCTGCCGCCGCAGCATCAAGACAATGAAAAGGGCAAGCTGAATGTGATGACCCAGGAGGAAGCGCAGACCTCCACTCAAGTGAGATCAGGTTAGATTCTAAACTAACACTTAGTTTTTTAGCTTTTGCCCTACCACTATGTTCGGATAGTTACGTATCCGCTTTTGTTTTGGAGAGTTTAAGGTAAAGAACCATATGGCACGCATTTTATTTGATTCCGGTGTTACCCACTCGTTCGTGGCTAGAACTTTCGTAGAGCATCATCGGTTGCCTCTCGATCTATTTGGCGATTCCTGCCGTGTTAAGTTTCTCTGTGGTGACTCGGTGGTGTCAAACCAGGTCATCAAGATTTGCCCTATTCTCTTAGGAGATTTTGTCGCATTCGGTGATCTGAAGGTGCTTGACTTGGAGGACTTCGAAGTGATTTTGGGCATGGATTGGTTATCCCGTTATGATGATGTGATCCAGTGCAAGGTTAAGCGTCGAGACTTCAAGAAGGACAATGGCCACCCCATGAGTGTGTATGGCTTCCCGCGCCAGGATTCCCCGATTATTTCTGTGGTATGTGCTCAGAAACTCTTAGATTCCGGTTGTTTTGCTTACCTCGTTTCTATTTTAGAAACTGTTAGTGGTTCGCCGTGTGTCGAGGATATTGCTGGGGAGCGGGAGTTCCCGAATGTTTTTCCAGATAATCTTCCTGGTCTCCCACCTGAGCGAGATGTAGAGTTCATTATTGACCTTGAGCCTGGTACTTGCCTTATCGATAAGGCACCGTACCGTATGGCCTCGCGCAAGTTGGATGAGTTACGTACTCAGCTCGACGAGTTGCTGCAGAGTGGATTTATTAGGCTGAGCTCTTCGCCTTGGTGTGCTCTAGTCCTGTTCGTGAAAAAGAAGGATGGCTTGATGAGGCTGTGCATCGATTACAAAGAGTTAAACAAGGTAACCATCAAGAATAGGTGCCCATTGAAAGTAATTTAACTTAAGGCTAGCTAGTCACCTAGAGGGGGGGGGAGTGAATAGGTCTTTGAAATTTTATTAGTCTTTATGTTGTTTTCTTCTTAAGTTGTCTAGAGCTTGTCCTTAGATCATGCAATATGAAAGAAAACCAACACCACAGCCAAGCACATAGTTATTTATAGTGGTTCCCCAATTGGGGACATCCACTTTCTCTCCCACCTATCCAACTGATTTGTTAGAGTAGGCACAAACTCCACCAATATGCTCCTTAGAGCTTACACCTCAGGCCCTCAGTCTTACACACAGATTCTTTTCAGAATCCAAACTCAAAACCACAAGGGTTCCTACCTCAGAGCCCTACAGAGCTCCTACGGCTCAGTGGCCCACTGACCACCTACCTCAGACTCATTTCTAAGGACTACAGCTCAGGATCTTCACACTATAACTTCAGGCACAAAGACCTACTCTCAGAGTGCTGCAGCACTTTTACAACTCAGTACCCTTCCAGGTACCTACAACTCAGCCTCCTCCAAGGCCTACAACTCAGTGACACACTTGTCACCTACAGCTCAGTGACCCACCAGTCACCTACCTCAGAATTATCACTAAGGCCTACTACTCAGGCTGGGAGGATAGCCCTACTCTCAGATCCGCACTTGGATCCTACCTCAGTACCCCAACAGGGCACCTACCTTAGTGACTAATTAGTCACCTACATCTTAGGCCAAAAGTCCCTACAACTCAGATTTAGGTAAACTGAATCCTACAAGAGTTTATATAAGATGAAATAAATTTAAGATAGCTGACTCATAGATAAATCTCTGAGTCTACCTTGCTCGACTGAGCAGATATCAGTCCAGCCCACTTGTTGTAGAAGGAATGAGTCTTCTTCTATAGCTAACTCCTTTGCTACACTGGTGAACAACTATCTGCTATTGAAGGCTAATAACCCTTCACACAACTAACTTTTTGCTGAATAGATGAATCAGCTGTCTTGTTCTGGAGAGAACTATCTTACTGAACTTGAAGAGCTTCAGCTTTCTTTCTTTGCCTTCTGGCTAACTCTGCTGGACTTTTGCTTTCAAGTTTATCAGAGAAGATGAAGTCCAACCGCATCTCAATTTCTTTTTCTTTTCTGTGTTTGTTCTCCGTAACCCTAATCCTTTTCTTTTTCCTTTTTATATCTGTTGATTTGAATCAACGACACAATTGAGGAGTGGGCCCAGGAAAGTATTGGCGAGCACCACCTCCCTCAGAAAAGGACAAAACAGCTTTCGGCGCTACTGCAGCATTCCCGCAATGGCTTCATGTAATTTGACTTTGTTGACTTCCTGGTGACGTCAGCAGTGGTCATCCTAGTGCTATTGTAGCTTTCCCGTAACGACTTGAAACACTTTGACTTGTTGAATTTTGATGACGTCAGCAATGGTCATCACCTTCCACACTTAGAAAAATGACAAAACTTCACTAAGCATTGAGTGATGTTAAGTCACTTAACGACATCTGTCTTGGCTCTCAAAGCTTCTGAACTTGTGAATTTTCACTGGCATTGTCTCAGCGGTTCTTTCTCAACTGTCACAGCGGTTCATTCTTTAACAGCTAAGACTATCTTCTGTCTCAGCGCTTCCTTCTCAGCAGTCTCAACGCTTTCTTCTTCTCAGCTGAGACTGTCTTCTGTCTTAGTGGTTTTTTCTCAGCGGTCTCAATACTTTATTCTTCTCAACTGAGACTAACTCTTGTCTCAGTAGTTTTCTTTTCAGCGGTCTCAACGCTTTCTACTTCACAGCTGAGACTGACTCCTATCTCAGCAGTTTTCTTCTCAACTAACTCAGTGCTTGCTTCTTCTTTAGAAGCATTGAGTGAACCTGCTTCACTCAACACTTCTGGACTTAGAGAAATTTCAGCTAGCTTTGTCTCAGCGGTTATGCTGTGATATACTTCTCAGCTGTCTCAGTGGTCTCAGTTCTTTTGCCTTTGTCAATTCTTCTTGCTTTAGTTCGACGAATGTTGAACTGAGTTTGACGATCGGTGGGCTGAGCTCGATGAATTCTGGATTCCAAGCTTCTGGATTTAGGTCGACGAACGGTAAACTCAGCTTGACGAATTCTGGATTCCAAGCTTCTAGATTTAGGTCGACGAACAGTGAGCTCAGCTCGACAAATTCTGGATTCCAAGCTTCTGGATTTAGGTCGACGAATGGTAAGCTCAGCTCGATGAAAGGTGAGCTGAGCTCGAAGATTATTGAATCCTGAGTTCTGAACTCCGTTCGACTGATGATGAGCTCAGCTCGATGAAAGCTAAGCTGAGCTCGATGAAATGTGAGCTAAGCTCAATGATTTCTGAGACTTCCAGCATACTCTTTAATTTTACTTGTCCAATCATGGACTACCAGCATGCATGAACTCAAGCACACATTAAATACATTATGCCCCTTAGCATGATCGGTGATGCCTCTTCAAATCATGATAAATATTATAGGGCACAATTCCCAATAATCTCCCCCTATTTGAAGAAGGCAGAACATTCATCCATGCTAAGGTGCATCAACATAAAAAATATCATGATAGGCCTGATGAGACTTTATCATGACAATTATACATCCCAGTATAGGATAACTCCCCCTAGATGAGATGGCTTAACACTGCGATTGAATGAAAATTGTTAGGTCCATTGTTCCCAATATCCCTGATTTGTGAGAAGTCAAACAGGTCAATGTCACACACATCAACTGTATTTGATGTGCATTTGAGTTCTTGAGTACAGGTTAGTCCATTTCATATTGATTGGACATATGGACACAAGAAGTGGTTGCTAGACACAACACAAAAATCAACCAAGTCCACAGGCATTGAGTGGAGCAAGCTCACTCAACGCCAGAGGTATGGATTCAATAGTGTCTAGTAGAAATTTGCCTAAGTACAAAAGCGTTGAGTGTACTCTACTCACTCAACGCTATATAATATATAGCGTTGAGACTATCTCAGCCTAACTGAAAGATAGCCATAAATGGCTAAGTACAAAAGCGTTGAGTGTAGTCTACTCACTCAACGCCGTACAGCAAAAGGTTGTGAGTCAGGCCGAGTCAGTCTAAGCCTAGAAAACTTTTTTTGGCTAAAAATGTGTCCAAGACCACAAGCATTGAGTGTGGTCTACTTACTCATCGCCATACATCTCAAAGCATTGAGTGTTGCTGTGCCAGTCAATTCCATAAAAATGTTGAGCAAAAATTTGACTAAGTCCACAGGCATTGACTATAGCTTACTCACTCAATGCCAGATAATGGAAAAATTCTGTTAAGTAGTTTGGCATTGAGTGCAGCTTACTCTCTCAATGCCAAGGCAAAAGGCGTTGAGTGTAGCTTACTCTCTCAACACCAGATAGCAGAAATTATGTTAAGTAGTTTGTCGTTGAGTGTATCTTACTCTCTCAATGCCAAGACACCGAAATTTTTGCTAAGGCAAAAGCGTTGAGTGAGGCAAACTCTCTCAACGCTCTCGACACTAGTAATTCCTTGAAGCAGAAATTTGGCTAAGTCCAAATATGTGGATAGCTTGGCTTTCGTCGAGCTCAGCTTCATCGACCTGAGCTCAACATTCATCGAACTGAGCCTGGTGTTCGTCGAACTGAGTTTAACAAAGCGTCGATTTAAGTCTACAGTTCATCGAACTGACTTTATGATTTCATCAAGCTCAGATTCGTCGACCTGAGCTCAACATTCGTCGAGCTGAGCCCGCAATTCGTCGAACTGATTTTATTCTTTCGTCGAACTAATTTTATGCTCTCGTTGAACTGAGCTTGTCGTTCATCGAACGGAGCTCAGAGTTCGTCGAGCTCAATACCTAGATAAATAGAATTTTGTCCAAGTATTGTGGCATTGAGTGATGCCTACTCACTCAACGTCTTTGGTTCTAATGATTGAATTTTGGCTAAGTCCATAAATACTGAGTCATGCTGACGTCAGCAAAATAAAAAGTCAACCAAAATTCAAATGTTGCGAAAATACTGCCAGAGACGTTGGTGGGGCCAGCAGTTGCTATCTTCTGCAATTACCAAGGAATATTTAATCATTAAGTATTGGGGCCTACTCACAGCAAAGAGCCGTTGAAGCGGGAATTGATGGAAAGCATGGGATAAATTGGCTAAATCTCAGCCATCAATCCTGGTGGTGGGACCTACTGCTCAATTGGCCTTCAGAGAATAAAATGAAGCTAATCGGCCTGAGCAATTAATCAATTCCTTGTCTAGGTTTTCTGAAAACGAAAGTGCAGCTGAACGTCATATTCTTCCTCGCCATTTTCGTCGAGCCTGAAGAAGTTGTTATGTACAGAGAACCTTGCTGAGAAGGAGATAGATAAAGCAATCCTCATCTGCATCAGCAGGATCAGAAATTGTTCTGTAGCTAACAGACCTACAAGTTCTGCATAGAAAAAGGAGCTATTTGAAGAAAGATTCTACTGTCTACATATTGTCTTCAACAATAATATCTTGGTTCTGATATCTGCTCAGTCCAAGAAGAAGGAGACACAGAGCTTGCTCTGGTGTCTAAACATCACACTCTTTATTTCTGTTTTTTGTAAAGATTCTTTGTGAATCTGGGATTTGTAAGCCTGTACTATAAAGGCTAGGTCTCAGTGACCTGTGTTTGGATTTGTGCCTGGTGATAGGTCTTTGTGATCTGGGTTGGCTTAGTGCCTAAGTTGTTGGTCTGTGTGACCTGTATGGTCCTGCGGGATCGGTGCTATAAGCTATTAAGAAGCTGAGTTCTGGAGGGAGAGGCAAATCTAACACATTATTAGATAGGCGCAGAGGGACAGTGGATGTACCCAAGATTGGGGAACCCCTATAAATTTGTTTTGTTGTCTGTGAATGTTCTTGAAAGCTGATCTAATCTAATCAACAAACATTGTAATCTAATAAATAGATTAGAAAATTAAAATAGAGACAAAAAAACCAATTCACCCCCCCCCCCCCCCTCTATGTGTAAAGCTAGCCTTGAAAACAAGACTTTCAAAAATAATATAGGTGAATTTTCAATCATTGACAATGTAAACATTATGATTAGGATATTCCTAATCATTAACAAATTTTAGAGCGCTATAGTCAAACAGCAGTAGGCTAAACTTGTGATTATAAGATATATATCAAAGAATAACATATTTATTAAACATTGTCACATCAATATAGTCAGGGCCAACTCAAATTAATTTCATTGATAGAGATTTGAAGTTTCTACACTATTGATATACATTACAAATGATAAAATATTCTAAAGAAGCCTGACCCTAAACCCTATATCAGTTATTCTTTGATAAGCTTGCATCAGCATCCTTGGTTGCAGCAGTCTTCTTCAAGTTTTTAGCTTTGTTCTTCTGTCTTTTGAAGTAAAGGAATGACTTTGGAATATATCTGGAAGACATTTTCTTAGGGCTGCTCTTCCTTACCAGATTTTCTCTGAATAATCTTTCCCTTAGGGAATTCCTTTCCAGATGCTTTATCTGTTCCTCTGAGTGATATACACTATCAATGTTCTATAAGACTTGTCCATGGCTTACCCAATCATTTATGATGATGGATTCAGAGGCATCACTTAGCTGTTCATAATCTGGATCATCTCTGTTTTCAGCTCTCCTCTTGGCCATGAACTCTTCATCCATCTGAGTTCCTTCCCTTTTTCTTTTGGCAGTAATTTGTGCATCCTATGCAACTCTAGCTTGTGCTGGGAAGTCTAGATCCACTGGCCTTTTTTTATCCAGTAGGGGCAGCTGCAGTGCCACCCTTGTGCCTTAAATTATATTGAATGCTTGATCTTCAATGAGTCCTGCAGTCTTAGCATGGTTTCTCTCCCCCTTTCTTCCTTCTTCAAGGATGGTTGTTTGTAGTAAGGAGGTGTTGGCTTCATTTCTGCTTGATGTAGATTGGAGTATTCTCGCATTGTCAGTGAGCAACTCATTTTTCAGAAGTATTGCCTGCTCCATAGGGTGGAGAGAAACATTGGTGACATGCTGATTTACATGATCTGCTGCACCCCTGATTACCTCATCAGTTGTACTCACAATTTTTTTGACATATCCTAGGTCAGTTGCAGAGAATTTCTTGCTTGCTTCCATGGATTTCATGAGGGTGGTTAGCTCTATGCCACCTATTCCATCCATATCAAACCAGGTTGTGACCTGTTTATTTAAGTGAGAGGTTTTTTTATTATTATTTAAGTGAGAGGTTTCTTCTTTATATTCCTTGACTTCACTTAACAATTTATCCCTTAGCTTGACAACTGAGTGGTCAACATACTCCTTGAGGGTTGTTGTCTGAGCATCCAGAAGTGCTTTGACATGATTTAGGAGTGGCTCATCAGAGATTTGGGTAGTGGGTGGTTGGCTTATTGAAGGAGGGACTTCTGTCAGAGAAGGGACCTGTGAAGACTCCCCCTCAAATATAACACCTGTAGAAGGAGCCATTTCCTTAGTTAAAGTTGTATTAGCACTACAAGTTAAGAGGGTGGTAGTATTACCAATATTGGGTGCAGACTCAACTAATCTGTTGACAACTTTGTCTAAGGTTGTCAAATCCATCTCATTATGATCCCCCTCACACTGAGCATCCTTCTCTGGCTAGACTTATCAAGATAAGTATCTAATATCTCAGGTGGCTCATGGTTATCTTCTGCAGCAGGGATATCTTCAATTTCTACAACACCATCGGTGTCAGCCATGTCTGCCCCATCTTCTACAGCTTCCTCTTCTTCAGTGACATTCTTTGAAACTTGTCCTGACCTAGGGCTGGCATGGATTTTATCAACATGCACAACAATATCCTGGAGTTAAATGTTTGTTAAGGAGAGACTCAGGGTTATATCTGTCTGCAAACCAACATCAGCGGGGGGTAGTTCCTAGCTCAGGTTCAGAGTAGGAGGAACTGTCTACTTCAGCAGCTTGCTGTATTTTATCCCTTGAGGACTCCTTTGTTTGTGTAGGATGGCTCTTGGGTAAGATCCTATTGAATCTATCCAATGTCTTTATGTCCATTCGTTTCAGGTAGTGAATCTTTACTCCATGTTCTTGTTTGAATGTGTTAGGGTAGGTGTTCACTAAGTACAGAGAAAGAATTCTGCCCATGCTTGGAGTGGGTAGACAGTCTACTAATCTCTGGTACATGAGAGTAGACCAAAAGGTCTTTATATTCAAGATTATCATGGTCATAACATCAAACATTGACCTGGAGTTTGTGTCATATGATCCAGATTTGCAGATAAGGGCTTTCCCTACAATATCTGCTAGCAGTTTTCCCCTCTAGTTGAAGAATTTCCTCTTAAGAGATCCAGGTTTGACATCACTGTATCCATACCACCTAAGAGTATTGTATCTGTCCGTGATGGTGGGTTCTTCTTTCTCGCTAGGGTTGATGGTGGGTATATGAAGGGCTTTTCCAAGTCTCTTAGGGTTTACCTTTATCTTGATATCCTCAATCCTAGATTTAAGAGAGTCTTGAGAGGAGGACACTTTAATGTTGGAGAAGAATTTTACTACCTCATTTCTAAGAATAGTGGAGGGTTCAGAAAGGGTGTATTCCAGGCCTGTGATTTCAATCGTCCTCAACACAGCCTTAATCTCTGGAGAGGTGTGACTGAATCCATCTCTCATAATTTCATATCCCTCCTAGAGCTCCTTGATGATATTTGGCGCCATTGAAATAGTACGGCAGGATGCGGAGAGGGTTTCGGTCTCGACGACTAAGGTTAAGGCTTTTAAGAGTGGTGTGGCTTTTCGTTTCTTATCGCCTTTATATTTATATCGAAAAATTTTAATTACTTTATCATTAGGATACCCAATTAAACATTTTACCTTAAATTAGTATATTTCGATTTTAACGGGTTGCGTTATGCTTCCTGTTACGAACCCGGGCATTTAGTGCTTCTATTTTACCTCTCAGCTTTTCTTCTATTTATTCAATGCTTGTTTAATTTGTAGCTTCCCTTACTGATTGGATGTACAATCTATTTGACACACCCTTAAATTTTTTTATTAATTTTAAATAAAAGGGGAACCTATCATGCTGATAAGCTAGTTTTATTTGAACTTGAGAGTAAGGGTTGCATTATTTAACAATGTAGATAATTATAAAGAATAATTGAATCACTGTTATCTATTTGGTGTGCTTGATTAGGATCATCCAAAGCGCATCTAACTTCATTTATTAATTAGTAAACTTAGTCTCTATATATATGCGAGAGAGAGACTTACCTTGAGGCTTGCTTCCTCTAGCTTTTGAGGATGACATACTTGACAACCTCAACCTTAATTTGTTGCTTTTCATGGAGCATATTCCTTGAGCAATCTTCCTGTCCCAGACATTTGCCTGGAACACCCATTGTCCAAATACCAAGTCTTATCCAGACATGTATTTGGACTATCCTGCAAAGAAAGATTACTTACCCTTAGACACCCAATAATAATTGGGTCCTAGGTTCTTGTTAACATCATAAAACATTTGCCCAACTCTATGCCTGGGCTGAGTACCTTTCTGTCCACTAGTCACATTCAGGTTATGTCAACAATCCATGACAAAGTGACCCACTTTCCCATAGCACCAACATTTATGAATGTTGTACCTTCTCTGTAGGACAGTATAGAATTGTTGTCCATGAGAGATGTGGGTAGCACCAGACATTGCTGGATAAGCATTGCATGATGTTGCCCCATTCTTCCTGAGTGAAGGTGTTGAATAACTAAATACAGCTGGTCCAGGATGGGCCAGATGAATTTTTGGAGCCTGTCATCTAGTGGACTCTCTCATTTCCTTAGATAAAGGATATTTGGATCCAAATATAAGGAACTTACCCTGAGCATTGTCGCTAGAGTGGACAGTACCACTCTTTTTGAGATCATGTGTCTCCACCCCACTGGTGGAGCACACATTAGATTGGACCTTCTGGATTGGTGCAAACTTGACAGTTTTAGAAGGTAAATTCGCTTTTTGAAATATTGTCACTTTATCAGGGATATTTGATTTAACTTGATAATTAGTGTGATCAATACCCAGCTTCTCAGTGGTTTGGCAAGTTGCATCTTTTGACAACCTACCAAGAGATTGAGAAAGGTTAATCACAATCCCTAATCTCTCAACAAATTTTTGTTCTAGATATTTAATATGTTTAGATTTTTCTTCTAGAACCATGAACTGACACTCAAGACTTTTCTTGAGTTCAGACACCTTATGAAATTTCTTATCAAACTCAATAGATTTATTGTTATAAAGAGTTTGATAGGTCTTGAGGACTTCAATCTCCCTTGCTTGCCATTTGGCAAGAGTTCTGCTCTTGTTTAGAGCATCTAGGAGTAGTCCATACTTGTCAATCAATTGATTGACATCAGTCTCAGATTCTGAGCAATATTTATCACAGGATGAAGATGCACCAGTATCTGGATTGGTTTCATAGTTAGAAGAAGATGAAGAAATGGAGAGAGGATGTACCTTGATTGATTATGTGTGTAGCTCATTTGTTTCTTCATTTATTGTCATCAGCTCATGATATTCATAGTCTTCTTCATCCTCCTCATTGTCACTATCAGAGTCTGACAGAGGGGCCCTTATTCCTATCCAAGCAGTAGAATATTCTTCTTCTTTTTCTAGATCTGCACCAACAGAGATCAGCCCTATATAGGCTTCTTCCTCACCATCTCCTAATTCTGAAGAGGATGAATCTGTCCAGCTTTTCTCCTTCTTAGCCACAAAGGACTTCTCCTTCTTCATGTCCTTGTGGTGATGGTAGTGCTTCTTCTTCTTCTTCTCATCCTCTTCCTTGCCCCTGACTGCACAGTCAATAATGACATGTCTAGCCTTGCTGCAAAAGTAACAGTGACTTTAGATGAAATCTGTTTACTAGATTTAGGGCCATACCTGTCCTTCTTAGAGGACCACCTATAATGAGATGATGATGAGGGTCTGTTCTCCCAGTGCTTATTCTTCATGAACTTTCGAAGTTTCCTGAAGAAGACTGCAAACTCTTCATCAGACATGTGGTTGTCTGAGGAACAAGTATCAGACATTTCTAAGCTTGTCTCAGCTTCTCTCCTTATTGGAGAAGGAGTCTTTTTTTTTATTCTTCTTAGGGCTTCTGCCTTAACAGCCACTGTCTTATCCTTGGTCTTTGATTGACTTTCCTTCTCCTCTTCTTTTCTAACAGCCAGCTACATTTTATAGGACTGCATCTTTCCAAAGAGTGTTGGTGGAGGAGTGTCTGCCAGCTTAGTTATTTCCCTAATGACACATATCTTGGTGTCCCAATCTCTAGTGAGGGATCTAAGGAACTTGTCATTCAGCTCATAGTTGCTGAAGACCCTACCATAGGTTCTTAGTTCATTAACTGTCCTAAAGAACCTTTCAAAACAGTCAACAATTTTTTCAGATTTGCTTTACCTAAAAGCCTCATACTCTTGATTGAGCATGAACTTTCGATCATCTCTGACTTCCTCAGAGCCTTCCATGAAGACCACAAGGGTGTCCCACATTTCCTTGGAGGTCTTGCAGTGTACAAGATTTTGGAAGGTTGAGTCATTATTGGCGCTGGCTATAATATTTTGTTCCCTTTTGTCCATGGTGGACAAAATCACCTCATCTCTGTCCATCTCTGTATATGCCTTAGACACTCTCACAGTTGGATCTATGGTGTAAGCCTTTGTGGGGGATAAACGAACATTCCACTACTATTACATAGGTCCTAGGGTCAGAAGCTTCCATGAACAATCTGACCCTTTGCTTCTAGAGACCAAATCCTTCCTTCCTGTAGATTGGTAGCTTCATGGCCCCTAGCTCCTTATAGTTCATTCCTGGCCCCATAATTATATCTTCTAGCTAATCTTGGAGGTATACTCAGATTGTTAGATCCTTTTTGAGTAACCTCCCTCTGATACCACTTGAAAGTTATTTAACTTGAGGTTAGTTAGTCACATAGAGGGGGGGGGGTGAATAGGTCTTTGAAATTTTATTAGTCTTTATGTTTTTTTCTTCTTAAGTTATCTAGAGCTTGTACTTAGATCCTGCAATATGAAAGAAAACAAACACCATAACCAAGCACACAGTTATTTATAGTGGTTCCCCAATTAGGTACATCCACTTTCCCTCCCACCTATCCAACTGATTTGTTGGACTAGGCACAAACTCCACCAATATGCTCCTTAGAGCTTATACCTCAGGCCCTAAGCCTTAAACACAGATTCTTTTCAGAATCCAAACTCAGAATCACAAGGGTTCCTACCTCAGAGCCCTGTAGAGCTCCTACACTTCAGTGGTCCACTGACCACCTACCTCAGCCTTATTTCTAAGGCCTACAGCTCAGGCTCATCGGCCCTATAACTTCAGGCACAAAGCCCTACTCTCAGAGTGCTGCAACACTCCTACAACTCAGTACCCTTCCAGGTATCTACAGCTCGACCTCCTCCAAGGCCTACAACTTAGTGACACACTTGTCACCGACAGCTCAGTGACTCACCGGTCACCTAACTCAGCCTTATCACTAAGGCCTACAACTTAGGCTGGGAGGACATCCCTACTCTCAAATCCACACATGGATCCTACCTCAGTACACTAACAGGGCACCTACCTCAGTAACTAATTATTCACCTACAGCTCAGGCCAAAAGGCCCTACAACTCAGATTCAAGTAAACTGAATCCTACAGGAGTTTATATAAGATGAAATAAATTTAAGACAGCTGACACAGAGATAAATCTCTGAGTTTACCATGTTGGACTGAGTAGATATCAGTCCAGCGCACTTGCTGTAGAAGGAATGAATCTTCTTCTACAACTAACTCCCTTGTTGCACTGGTGAACAACTATCTATTATTGAAGGCTAACAGCCCTTCACATAACTAACTTCTTGCTGAATAGATGAATCAACTTTCTTATTCTAGAGAGAACTATCTTGTTGAACTTGAAGAGATTTAGTTTTCTTTCTTTGCCTTCTGGCTAACTCTGCTGGACTTTTGCTTTTAAGCTTATCGGAGAAGATGAAGTCCAACCTCCTCTCGATTTCATTTTCTTTTTTGTATTTGTTCTCTGTAACCCTAATCCCTTCTCTTTCCTTTTTATATCTGTTGATTTGAATCAACGACAAAATTGAGGAGTGGGCCCAGCTAAGGATTGGTGAGCGTCACCTCCCTCAGAAAAGGACAAAACAGCTTTCAGCGCTACAACAGGTTTCCCGCAACGGCTTCATGTAATTTGACTTTGTTGACTTCTTGGTGACATTAGCAGTGGTAATCCTGGTGCTGCTGTAGCTTTCCCGCAACGACTTGAAACACTTTGACTTGTTGACATTTGATGACATCAGCAGCGGTCATCACCTTCTGGACTTAGAAAAATTCCAGAACTTCACTAAGCATTGAGTGATGTTAAGTCACTCAATGCCATCTTTCTTGGCTCTCAACGCTTCTAGACTTGTGAATTTTCAATGACATTGTCTCAGTGATTCTTTCTCAACTATCTCAGTAGTTTATTATTTAACAATTGAGACTATCTTTTGTCTCAGTGCTTCCTTCTCAGTGGTCTCAATGCTTTCTTCTTCTCAGTTGAGACTATCTTATATCTCAGCGGTTTCTTCTCAGCAGTCTCAACTCTTTCTTCTTCCCAGCTGAGACTATCTCCTGTCTCAGTGGTTTTCATCTCAGCGGTCTCAACGCTTTCTACTTCACAGCTAAGACTGACTCCTGTCTCAATGGTTTTCTTCTCAACTGACTAAGCGCTTGCTTCTTCTTTAGAAGCATTGAGTGAACCTGCTTCACTCAACGCTTCTGGACTTAGAGAAGTTTCAGCTAGCTTTGTCTCAGCGATTATGCTGTGATATACTTCTCAGCTATCTCAGCGCTTTTGCCTTAGTCAATTCTTATTGCTTTAGTTCGACGAATGTTGAACTGCGTTTGACGATCGGTGGGCTGAGCTTCACGAATTCTGGATTCCAAGCTTCTAGATTTAGGTCGACGAACAGTGAGCTCAGCTTGATGAATTCTGGATTCCAAGCTTCTGGATTTAGGTCGACGAATGGTGAGCTCAGCTTGACGAATTCTGGATTCCAAGCTTCTGGATTTAGTTCGACAAACGGTGAGCTCAACTCGACGAAAGGATAGCTGAGCTCGACGATTTCTAAATCCCGAGTTCTGAACTCCGTTCGACTAATGGTGAGCTCAGCTCGATGAAAGCTGAGCTGAGCTCGAAGAAATGTGAGCTAAGCTCGACGATTTCTAAGTCTTCCAGCATACTCTTTAATTTTACCTTTCCAATCATGGACTACCTGCATACATGAACTCAAGCAAATATCAAATACATTATGCCACTTAGCATGATTGGTGATGCCTCTTCAAATCCTGAGGAACATTGTAGGGCACAATTGCCAACACCCGTTGTCGAGGATGGATGATTTGTTTGATCAGTTTCGTGGATGCATGGTGTTTTCGAAGATTGACTTTCGCTCAGGCTACCACCAGTTAAGGATTCGTGAGTCTGATGTCGCACAAACAGCTTTTCGATCTCGGCATGGACATTTTGAGTTCTTGGTGATGTCCTTTGGACTGACGAATGCACCATCTGCCTTTATGGATATGATGAACAGAGTGTTCAAGGATTTCTTGGACCATTTCGTAGTCGTATTCATTGACGACGTGCTTGTATATTCACGGAGTGCGGAGGAGCATGCCCAGCACTTGTGTTTGGTCCTTTCCACCCTAAGAGAGCATAAGTTATATGCGAAGCTGAGAAAGTGTGAGTTCTGGCTACATCAGGTATCCTTTCTGGGTCATGTGGTGAGTAAAGATGGGATTTCAGTTGATCCAGAAAAGATCTCTACTGTTATGGATTGGAAGAGACTTACTACACCTAAGGAGATCAGAAGCTTCCTGGGATTAGCAGGTTATTATAGAAGGTTTGTGGAAGGGTTTTCAGTATTGTCTGTCCCAATGACTAATCTCACGCAGAAGAACGCAACTTTTATGTGGAGCGACGAGTGTGAGGAAGCCATCCAAGAACTAAAGAGGAGATTGTACACTGCCCCAGTGTTTACCTTGCCTACTGAAGGAGTGGAGTACGATGCATATGTGGATGCGTCATGTAACATCCCATTTCCAATTAGACCCCTATACTTAGGTTGGGTTAGGGCATATGGTGAGGGGCATGTGTTTAGGCTAGGTTGAACCTTGGAGTTAGGATGTAGTCACAGGGACCCACTATAGGGCCCAAGATAACCCAAGTCAAACAAGCCCAAATTGAGGTCCTAGCCACACATTGGTTTTAACCACTGCACCCCTAACCCTAATACCAACCTAAGGGAAACATAAGCCACATCTTTGGGTCACCTATTGACCCATGTTGACACAAATCAACCCTAAACCCTAATCTGGTCAAACCCACACTTAAAGGCCCAATTAGCCCAAGTAGGGCACCACCATGGCCCAACCCAAGTTGGGAGGTACTCTTGGGTCCATGACCATCAAGTGGGGTCTGCCCACTCATCAAGTTGACCAAGTCAACCCTAGAAGTCAACTTGGTCAACCTTAGGCCTATTTAAAGGATTTGAAGACCAAGCCCATTCCCATGGGCTAAGCCCATGAGCTAAGGCCCATGACCAGCCTAAAGAGTTAATGTCAGCCCATACCCTCCTGAAAATGGAGAGAGAATGCATGTATGGGGGCAATTTGGACATTTTGGAGGAAAAGAGGAGAGAGAAGAGGGGAAGAGAGAAGATGGAGGCCATGTGGCCCTCCTTCCCTCTGCCCAAGCTGCTGGTTGAGCTTCCAAGGATTATTCCTGCAAGGTGGAGGAGTTTGGGGACACCTGGTGGCCAGGAGGAAACTCCAAAGCAATGGCCGACCACCCCCTTAACTCAAACTTCTCCCACAACCACCCTCAGCCAAATCCAAGCCCACCATTAGCTTTAGGAGCTGTAAACGAGTGGAATTCGACTGCTGGAGCAAAACTTTTGCTGGAGAAACGATGAATAGGGCTAGTTCGCTGGAGCAAGCGTCGGCCACGGAACATCGCCACCGCACGTGCCGCCAAGCCCGGCTGCAGGTCCGTTTCACCTCACCTCACCCCGTACTAGCTTTCTAGCTCAATTAGGCGAGACATCGGGCTCAATTGAGCCCGATACCATGAGATAAAGTGTGAAAATTTCCGAGTTTTTCTTCTTGCTCGGGATCGCCGGAGGAGCCTCCTCTGGTAGCCTCACCACCGGGAAACGCTACCACCACCTCAACGAAGGTGGTGGCAATAATCGCCGGCGGTGGAACTGGCCCAGGTGGCCGGAATTTGAAAGATATTGTACCTAAACACCTAGAGGGGGGGGGGGGGTGAATAGGTGACTTGAATCTTTTTAACCTTTTAGTCAGAATTCAGAATCTAACACAGAATTATAACTACTTTAATACAGCACACATTCAGCAATCACAGTATTTCACAGCACACAGTAGACACACAGTTTTATAGTGGTTCCCCAAGGTTTGGGTACATCCACTTTTCCCCTTCGCCTATCTAGTAGTGTACTAGATTCGGCCCAACTTCTCCACTATCTCAGATCCTCAGATCTTACAATCAGAACCCACAACACAGGTTCCTACACCTCAGGCCCAAGGCCCTACAACTCAGCTTTTTCACAAAGCCTACACTCAGCCACCAAGGCCTACACTCAGCCACCAAGGCCTACACTCAGCCACAACAGGCCTACACTCAGAGATTTCAATCTCCTACACTGAGGCACTCAAGCCCTACACTCAGCCTTTATAATTACAGGCTTACAAGACTCAGATCCTTAAGGATCCTACAAGATAATTTGAATACAAAATATATACTCAATCAACTCAGGAACAAGAGAGAAGAGTTGTGAGTTTTTTGATGAGTTCTTGGAAGAACTCAGCTGAAATCAATCTGACTTGGCTTTCTTCAAAGATTCTTGAATGTAGAACTCAATAAGATTGACCTCCTCTGTAGTTGATCCTTGATCTCTACTACTTAAGATTCAGAATAAATCTGAACTCTTCTTCTCAGCCTGGTTCCAACGGCTGACTTCTTGGATGGAGCTCTCTCTCTCCAACTTCTTAGATCTTCACTAGATTCTTCAAGGAATAGCTAGATCTTCTTTGTATTACTTGATGTGTTAATCTGAACAACTTCTTATGTAGACAGTATAAGCCTATTTATAGGCCTTCTTCATGGTAACCGGCTGGTCCGGTCCATAACTGATTTCTGACAACTCTGACAGGTGCAGTAGATCGACTGGAATGTCAGCTGTCAAGTCATCCAGTCAGTTCTTGAAAATTCTGTAACTGTCTGAAAGTGTCGAGACTGTCTGTCTTTAAGTTTCGACACTTATAGACCAAGTGTCGACACAAGTTGACTAAGTGTCGACACTAGCCTACAAGGTGTCGACACAACTCCTTGTGTTGTAGATTTTATATCTCGACACTGCTTCTTCTTCATGTGTCGACACTGATAATGTGTGTCGACACAAGTCCTTGTACTTCAGTGTTTTGCTGAAATCTTCTGAGTGTCGACACAACACCTTTGTGTCGACACATCTTCATGTGTTGAATTTGTTTAAGTGTCGACACTACTTCTTGGTGTCGACACATGTCTTCAGTGTTGATACTTGCTGAGTGTCGACACAGCTCCTTGTGTCGACACATTCTTCTTCTATCGAGACTCTGGCTGAGTGTCGACACAACTCCTTAGTGTCGACACTTGTACTTAGAATATTCTTGAACTTTGCTAAGTGTCAACACTGCTCCTTGTGTCGACACTTTCTTCAAGTGTTGAGTCTTCAGCTGAGTGTCGACACATTGCTCTGGGTGTCGACACTTATACTAAGTCTCTGCTGACTTTTGCTGAGAGTCGACACAACCTCCAAGTGTCGACACTTTCTGATGTAGACACAGTTTCACTGAGTGTCGACACAACTGCTATGTGTCGACACTGCTTCACTGCACTCATCTTCATTGAGTGTCGACACAGCTCCTTGTGTCGACACTTTCTGTCTGGTGTCGACTCAACATCCCTTGTGTCAACACAATGACTCCAAGTGTCGACACTGCTTGCCTGGGTGTCGACACAAGTCTTCTTAAGTGTCGACACTTTGCTCCTGGGTGTCGACACATGGACTTAGAAACTTTATCTTCTTTCCTGTAAATACTTAACCTGCACAAGTAAACTCAAAACACATCAAATACATTTTGATTTATATCATTGAGTTGGGTGAGGCTTCTTCAAATCAGGTACATTTAAACCAATGTACCCAACAATCTCCCCCTATTTGGAAAAGTCATAACCCTTAGTCAATGATATACACCATACAGAATAAAATCAAGTATGATGTAAAACAGGATTATGTAATCAGGAAAGAACATCACATGTATTAAACAAACATGCATATACAGATAACATCTGAGAACAATTATGAAATAGATTTAAAACACATCATATTGTTCTCACAACTTTGTAAAATTCATAATACAAAAGTTTTACATAGTGTTTGAAAAACACAAGATTACAATTGTAAAATGAATAAAAGTCTATTCTATTTTTGTTCAGCCTCCTTGATCACTATCCCTTTTCCAGACTGAATCTTGGCTTGAACAGGAGCTTCAGCAACTTCAGCATCAGCTGGCTTCTTGCCTTTCAGATCCTTTTTCTTTAGCTCTTCTGCTTTAATCTTTTGCCTTTCAAAATAATGATAAGGCTTGGGAAAGTACTTGCTAGGCTCCTGGGCAGTAGGAGGTAGCTTTCCCAACTTGGCCTTCCTTCTATATTGGACTATTGCTTCTTGCCTTGTCTCATGTTTTCTCCATTCAAGTTCAGAAAACCATTTATTTCTGTCTTGTATATTATCTTTTGCAGCTTTCCATGCAGTTAAGATAATATTTCTTGAAGTAGGGCTCCACTGCTCAAAGTCTGGTCTTTGTTCAGCTTGTTCCCTGAACCTCTTCTTAGACAATCTAGTTTCTTCTTCTTTCTGCATAGCTTCTTGCATAGCTTCAGAGACTGGCTGAACAACTTTCTCTAGGATAACCTTATGAGTACCATCAGGTGGACTATATATGGTTTGGATATCATCATGTACCATTTCAAAATCTGGAGGAGGGTAGATGACTTGAGCCACTTCAGGTTGCTCCCCTCCTAGATATGCAGGATTAATCTCAGATTCTGCAACATTATCATCATCACAAAGAGGAGGATATCCAAGAGTATCTCTGATAGAATTAGAAATCCATTTAGCATGATCAGAGCTGGCTTTGACTAACACTCTCTCCCCCTTTATGACTTCTCTAACCATGTGATCCCTCAGATCATCCTTTTGAAATCGGATTTGGGTATCCAAATAGTTGACTCCATCTTTAAAATAAGGTTTCAACCTTTGGAGTTTGTCAGTTATGATCTTCTGAGAGTCTTGGATGGCAGTCTTAACAGCAGTTATTTCTTCTTGGAATGCTTTGTCAAAATCTGCTTTAGCTGTAGCATGAGCTGGAGTCTGCCCTACATCTAGATTCTTCATCTCTGTGACTATGGCATTGTGAGAAGCAGTCAAGTTATCATTCATTCTAATTTGATTTTCAAGGACATAGCCTTTCTTGACTTCAAGTTCATCCACTTGAGCTTTTATCTTCTCCTGATGTGTAGCCAAGTACACCACTACATTTCCTCTCTTGTGGAAGCAGTCTGTCATCTCCTTCTTATTAAGATTCATTTCAAATCTTATAGACTTTATATCCTGGGCCAGATCAAATTGTAAAGACTTGTGTCCCTCATCCACATAAGTTTCAATGGCTTTCCTATGCTCATCAAGCTTTATCTGCATAGCAACCATAAGAGCACTGTAATTTATTGATGGTTCTGGCTGTACTGTAGGCTGTGGAGCAATAGTTTGCAATGCCTTCTTATAACTCTGGCTCCTTCTCTTGAATACTTGAAATTTCTTTTTCTTTGCCCTTGTTGTCTCCTCATCTTCAGAAGCAGATGTGCTGGCTATCTCTACCCTCTCTTTAGGTAGCTCCTCAACTTCTTTGGGCTTCTCAGGTTCTTGCCTTGCAGGCTCTTCAACATGTACTACTTGCTCCCCCTCAACTGGAGCATTCTCCCCTTCAGCAGCAGCAGTTACCTTGTCAAAGTCTTCTTGATATAGATTAAGAAATAAATCTTCCATTGTATATTCTTATGAAGAATGAGCTGGAGAAATTCTTGGCTCATCTACCACTAGATCAGAAACAACTTGAACTGTAACAAATGTGTCTTCCATGACAACATCTGGAACTTGCTGATTAACATTAATGAAGGAATCAGACAAAACATTATCCTCTATAGGGAAATCTAAAGCATTAAGCTCGGAGATTACCTCAAGGATGATGTGGGTTGCTTGCTCACTTTCCAGGGTAGTTGGTTCTTCCACAACTAGAGGCTCCCCCTGGATTTGATCCTGATGTAAGGGGCTAGCTGGTGGTAGCTCCCCCTGCCTTTCTACAGCCACTTGTGGAGCTGGAGACTTCCCATCATCTCCAGGTTCTTGTTCATCATCTTAACTACTTGATGATTCCTGAGCTACTGGAGCTATCTTCTTCTTCTTCTTGAGTGGGGTTTCCTTTTCAGGAGTGATCTTCTCAGGGGTTGGCATTTCCTTTGACAAAACCCTGTCCCATCTGGAGAATATCCTCATGTCCATTTTTCTCATATGGTTGATTTTACTTCCAGCAGCTTGACCCATAACTTCTGGTATAATACCAGCATGGTATAGACTTAAGATCCTGCCCAAGTTGGGCTTCTTTAGGCTTTCCTTAATCTTCTCAAAGATTACTACAGACCAGTCAGTTTTCAGAGTGAAGATTATCCTTGTCATAATACTAAACATATGGGCTGATACCCTATCATGCCCTCCAGGCTTACTTAGTATTCGGTATTGTATCCACAATTACCTGGATTTGAGGAAGCCACCTGTCAAGCTAAGATGAATTCACAATGTATTTGATGAAACCTCTCAAGTTGTGCTTGCAGTTATTCCACGCTAAGTGCACACCAATGTCAGGGTGCAGTAGGTCAATATACACGGGTCTGCACGACGTAATCCCTCGTTGAGCAGATCAGTGTGTTGGCCTACGTGTACTCTCTCTATTGGAGTGCACTTACTTTCAAGTATTGGGCCGTGTTTATGCAAGAGCAGACAAGGAGCAAGGATAGGTCAAGGAGCAGCTCTTGGGTGGAAAGACGAAAATTCGTCTAAGTATAATTCGACGAGAATCACCAAGTGATTCTCGCCGATTCGGCGAGAATCACTAGTGATTCTCGCCGAATCGTCGAGAATCATTAGTGATTCTCGCCGACTCTTTCCGGCTACCTCAAAACGGTGTCAAGTAAGATTCGGCGAGAATCATTAGTGATTCTCGCCGAACGCATCGCTGAGCAGATCATGAATACCAAGTAATATTCGTTGAGAATCAACAAGTGATTCGGCGAGAATCACCTGCGATTCTCGCCGATTTTTACTTAGCGTTTTCTCTGGAAGCTGCTGGACCGGATTCTGCCGCTGGACTATGTTGAACCGGAACTAGGGTTTCCTTCAGGTGGGACCCACAACGGTCACTTTGGAGTATATGCGTGTATAAATACACGGGTATTTTTGAACAGTAAAAGCAGCGAAGAAGAAAAGAAAAACGCGAGCCGCGACATGACCTAGATCGTCGTTTCCGCTCCGCCGCCGCCGACGCCGCTCGTGCCAAGTTGTTCGCCGGTTGATCGTGGTTTCGCCCAGATCCTCCTGCGACAGAAGCCTAGCTAAGCTCAGCGTCTCACGTGTCTAACCGGAGATCTCTTGTCTCTCGATTTGTAGATCGGGAAAATCTTCTCCATCCGAATCGATCGAGACGATTGATCCTAGTGTGACCGTTGGTAGACCTAGCTAGCTTCGCTACGAAGTTTGGATCTCTAAACAACAGCAGCCGCACATCGTTGTTGCCGCCGATCCCGTGAACCTAGCCGCCGCCCATCTTGCCGTCGCCGGTTCCGGGGAGATCCTCTCCAAGAGAGATCTAGGGTTGTGAACTCTTTGTGGACTTCAAGAACACGTCGTCAACAAAGAGGGACACCCTTGTCTCCAAACGTAGTTTGTATCTCTTGTACATTCTATTTTATTTTTATTGTAAAGGAACAGTGGTTCTGTGTTGTAAGGGTTGGGTGCAACCCGTGTTGTGGGAGTGTTGACTCCTACGTGTGGAAGAGTTCCTTCCGATAGTGCAAGGATTGGATTTCAATCCTGTTGGAGAAGTGACTGAGTCGTCCCTTGTTAGGAGATAGGTCGAAGGGGGAAAGTGGATGTACCCAAGTCGGGGAACCACTATAAATAGCTTGTGTACTCTGTTGTGCTGTGTGTTTTTATTTTCGTGTGCAGGTGCAATTTAAATTCCGCAAAAACGCTGCACGTCACCTATTCCCCCCACCCCCATAGGTGAAGATAGTTGACACTAGGTGGACTTTCAAGTGGTATCAGAGCGAGGTTACTCATCAAGAAGGTTTACACCTTGAGTTGAATCCTGCCACCGTTGTCAGAAGCATGGAGCTGGATTATGAGATATCGCCACTAAGACTTCCCGCATGTACAAAGGAGTATTATCTCGTCTGGAGGATGAGGGTGTCATATCACTTGGAGGCCATCGATCCTCGAGCATCTTTCATCCTGGAAGAGGGTCCTTTTATTCCTATGAAGACCTCCTGCTCTGGAAAGAATATCGAAGTGCCCAAGTGCATTGCAGAGATGTCAGAGACGGAACTGTCACTATTTAACTTGGACAAGAGGATTCGTCAAATTATCTTGGATATCTGGTCTGGAGCTTCTCGATCTAGATTGGAAAAATGTAGGACGGCTAAATCTATGTGGGTGATGATCTCAGAGCTGATGGGGGGGTCAGAGAAAGCTGGAATCGGCTGTCAACAAGAGGATGAAGCCTATGTGGGGGTCTTCACCTCTGAAGATGAAGGCAAGGATCTTTCAGACAGCATCAGAGCTCCAGTGTCCGTGTCAGAGACTAAAGAGGCCAGTGAGGAAGGCAGCTCTGATGAGGATGACACAATGGTCACTGGCTCTAATGACAATAACAGAGAAGAGCAGGTAACTTCTTCATCCTGCCCCGTCTCTCTTGACGTTTCTGAAGACAGGAACTGCCTTCCTTCAGAAAATGCTGATTCCCTGAAGAGAGCCCTTCAGACAAGCAACCTACTTGCTGAGGAGCAAGCTCAAGAGATTGCTCGACTAACGATCTTGTTGGTTCTCCAATTGGCATCCAACAAGGTCAAGGACTCTAAAATCTTAGCTCTAGAGAGTAGTCTAGAGAATGAGAAAAGAATAGTATCAAACTTTTCCAAGGTTGATGCTATAAAGAGAAAACAAGAAAATGGGTGGATCCCCGGATTATCAATTCGTGGAGAAATGGGGAAACGGTATTCCGACCCCCACTCCAAGCAGGAAGGCAACTCATCATGCCTTCAGGTATGACCACAGGAACAATCGTGGTCACTGCAAGGGTGATCTGTCCTCATGTGGAGACACCCGTAGTGCAAGGGCCGTCGTGGCCACCCATGAGAGAATACCTAAGGCTCATTCTGAGCCCCTTGTATTCACTGCCACTGCCTCAACTCGGTGTGAATCTGCATGTACCAGCTCACAGAACACTTCTCACCATCCGAGGACACAGGACAGGGAAGTTAGAAGTCATGGTGTAAGTTTTCATGGGGCCTCAGGAAGTGGGATGCCTGAAAGGAAGGCATCACCTCCCCGGCCTCATGACGCTCGCAACATGCATTCCTTCCACCCTTCCACGTGTCACGGTGGAAGAGGAAATTTTGTTAGGAGATCATGCCCTATCCCGTTGAGACCTAGGACCGTGACTACCTCAGTCACTAGATCAGGTCAGAAACGGCGATACAACGTTCACCCTTGTTGGTGCTGTGGCAAAGTGGGACACTTTGCCATCGACTGTTGGCACAACCCCTCTGTGTCAAGGGCAAGGGCCTATCCACATTTTCTGAGCAGAGGTAGCCTTCCTGACAGGTTTTCTGAAGGAAGGCAGTCGAGTGCTTATGCTAACAGGAACCTAGGACCCAATATGATTTGGGTTCCTAAGGTAAAGTAATTCTTTCTTGCAGGGTAGTCTAGGTTCCCGTGAATATGATGGGAACTAGACAGTAGGTGGCTCAAGACTAAATTGGAACAAGCGTCTGGAATAACAGATGTGATATCTACTTGAGCATATTCACATTGAGCTCCTAAAATGTTTTACCTGAGGGACTAAATGATAACTCTCATAATCCCAGGTACGTTTGATCAATTCCAGGACTTGAGTCATAGTGTATCCACATTTATATATATATATATATATATGTATATATAGTTATACCTATATTTACACCATTGTGTGAGTACATCTAAGGATATGTTAACATGGTAAACATAAACCGTAGATACAATATTGAAGACTTATCGGAAATTCCCCTGGTAGACTCGAGATCTAACGTCTACAGGCTTAAATTAGTTCACTGAAAAACAGCGTAGATTGGCCTTACGAAGTATTTATATACTTAGAAGATGCTTAAATTAATTTATATGGAAAAGCCGGCTCAAACCCTAATAGCTTGGCTTTAAGGAGTATCTATATTGTGAGAAGACTTTCAAATTAACTTAGACAAACGGAAATCATGAGAATCCCATTTAACTCGTCGAGCTTGGCTTTAAGGAGAATCACATTTAAGGAGAATCTCGTTCCCGCCGACTCTTCACATTCCTTACGAATCCCGCACGGTCTTCGCCGAATCGTCTTCCCGCAAGGTTCTCGCCAAATCCCGCCGAACTCCGCAGGAACCTCGCCGAATCATGCAGGCTTCCGTCGAACTCCGCAGGATTTTCGTCGAGCGAAGAAGAACTCCGCAGGACTCCGCAGGAAACTCACCAAGAATCGTGCAGGCTCCGTCGAATCCCGCCGAATCCCGCCGAACTCCGCAGGAAACTCACCGAATCCACTAGTTTCTCACCGAAGGTTTCTCGTAAGAATCCTGCCGAAGTTTCTCACCCAGGGAAGTTTCTCACCTACGATCTCTCCCGGTTTCGATTCCTTCTTCCAGGAATTTCTCCGCGTGCACTCATCAGGTGTCCCTCGTCTTCATCGAACTAACTCACCGTCTACGCCTTTCAGTAACCACCCCCCTCACCCTTACTTGGACTTGTTCACTAGTGTCGCTTCCTTTTTGATTTTTGATTAAGCGTAGAGTAGGGCTTCTCTCCCTAGATCTGGAATGGCTCCAAGGACAACCGCTGGGCTGGTCACTGGTTGCGAGCTAGTTCGAACAGGGTTCTCTCATGCCTCTGACGAATTCAGAAACATCATTCTGATGCTGGAAGAGGCTGGGCTCTCATTCGTCCTGGAGCACCCGTGCAAAATCTTGGACAAAGAGGTGCTGGAGTTCTTCGCTGCCGCAAAACTCAGGAATGGCGACTCTCTTATCAAAAGCAAGGTGGCTGGGGCAAAGATCAAGATGTCTGCCATCAAGCTGACCCGCTTCCTGCAGCTCTCTAGCTCGGAGCACGAGGACTATCTTGAGGAAGAAGACAAAAACATGACTCTCTTATTCTGTGGTCTCCCATGAGGAACACGGTCGATCAAGCGCAAGGATATGAATGAAGAAGGGAAGCTTCTGTCAGACATAATTGGAAAGGTACTCATCTGCAAGACAGGCTCTCATGACCATATCTCTGCAGACATGTTCAAGGTCCTGGTGGCAATTATCTGCCGTAAAAGGTTCAACTGGGGGGCATTGCTGTTCGAGAAGATAAAGGACACCCTGAGATCTCCGAGCTTTGGGCGAATCATCAGTCTAATGGAGATAAATATGACATGAG
Source organism: Platanthera guangdongensis (assembly GCA_039583875.1). Classification (NCBI taxonomy): domain Eukaryota; kingdom Viridiplantae; phylum Streptophyta; class Magnoliopsida; order Asparagales; family Orchidaceae; genus Platanthera; species Platanthera guangdongensis. The sequence goes on along the minus strand of CM077148.1, from coordinate 133,449,385 downwards.
TAAAGGTATTCCTATACATTACCTCAAGAAAATGGACTCGAGTGTTTTTGACAGATGGGAGAGGCGAATTGGGCAGGCTCCCGTGAAAGAACAACAGGACGTATCTCCAGTAGTAACCCCCAGTGAAATTCCTGATACTTTGACTGCAGGAATTGAGGGGAGCCTCTACCCACTCATGCTGATATCGTAGCTGACATCTCCCAAATGGCCAGAGATGCTGTGGCAGATATACAAGAAGACAGTGAAGCTGTGCCGGAGAATGAGGAGGCCCTGAACCGGAACGATCAAGGAGCCGAAGCTGATGTACAGAGGACTGCTGACCAAGAGTTGGAAGAGGGTACTGATGAAGATGATTTCATGGATGATGAAGGAGAGGAAGATGGCAATGAGGGACAAGAAGCATTGGAGACTTAGGATCTCATTGAACCTCCATCTGACAAGCACGCACCTGAAATCATTCCTGAAAACATTGGTGCACGAGTGGATGGGTAGTCCGAGAAATCTACAGATGCTGCCAGTATTCCACCCTTAGAGGTTGTGCTCCTGTCCAGCTCTACAGGTGCATCTGATGAAGTGCAAGGCCAAGAAGTGCCTCCGGATCTTCCACTATGAGATAATCTAGCCACTCATACCGTGAATATCATTCAGGGCATAGTGAATGAGCTTAAAGCCTCCTTTGATAAAGCTCAGAATAAAATGCTGCAAATGATTAAGAAGTCTGAAAATCTCATGCTCAAGAACATGGTGGAGATCAATCATAAACTTGACATGATGGACAAGAAATTTGAAGAAAAGTATACAGCGGCCGGCCAAGCGGTCACTCTTCTTATGGCCGGATTGAAAAAGAACACCGATACTCTTTCCGTAGTGAATCAGAATGCTCATGTTGTAGCAAACAACATTCAAAAGTTTGACGGTAATATGGTAACTCTCAACACCAATCAGCAGGCCTTGGTCACTGAATTCTCCAGGACTACCAAGCATATTGATGACTCACTGCACTCCTATGCAAACTCCATCGCAGTCGAAGACAAAAAGGGGAAGAAGGAATATAAAGCTAAGATGGCCGAGCTTCAAGAAATCATGATCACAAACTTTGAACAGTCAAACAAATATGTCTATGACAGTTGCTGGTGGATGCTCCAACAGGCGTTAGGCGTCGTTTTGCCTGAAAATCCAGCGGGTATTCATGCTCCTAAGACTTCTACGGCTGCTGAGGCAGTAAGTGCTGCAAAAGTTCCCATGAGTGAAGCTGATGCTAGGGCTATTTCCAAAGCAAAACTGATAAGCATGTTTGACCAAGATGCCCTAGCAAAAGCCAGGGGGAAGAGAAAAGCTCAAGAAGGGACCTCCAAGGAGACACAAGCTGAAAAGAGAATTCGACTGAGTGAGGAGGAAGTAAGAAACGAAAAGTGGAGTCCAGTTTCAAAGAATATCATCTTGGACACCTTCTGGCTACAGGAAAAAGGAGAAATCAATCGAAACGAAGTATACAGCCAGTATGAGTGGGAAATGCACAAGATGTATGAAGCAAAACGAAACATCTTTTTCAGGACCAACACGGTGGCAGATAAAGCTCCTCCTCCCAGATATTATCCGAAGCCCAAAGAGTATATGGAGAGGAAAAGAAAGAAGTATTTGGCGCAAAAACTCAAGGATGACTTAGCCAAAGAAAAATAGTCAAAACTTTATAGCTTGTCATTCTCTATTAAGAACGATTAATGGTTATTGTTATTATTTGAACAATCTTGAGATTATGTATATATACATATATATATATGCTTTTGAAATTATGAATGACTCAAGTCTTGATTTGTCTGCCTATATTATCTTGTGCTGCATATTTAAATTCTGAATGTTGTTTATATTATTTGATTGGTGTTATTCATCTTAGCTAGTAGGGTTTTGGCTTCGTCAAATAGGGGGAGATTGTTGGGTATTGTATCCACAATTACCTGGATTTGAGGAAGCCACCTGTCAAGCTAAGATGAATTCACAATGTATTTGATGAAACCTCTCAAGTTGTGCTTGCAGTTATTCCACGCTAAGTGCACACCAATGTCAGGGTGCAGTAGGTCAATATATACGGGTCTGCATGACGTAATCCCTCGTTGAGCAGATCAGTGTGTTGGCCTACGTATACTCTCTCTATTGGAGTGCACTTACTTTCAAGTACTGGGCCGTGTTTATGCAAGAGCAGACAAGGAGCAAGGATGGGTCAAGGAGCAGCTCTTGGGTGGAAAGTCGAAAATTCGTCTAAGTATAATTCGACGAGAATCACCAAGTGATTCTCGCCGATTCGGCGAGAATCACTAGTGATTCTCGCCGAATCGTCGAGAATCATTAGTGATTCTCGCCGACTCTTTCCGGCTACCTCAAAACGGTGCCAAGTAAGATTCGGCGAGAATCACTAGTGATTCTCGCCGAACCCATCGCTGAGCAGATCATGAATACCAAGTAATATTCGTTGAGAATCAACAAGTGATTCGGCGAGAATCAGTAGTGATTCTCGACGAATCGTCGAGAATCACTAACTGATTCTCGCCGATTCGTCGAGAATCACATGCGATTCTCGCCGATTTTTACTTAGCATTTTCTCTGGAAGCTGCTGGACCGGATTCTGCTGCTGGACTATGTTGAACCGGAACTAGGGTTTCCTTCAGGTGGGACCCACAACGGTCACTTTGGAGTATACGTGTGTATAAATACACGGGTATTTTTGAACAGTAAAAGCAGCGAAGAAGAAAAGAAAAACGCGAGCCGCGACGTGACCTATATCGCCGTTTCCGCTCCGCCGCCGCCGACGCCGCTCGCGCCAAGTTGTTCGCCGGTTGATCGTGGTTTCGCCCAGATCCTCCTGCGACAGAAGCCTAGCTAAGCTCAGCGTCTCACGTGTCTAACCGGAGATCTCTTGTCTCTCGATTTGTAGATCGGGAAAATCTTCCCCATCTGAATCGATCGAGACGATTGATCCTAGTGTGACCATTGGTAGACCTAGCTAGCTTCGCTACGAAGTTTGGATCTCTAAATAACAGCAGCCGCACATCGTTGTTGCCGCCGATCCCGTGAACCTAGCCGCCTCCCATCTTGGTGCCGCCGGTTCCGGGGAGATCCTCTCCAAGAGAGATCTAGGGTTGTGAACTCTTTGTGGACTTCAAGAACACGTCGTCAACAAAGAGGGACACCCTTGTATCCAAACGTAGTTTGTATCTCTTGTATATTCTATTTTATTTTTTTTGTAAAGGAACAATGGTTCCGTGTTGTAAGGGTTGGGTGCAACCCGTGTTATGGGAGTGTTGACTCCTACGTGTGGAAGGATTCCTTCTGATAGTGCAAGGATTGGATTTCAATCCTGTTGGAGAAGTGACCGAGTCGTCCCTTGTTGGGAGATAGGTCGAAGGGGGAAAGTGGATGTACCCAAGTCGGGGAACCACTATAAATAGCTTGTGTACTCTGTTGTGCTGTGTTGTTTTATTTTCGTGTGCAAGTGCAATTTAAATTCCGCAAAAACGCTGCACGTCACCTATTCCCCCCCCCCCATAGGTGAAGATAGTTGACAGTAGGTGGACTTTCACTTAGGATTACTTTGCCTACAATTTCAGAAAGGAATTTCCCCTGGCTGTTCATGCCCTTCCTATTAAACACCGATCCAATTTTCAATTTTGAATCCAGTCCACACCAAGCTAAAGCTTCTCTGGTCTTAGAAGCAGTTACTTCTTCTTCCTTGGTTCTAGGCAGGTTTAGAACCTTTCTTAAGCTTTTTGGTGATACCTTCACCTTTTCTCCATGTACCCTGGATTTGATCTTGAATCCAGATTCGTCTATCTGAGCTCCATTTAGAAACTCCAGTACTTCCTTCTTCCAGATCTTTGTGGGCTCAGAAACAAGAAATTCCAACCCTGAGTCTGCAACTAGGGTTATCACGTTCTTGATCTCTGGGTCTGCATCCTCAAACGCTTGTCGCACCAGTTCGTAGCCTTCATTGACGTTCTCCTCGAGCTTAGGCGCCATTAGGGTTTGAAGAATTTGAACTGAGAGAAGAGTGGTGTCGACACACAAGTTTGGTCTCGAAACTTTTGAAAGCGTGTCGACAGACAAAGGCAAAATCCTATTTATACCTTTCTAGGTTTGAAGATGAAAAGGTGGGCAGCTAACTTAAATTGTGTCGACACTGTCGATAAGTGTCGACACTGACTGATAATGTCTCGACACATATGTGTCGACACAAGTTTAGTCAACATCTATATATGTCGACACTTGATTATGTGTCGACACCACTTAACTCGACATTTAGTCGAGGCTTTACTTAGAGAATTTTGAGTAAAGCCTAAGTGTCGACACCACCTTGGATGTGTCGACACCTACTTGTCATGTGTCGACACTAATATTTTGAAGTGTCGACACCAACTTCCTAGATGTGTCGACACCTTTTCCCTGAAGTGTCGACACCACTTTTCTGTGTCTACACAGATATCTCTGTGTGTCGACACCTTTTTACTTAGCCATTTCTATAAACTTATTCTAAGTTTATCATACCTAGTTCAATTTTAAACCTATTGAACTTAGTTTCTTCTAGGGGCTTAGTATACATATCAGCTAGTTGATTATCTGTTTTAATATATTCTAGTAAAATATCTTCTTTCTCTACATGCTCCCTAAGAAAATGATATTTTATCTCAATATGTTTAGTTCTACTATGGGAAACAGGATTATGTGCAATTGATATAGCACTAGTAGAATCACAGAAGAGTGGAGTTCTACTTACCTGAAATCCATAATCCTCAAGCTGATGTTGTATCCATAGAAATTGAGCACAGCAACTTCCAGCAGCCACATATTCTGATTCTGCAGTGGAGATAGCCACACATGTTTGCTTCTTGCTACTCCATGAAATCAGTCTTCCACCTAGGAATTGACAGGTTCTAGTTGTGCTTTTTCTGTCTTCTTTGCATCCTGCAAAGTTTGCATCTGAATAACCTGTTAGTTCAAAATCCCCATTCCTAGGGTACCAGAGGCCTAGATAAGGAGTGCCCTTTAGATATCTCAATATCCTCTTGACTGCTGTTAAATGACACTCTTTAGGGCAGGCTTGATACCTTGCACACACACATGTAGCATACATGATATCTGGTCTACTTGCAGTCAAATATAATAGGGAGTCAACTATCCCTCTATACAAAGACTCATCTATAGGTTTCCCTGCATCATCCTTGCTAAGAGACATACTTGACCCCATAGGAGTCTTCATGGTACTGGATGAATCCATACCATACTTCCTTATGAGTTCTAGGGTGAACTTAGACTGGCATATGGATAAACCATTCTCAGTCTGTCTTACTTGGAGACCCAAGAAGAACTTAAGCTCTCCCATACTACTTATCTCAAATTGACCTTGCATTAGTTTTCCAAACTTTTTGCAAAGGCTACTTTCAGTAGACCCAAATATAATGTCATCTACATATATTTGGACTAGTATTACTTTGTCTCTGGATTTGTCACATCCCGCATTTTCTCATTTAATAATAAATCAGAGCACGAGAAAACTACGAGTTGTGATGCCACGTCAAGCAGGGGATAACTGCTGACGCTCAGGCAACACTCTAAACCTTCAAATCATAAGTTAAAATGAATAGAAAACTGATTTTTAAATTAATTTGCCGTATCCCTCGGCTCAGTGGATCAGATAGTCCACGGTTTGAAAACTATTTTTATACGAAGCGGAAAAATACTTCATTTATGCTAAACATCCTAAAAGAGCGCATAAGCGTCCTAAGAGGACAACTTACACTATGCAAGACCCTAGATTTCAATTTATAATATTTATAAGGAAAACCATCTTTTTACGCATTTGGAAAATAGAGATTGAGCTTTTATAAAACATGCTGATCATGCAATACATATAGTAATACTTTTATAGGGTTTAAAGTAACTAGCAACCTAGCATAAAACATTCCCAGAGAGCAAGTGAAACTACCACAAAACAGGTAAACTAGCAGCTAAGCAAATACTTAATATCACAAAGGAAAATCACCAATGAGCGTCAACAACCTGACACGAACTCGCTGGTGAGCATGTATGTATGTACTACTACAAGGCTAAAGAACTACCTCGACAAGCGAGGAAAACATTGCCAAAGCGCAGTCCACAGAGAAACTCCTGAAACTAGCCGCACAGCCGGCTACAGACCTGAACCTGAGGCATTCAAAAGAAGAACACCTCAGCAAGAAATAATGAAACAAGTGGCAAAGAAGCATCAGATAATAATTGAATAAAAAGAACGGAAAGAAAAAGGGTTACCAACCCTGCAAGAGTAAATGCCAAAAAACTCAGCTAAAGAATCCAAAAGAGGACAAAATGCAGGTGTAATAATCAGTAAAGTGAGAGAAATGCAACAAGTACAGAAACGTACCAAACTCCGCTCAAGCCTGCAGAGACAGAAGGAAACCAATATGCATCAAATGAACAGTAAGAAGGAACTAACAGTCCTAAACTTGTAAATCATTAGCACTGACACAAATCCCAAACCTGTGTCGGAGACTAAGAACAGTCACAACCGAACAACCAGGTCCAGGTGTCTCAAGAGTACTAAAGGGGCCGCCACGGGGTCCACACACATAGAGTTCCAACCTCTTATAGGAACCCAAAAAAATATCCAAAGGAGGGAATGGTGGTGGCCACGGCTCGAACTCCCCTGGTACCATACTCCTTCAGAAACCCAGCTACCACATGCTAAGGATCCACGATTCGGCGCCAAAGCTAGCCGATAACACCACTTAGAAACTACCAAGTTCTACAACCAAAACCCGCCGAATTATTTCCCCCTACCCGCCGATTTATTTTCCCCTACCCGCCGAGTTATTTCCCCCTACCCGCCGAGTACAACTAAAAATAAAACCGATAACTTCCTAGTTCGGGCCGACTACAAGCCCAAAACTAGGAACATTCCAATATTACCTATTCTACGACAAGGAGGAAAGAATAATACAACAAAAATGCAACTCAAGGAGGCACGCAAGAGGGGAGAAATCCACTTGCCTCAAATCGACCTTGAAAACGTCACCCAAAATACTCCACCACGTAGATCCGTCCAAGAGGGGACACGCGGAGACGAGATCTACGAAAAAAAAACGGACAACCGGGGTTAGGGCCGAAAAAATCTAAGGCGAAACGGTCACCGAAACGGGAAAAGCTTACCGCGATCTCGAAGCTCTCGCCGAGAGCTTTCCAACGCCGCGATCGGATCGAAATTCCGTCCACCGGATCGGCGGTGGCGGCCGCCGGAAGATTTGCGAACGGAAGGGTTCGTCGCACAGGGGGGGCTGCTGGTTCGGGGAAGAAGAAGGTTTCTTCTTTTGTTTATATATAAATACTTATAATAATAATAACAATAATAATATTATATTTATTATTAATATAATCTAATATTTATTATAAAAATAATCACCGATCGGTGAGAATGATTCTCACCGATTCGGTGAGAATCGGTGAGAATCATTCTCACCGATTCTCTACTAATGTATATATATATATATATATATATTTTTTATATAAATTCTTTATATATAAATATATATATATATATATAATAATAATATATATAATTATTATAACATGATAACCTAGTTACGGAGGGCCAAACGCGCGCCAAATCGAACGAAATTCGCACCGTAGGCGAATGACGACGCTACAAATCCAACGGCGAAGTCGAAATCGAATTCCGACGCACCGTTTTCGAGATAAAAATTTCTAAAGCTAACGGCGTACGCGAAAACATACAAACTTCAATCGCGCGCCGAGTCTCCAAAAATGCTCGGAACGCGACGAAACTTAACGAGCAAGTCTAAAATTAGCCGATCTAATTTCCTAATATAAAATTTTCCACTCCCGACGCAAATCCCAAAATTTGGCCGGTCAAACCTAACGAACGCAAATGCGCTACGACAAAGTCGGTAACAAAATCCGACGAACAAAACTCGGGCAAATTCTCCCGAAGCCAAAACACAAGCATTCCCCAAGAGGCTCCACCGAGTCACCAAACAGACTCCGGCTCGCTAGGGAATCTTGCTACCAGGCATCACCAAGCCACACAGGGAACCTAAAGAGCTAAAAGCACGCTCTAACAACGTCACCTGACCAACACGCGCTAACATAACGCTCTGACGTCATAATACGTCCAGTAAGAAATTAAATAAATCACTGGAAAAAATCGGGGGCGTTACAGTCACTCCCCCTAAAAGAAAGTTTCGTCCCGAAACTTTACGCATAAAATAATTCTAACAAAGAGGAAAAGAAAATGACCAAGGGTTATCGAATGCTTACCGAGCACAACTAGGAGAATAAATGAGGATGCGCCTCCCTCATAGCTGACTCCAGCTCCCAAGTCGCGCTCTCCACGTCTTGGTTTCTCCACAGAATCTTTACCATCGGTAATGTCTTTCTCCGCAACACTCGATCTTGCACATCCAGAACACGAATAGGAAATTCCACGTAGGAAAGGTTAGGCTCCAACTGGGGCACTGCATCCAGCACTCGTCTGTCACTTAGCACACACCTCCGCAGTTGGCTTACGTGAAAAACATTGTGGACGCCAGGAAAATTTGCGGGCAATTTCAACTTGTAGGCTGACACACCAATCCGCTCCACAATTTCAAATGGTCCCACATACCTCGGGTCCAACTTATGGTTCTTACCGAACCTCTTCACTCCAACCATCGGGGAAACCTTAAGGAATACCATGTCCCCCACAGAAAATTCCAAAACGGACCTACGCCGATTAGCGTTCTTCTCGTACCGCTCTTGCGCTATCCGAAGCTTCTCTCGAATAAGCTTTACAGAGACTTCCATTTCTTCTAAGGCATCTGGACCTAACATCGGCCTCTCACCAACCTCAGCCCAAAACAGAGGGGTTCTACATCGCCTTCCATATAGCGCTTCGAAAGGAGCCATTTGCAGACTCTCTTGATAACTGTTATTGTATGCGAACTCCATCAACCTCAAGCGTTCATCCCACGCTCCTCCGTGGTCTAATATATAACAACGGATCATATCTTCCACAATCTGATTAACACGCTCCGTTTGACCATTGGTCTGTGGATGATATGCGGTAGAATATCTCAAGTCAGTTCCCAATCCTTCTTGAAGGCTCTTCCAGAAACGAGACGTAAACCTGGAGTCTCGATCTGATACTATACTTACGGGTACTCCATGTAACCTGATAACTTCATTCAAATATAGCTCCGCTATCTTTTTCATCGAGTAACCAATCTGAAAGGGTACGAAGTGTGCACACTTTGTTAATCTATCAACAATCACCCAAACAGAGTCATGCCCTCGGGGAGATCTTGGCAAACCAGTAATGAAATCCATTGAGATACTCTCTCACTTCCAAGTTGGAATCTCTAAAGGTGCTAATTTTCCACCAGGCCTTCCATGATCAGCCTTAACTCTTTTGCACGTAAAGCATTCCGACACAAACCTTGCAATGTCACCCTTCATCCCAATCCACCAGGCAATCTGTTTCAAGTCCTTATACATTTTTGTAGACCCTGGATGGTAGGCCACACTTGAACCGTGTGCCTCACTGCACAACTTATCTCGAATATCTCGAAAATTGGGGACGCAAAATCTACCGCGGTACTTTAGAGTACCCGCGTCATCGATCGAAAAGTCAGGCAGCTCCCCCTTCTCAGTTCTATTATGAAGGTGCAGTAGATCAGGATCGTCCTTTTGATGAAGCCTCGTAAGAGAAATCCATGAAGGCTCAGACACTTCCAAACTGCTTGGCGAGTCACATCTACCAACTGAAATATCCATTAAAAGAAACTCTTCTACCAACAACTCAGTGGAGAGATTGAAAATTTTCCCTGTCTTCCTGCTTAAGGCGTCGGCTACCACGTTAGCCTTACCCGGATGGTATAAGATCTCCACTTCATAATCAGTCACATACTCTAACCATTTGCGCTGGCGCAAGTTCAACTCCTTTTGAGTGAAGACGTACTTCAAACTCTTATGATCTGTATAAATCTTGCACTGCGCGCCATACAACAAGTGTCTCCATAATTTCAATGCATAAATAACTGCTGCGAATTCCAAGTCATGCGTAGGGTAGTTCCTTTCATGAATCTTAAGCTGTCTTGACCCATACGCAATCACTTTTCCTTCTTGCATCAGCACACAACCAAGACCCACGTGGGATGCGTCCACGTAAACGGCATAGTCTAATCCTTCCGTAGGCAATGTCAATATCGGAGCAGTGCACAGTCTATTCTTTAGCTCTTGGAACGCTTCTTCGCACTTATCGCTCCACACAAATGTTGCATTCTTCTGCGTCAATTTGGTCAATGGCGCAGATAATGTAGAGAAACCCTCTACAAACCTTCTATAGTAGCCAGCCAACCCTAGGAAGCTTCTTATTTCTTTGGGTGTGGCAGGCCTCGTCCATTCCATAACTGCGGCTATCTTTTCTGGGTCGACAGAGATTCCGTTCTTGTTAACCACATGACCCAGGAAAGAAACCTGAGGCAACCAGAACTCGCATTTACTTAGCTTGGCGAACAACTTATGGTCCCTCAAGGCAGATAAAACTAGACGCAAATGTTGGTCATGCTCCTCAACATTGCGTGAATACACCAACACATCGTCTATAAATACGACCACAAACTTGTCCAGAAAGTCCTTGAAGACCCTGTTCATCATGTCCATGAAAGCAGAAGGTGCGTTGGTCAAACCAAACGACAACACCAAAAATTCAAAATGTCCATGTCGGGAACGGAAGGCAGTCCGCGGGATATCTGATTCACGGATCCTTAACTGGTGGTAGCCCGAATGAAGGTCAATCTTAGAGAACACGGCGCTGCCTCGCAGTTGATCAAACAAATCATCTATCCTAGGCAACGGATACCTATTCTTGATCGTTACCTTATTTAGCTCTCTATAATCGATGCACAATCTCATCGATCCATCCTTTTTCTTGACGAACAAAACGGGAGCACCCCAAGGCGAAGAACTCGGCCTTATAAATCCGTTCTCAAGCAACTCGTCTAACTGGATACGCAACTCCTCCAGTTCGCGTGGGGCCATCCGGTAAGGCGCCTTGGCAATAGGACGCGTACCCGGCTCCAAATCTATAACAAACTCCACGTCTCGATCAGGCGGGAGACCAGGAAGATTAGCTGGAAAGACATCAGGATAATCACGAACCACCGGGATCTCCTCCAAATACGGCAAACTAAACTTGGTTTCTAAAACCGAAACCAAACAAGCAAAACATCCGGAATCTACAAGCTTCCGAGCACATACCGCCGATATAGTCGGAGAATCCTGGCGCGGATAACCGTAAACACTCCCAGGCTGACCGTTGTCCATCCTGAAGTCCAAGCGTTTACCCTTGCATTGGATCACAGCATCATATCTGGACAACCAGTCCATGCCTAGGATCACATCGAAGTCTTCCAGATCCAACAGCTTCAAATCAGCAAACGCGAGAAAATCGCCTAACAAAATCGGACAACTCTGAATACCCTGGTCCGAAACTACAGATTCGCCTGAAGGAAACTTGACACAGAACGCATCACCAACACGATCGAGATCCAACCGGTAACGCTCTACGAAGGCCCTAGCCACAAATGAGTGGGTAGCGCCGGAATCGAACAGAACACGCGCCCAGCGGTTCTTTACCTTAAATCGTCCTATAAAATTGCACACGCGACTAAGGAAGCGAACGCTCAAAACTATAACTATGAGCTAAACATTAGAACTAGGGAAGAATCTAACCTGATATCACTTGCGTGGACGTCTGAGCTTCGTCCATAGAGACCACGTTCAACTTTCCTTTTCCCTTGTCCACTCGCTGCGGCGGCGGCAAGGCCTGAAGAGAAACTGGCTGTAGAGTAAGTTGAGTCTGCTGGCACTGATACTTGAGATGGCCCACTTGACCGCACAAGAAACAACTTCTAGTCCTCTTCCAGCAATGGGCATCATCGTGCCCCGGCTTCTTGCATACCGAACAAAGCAAATCTTTCTTTTGGACACCTTGGATCGCATGAATCTGCTCTTTCTTTTGAGCTCCTAACCTTTGATAACATCTTTCCAATGGATGGCCCGGTCGGCCACAGAAACTGCATACCTCCTTATTTCTCTTCCTCGGAGCCGCGTCAGGGACCTGAGTACTCTTACCCTCATCAGACTTTCTTTTATCCTTTCTCAGTTGTTGACCTCGATTCTTGGCATTATCAATTGCCTCTACCTTTAAGGCAGCCTCCACCATTCCAGCATAACTTGAGGTCGCATAGGCACTTGCTAATTGCTGGACGTCACTCCTTAGCCCAGCCAGAAATCGCTTGCTTCTATTTTCGTCAGAACTCACCAAGTCTGGGGCAAATCGGCTTAGCTTACTAAACTCGATTTCATACTCGCTAACCGTGAGCTGCCTCTGCTTTAAGTGCAGGAAATCATTCATCAGACGGTCCCTCTCGACCGATGGCAGAAACTTGCTCAGAAGTAGCTCCTTAAAGGAATCCCAGGAACACCCATCCTTCAGACCTTCTTTCTCCCTCAGCCACCAGCCCTTCGCCAACCCCTTGAGCTGATATGCGGCTAACATCACCTTCTGGTCATCAGTGATCCTGGAGTATGAGAACATCTCCTCGATTGATATCATCCAATCGTCTAAGACCATGTAATCTGCCTTGCCATCATACGTCGGAGGCCTAAGTCGCTGAAACTGAGAAATAAAGGTCATCTCTGGTGGCACCACGACCGGAGGCACCAGAGGAGCGGGGGGAACAGGGACAGCTTGACCCACAACAGGGTCCTGAACTCTCGGAATCTGCCCTGCCACGACTGCTAACAAGGACTGGACCTGAGACTGCAAATCCCCTACTTGCTTTGACAAGGCTTCATTGCTTTGTCTCAGACCTTCTATCACTGCGCTGCTCTGCGCACCTGAAGATTCTCCCTCCGACTGGGGAGTCAACCTTGTCGAAGGATGCCTCGACATTCTAATGGAACAACAAAACACTAATTAGACACCTAGCCCACCCACTAGAACCAAACAACATAGTACAAACAATACATACTTAAGTACTTGCTCATGCTGCTAACTTGCTCTGGGATTTTTGTAATGATGATATGCATATCCTACGATGATTCACTATCATCACACTAACTCTTGTGCCTAGATCGGGAATGCATGAATTTATATTCTTTTTGACTCAAAATTATGTGTGTACACATGTCATCCTGCAAATCTTTAGCTTGGCACGTTGTGCTTATGCAATGTTATGCTATGCATGATTGTGCTATGCATTCTAAAAAGGCCCTAATGCATGTTATGAGCGGCGTACACATGAAAATGTTATGCATCCCATACTACATAACATTTCCATGCAACGAAAAGGAAAACGTGCTAGCCGCATTCATGTGGTGAGGTTATGCATCCCATACTACATAACCCTCACATGTTGCCTCCTATGGTGGATCCATATACAAATACATATTATGCATCCCATACTACATAATATGCCCCGTATACTTCTTTATGCTCATGAGTGTAGTGTTTGTGCTTTAGCCAAGACGTGCTGATGACATATCGGTGTGTGTATGGTATGATTCTAAACACCTAACACTAACAGGGACAGGTTGCCCGACAATTTGTCAAGCAACCTCCCTCTGATACCAACTGTCACATCCCGCATTTTCTCATTTAATAATAAATCAGAGCACGAGAAAACTACGAGCTGTGATGCCACGTCAAGCAGGGGATAACTGCTGACGCTCAGGCAACACTCTAAACCTTCAAATCATAAGTTAAAATGAATAGAAAACTGATTTTTAAATTAATTGGCTGTATCCCTCGGCTCAGTGGATCAGATAGTCCACGGTTTGAAAACTATTTTTATACGTAGCGGAAAAATACTTCATTTATGCTAAACATCCTAAAAGAGCGCATAAGCGTCATAAGAGGACAACTTACACTATGCAAGACCCTAGATTTCAATTTATAATATTTATAAGGAAAACCATCTTTTTACGCATTTGGAAAATAGAGATTGAGCTTTTATAAAACATGCTGATCATGCAATACATATAGTAGTACTTTTATAGGGTTTAAAGTAACTAGCAACCTAGCATAAAACATTCCCAGAGAGCAAGTGAAACTACCACAAAACAGGTAAACTAGCAGCTAAGCAAATACTTAATATCACAAAGGAAAATCACCAACGAGCGTCAACAACCTGACATGAACTCGCTGGTGAGCATGTATGTCTGTACTACTACAAGGCTAAAGAACTACCTCGACAAGCGAGGAAAACACTGTCAAAGCGCAGTCCACAGAGAAACTCCTGAAACTAGCCGCACAGCCGGCTACAGACCTGAACCTGAGGCATTCAAAAGAAGAACACCTCAGCAAGAAATAATGAAACAAGTGGCAAAGAAGCATCAGATAATAATTGAATAAAAAGAACGGAAAGAAAAAGGGTTACCAACCCTGCAAGAGTAAATGCCGAAAAACTCAGCTAAAGAATCCAAAAGAGGACAAAATGCAGGTGTAATAATCAGTAAAGTGAGAGAAATGCAACAAGTACAGAAACGTACCAAACTCCGCTCAAGCCTGCAGAGACAGAAGGAAACCAATATGCATCAAATGAACAGTAAGAAGGAACTAACAGTCCTAAACTTGTAAATCATTAGCACTGGCACAAATCCCAAACCTGTGTCGGAGACTAAGAACAGTCACAACCGAACAACCAGGTCCAGGTGTCTCAAGAGTACTAAAGGGGCCGCCACGGGGTCCACACACATAGAGTTCCAACCTCTTACAGGAACCCAAAAAAATATCCAAAGGAGGGAATGGTGGTGGCCACGGCTCGAACTCCCCCGGTACCATACTCCTTCAGAAACCCAGCTACCACATGCTAATGATCCACGATTCGGCACCAAAACTAGCCGACAACACCACTTAGAAACTACCAAGTTCTACAACCAAAACCCGCCGAATTATTTCCCCCTACCCGCCGATTTATTTTTCCCTACCCGCCGAGTTATTTCCCCCTACCCGCCGAGTACAACTAAAAATAAAACCGATAACTTCCTAGTTTGGGTCGACTACAAGCCCAAAACTAGGAACATTCCAATATTACCTATTCTACGACAAGGAGAAAAGAATAATACAACAAAAATGCAACTCATGGAGGCACGCAAGAGGGGAGAAATCCACTTGCCTCAAATCGACCTTGAAAACGTCACACAAAATACTTCACCACGTAGATTCGTCCAAGAGGGGACACGCGGAGACGAGATCTACGAAAAAAAAACGGACAACCGGGGTTAGGGCCGAAAAAATCTAAGGCGAAACGGTCACCGAAAAGGGAAAAGCTTACCGCGATCTCGAAGCTCTCGCCGAGAGCTTTCCAACGCCGCGATCGGATCGAAATTCCGTCCGCCGGATCGGCGGTGGCGGCCGCCGGAAGATTTGCGAACGGAAGGGTTCGTCGCACAGGGGGGGCTGCTGGTTCGGGGAAGAAGAAGGTTTCTTCTTTTGTTTATATATAAATACTTATAATAATAATAACAATAATAATATTATATTTATTATTAATATAATCTAATATTTATTATAAAAATAATCACCGATCGGTGAGAATGATTCTCACCGATTCGATGAGAATCGGTGAGAATCATTCTCACCGATTCTCTACTAATATATATATATATATATATATATATATATATATATATATATATATATATTTTTTATATAAATTCTTTATATATAAATATATATATATATAATAATATATATAATTATTATAACATGATAACCTGGTTACGGAGGGCCAAACGCGCGCCGAATCGAACGAAATTCGCACCGTAGGCGAATGACGACGCTACGAATCCAACGGCGAAGTCGAAATCGAATTCCGACGCACCGTTTTCGAGATAAAAATTTCTAAAGCTAACGGCGTACGCGAAAACATACAAACTTCCATCGCGCGCCGAGGCTCCAAAAATGCTCGGAACGCGACGAAACTTGACGAGCAAGTCTAAAATTAGCCGATCTAATTTCCTAATATAAAATTTTCCACTCCCGACCCAAATCCCAAAATTTGGCCGGTCAAACCTAACGAACACAAACGCGCTACGACAAAGTCGGTAACAAAATCCGACGAACAAAACTCGGGCAAATTCTCCTGAAGCCAAAACACAAGCATTCCCCAAGAGGCTCCACCGAGTCACCAAACAGACTCCGGCTCGCTAGGGAATCTTGCTACCAGGCATCACCAAGCCACACAGGGAACCTAAATAGCTAAAAGCACGCTCTAACAACGTCACCTGACCAACACGCGCTAACATAACGCTCTGACGTCATAATACGTCAAGTAAGAAATTAAATAAATCACTGGAAAAAATCGGGGGCGTTACAGGATTCCCTAAGGAATAGAGTCTTGTCTATTTTCCCCCTTGTGAACTTATTCTCAATGAGAAAACTAGACAGGGTTTCATACCAAGCCCTAGGGGCTTGCTTTAACCTATACAATGCTTTCCTAAGTCTATAGACATGATTAGGTAGAGTTGAATCAACAAAACCTGATGGTTGTTCCACATAGACTTCCTCTTTTAGATTACCATTTAGAAATGCTGACTTGACATCCATTTGGTAAACTTTAAATCCTTGAAAGGTTGCATAGGCCAGGAACATCCTTATGGCTTCCAGTCTGGCTACTGGAGCAAAGGTTTGATCAAAGTCAATACCTTCTTCCTACCTATATCCTTTAGCAACCAATCTTGCTTTGTTCTTAATGATGACTCCATGTTCATCCATCTTGTTCCTAAAGATCCACTTGGTTCCAATTATGTTGTGGTCTTTTGGTTTAGGAACAAGCTCCCAGACCTTGCACCTCTTGAACTGATTCAGCTCTTCTTACATTGCCTCAATCCAATGAGGGTCTAAGATGGCTTCTTCAAACTTCTTTTGTTCAACTTGGGATAGAAAGCTGGAGTAGAGTGCTACATTCAGGTTTCTGCTCCTTGTCTGTACCCCTTATCTTGGATCACCAATGATTTGTTCTGCTGGATGATCTCTTAGATGCCTATTGGCTGGAGGCATCCTGACTTCAGGTTGAACTTCTTCAACTTCTTCATCTTGTTGTACTCCTTGTACTTCTTCTGCATTAGGTACATATAGTACTCCCCCTGGACAGCAGCCACTATTTTCTACTTGCTGTCTTGCAGTAGGTTCTTCTTCTATAGTGAGCTTGTCCATCTTCTTTGTTATACCTGTGGGGCTGCAAATACTACTAGACAACTCATTG
The DNA here is from genome assembly GCA_039583875.1 of Platanthera guangdongensis. Classification (NCBI taxonomy): domain Eukaryota; kingdom Viridiplantae; phylum Streptophyta; class Magnoliopsida; order Asparagales; family Orchidaceae; genus Platanthera; species Platanthera guangdongensis. The sequence continues at coordinate 133,432,073 of CM077148.1, read as the reverse complement.
TTAATAAGTCTAGTTTCATCAAATACTACATATACAGACTCTTCTACAACTTGAGTTGACAAGTTGTAGACTCTATAAGCCTTACTGTTGTTGATGTACCCAACAAAAATGCCCTCTTGGGACTTGGCAGCAAACTTAGTCAAGTAAGACTTTCCATTGTTAAGTATAAAGCACTTACAACCAAAGATCCTGAAGTAGGATAGGTTTGGTTTCCTACCTTTCACAACCTCATACGGGGTCTTGTTGAGGCTTTTAGTAATGGTAGCCCTATTAATAACATGGCATGCAGTATTGACTGCTTCAGCCCAGAAATATTCTGGTAGTGATGTATCACTTAATAGGGTCCTACCAGCCTCAATCAAGGTTCTATTCTTCCTTTCAGCAATGTCATTTTGCTGAGGTGTTCTTGGTGAAGAAAACTCTTGAAATATCCCAAAGTCTTCACATAGTTTTGTCATGCTATCATAATGAAATTCAGTACCATGGTCACTTCTTATTTTGACCACTGTACTATTTAGTTCATTCTGAATTTGTCTAACAAAGTTATAGAAGACACTGGGTGTTTCAGATTTCTGTCTAAGAAAGAACACCCAAGAAAACCTTAAGTAGTCATCCACAACTACAAAGGTATAGATCTTCCTACCTAGGCTGTGAACTGGCATTGGACCAAAGAGATCCATATGCAAGAGGTATAAACACCTCACAGCATCTTTGTTTTCAATGCTTCTTAAGGTGGATCTAGTCTGCTTGCCCTTTTGACAAGCTGAGCAAATACCATCTTTAATACACTTAACTTGAGGACCTTTCCTCACTAACTCTTTGCTAAAGAGTTTGCCAATTGTCTTGTAGTTTAGATGGGCTAGCCTTTTGTGCCATTTGACACAATGAGAGACTGTCTCATCAGCTACAAGACACACTGGAGAACCATTGTTCTCAACCATAATGTCTAGGCAGTAGACATTCCTTTTTCTATAAACAGTCAAAATGATCTCTTGATCATTTGACCTCCTAATATGACAACCATCTTTTATAAATAAGGTGTCATATCCTACATCACTCAATTGACTTATACTAATAAGGTTATGTTTCAAACCTTTAACATAGGTCACTTGAGTAATTGTAATAAAGGAGTTAGATATGTTACCAAAACCCTTGATGATCCCTTTTTCAGAACCACCAAAGGTGACTTTTGGACCATCCTTTATAGGTGTGTAGTCCTTTAGTAAACCCCTTGTTCCAGTCATATGTCTGGAACATCCACTGTCCAAGTACCATATTGGGGCATGGCCACTTGGACTTACCTGCAAAACAGATTAGTGAACCTTAGAACCCAAAGAATTCTTGGGTCCTTGGTACTGGTTAGTTTGCTTCCTAACAAAGCTAACTGTTGGTTTTCCAACAAGCAGTTTGCTACTCACTTTGGCACTAGCATTGTGCCAACAGTCCATTGCAAAGTGGCCTACCTTGCCACAGCACCAACACTCAAACTTATTGTACCTTTGCTTAGGTACTGTCTTTGTTGTTTTATCTACAGCTGACTTGTTGAGAGTTGGGGCTTTGCCCTTGGACTTGGACTTGGACTGAACAGTCCTAGCAGGTTTTGAAAACCCCAGTCTAGCTTTACCTTTATGATGAACAAATTCATCAATTAAGGGTAAAACAGACTTTGGTTTAGAAAACCTAGCAACTAAGTCTTTCTCCTTCTGAAGATTAATCTCCAGACTCTTGATTTGATCATTCTTAAATGATATAGTCCCCATCTGAATCAAAGTTATGTGCTTCAGTCTGGCTATCTCATTAAGCTTTTGATCAAACAACTTCTCAAAATCAGTTGCAGCAGCTTTGAGATTAGCAATTTCCTTTGCCTGGCTTTTGGCTAGGGACTTGCTCTTCTTATAAGTTTGAAACAGAACTTTATATTCATCTATCAACTGATGAATATCCTCTTCAGACTCAGATGCACTCTCATCACTTGATGATGATGAATCTGATTCTGTACTGGCACAAGAAATTGAACTAAAAGAACAATGTTGTACCTTACTAGGTCCTGGCTGCTCCAGGATTTTGTCACTTTCTGTCAATGCCATTAGTCCTTGGCACTGACTGTCCTCTTGTTCATATATAGAGTTCATGATCTGAATGAACTCTTCTTCTTCTTCCTCAGCAAACAGCCCTATATATGCTTCTGCATCTGACTCAGTTTCTGATGAAGATAAGTCTGACAGGCTCTTGTCCTTTTTGGCAACAAAAGACTTTTCCTTCTTGCCCTTGTATTGAGTCCTTTTCTTGTCACTAGACTCCTTCCTTTTTTCTGGACAATCTGCAACAACATGGCCTTGTCTATTACAGCAATAACATACTATTTTTGAAAGAGTTGCTTTGCTAGACTTAGTCTTTTTCCTGTCTTTCTTTGAAGACTTTTTATTCTGATAATAGTCTTCTTTTCCCTGTTAAGTAGATGGCCTTGTCCTCCACTGTTTCTTCTTTAAGAACTTCTGAAAATGTCTTGTGAATGCAGCAAAGTCCTCATCACTTTCACTTCTTTCAGACTTTCTGCTGACTGACTCATCTGACTCAGATTCAGCTACTTTTGGAGGTGGAGTTGGTGACTTACTTCAGTACTTTCTGGGGGCTTCTGTTTTGAAGGCCACTGTCCTTTCTTTATGTTCACTTCTTGCTAATTTCTCCTCTTCTTTCCTCACCATCAACTACATCTCATAGGATAGCAGTTTCCCAAATAGTGTTGGTGGAGGAATTTCTGCCAACTTTGTCATTTCCCTAATGGCACAGATCTTGGTATCCCAATCTTTTGTTAGAGACCTTAGAAACTTATCATTGAGTTCATAATTACTGAACTCTCTGCCAAAGGACATGAGCTCATTCACAATCATGTAGAACTTCTTATAGCATTCAGTTATGCTATCAGATCTACCTTGTCTAAAACTTTCATATTCTTGGTTTAGCAAGGATTTTCTGTCTTGCCACACTTCTTCAGAACCCTCCATGTACATAATAAGAGTATCCCACATCTCTTTAGCTGTCTTACAGTGTATCAAATTCTGAAAAGTTGCATCATCTATGGCACTCACAATGATGTTTTGAGCCCTCTTATCCATAGTGGCTAGAACTATTTCATCCTTTGTCATTTCAGAGAAATCCTTAGGTGTTCTCTGATTTGCATCTAAGACTGACACCTTCATGGGCACATATGGCCCTTCTTTCACTGTGATATAAATCCTAGGGTCTGAGGCTTCCATAAACAGTCTCACCCTTTCCTTCCAGATACCAAAGATCTCTTTTCTACATATGGGTAGCTTCATGGATCCCAATTCCTTGTGTTTCTCAGTGGAACCCATGATTCTTGATTTTCTTGATTCTGTAATGTGACTTTGACTGAATCTGCCAACAGGATGTACTCAGATAGTTATGTACTTTTTTGAGTAACCTCGCTTTGATACCACTTGAAAGATATTATACCTAAACACCTATAGGGGGGGTGAATAGGTGACTTGAATCTTTTTAACTTTTTAGGCAGAATTCAGAATCTAACACAGAATTATAACTACTTTAATACAGCACACATTCAGCAATCACAGTATTTCACAGCACACAGTAGACACACAGTTTTATAGTGGTTCCCCAAGGTTTGGGTACATCCACTTTCCCCCTTCGTCTATCTAGCAGTGTACTAGATTCGGCCCAACTTCTCCACTATCTCAAATCCTCAGATCTTACACTCAGAACCCACAACACAGGTTCCTACACCTCAGGCCCAAGGCCCTACAACTCAGCTTTTTCACAAAGCCTACACTCAGCCACCAAGGCCTACACTCAGCCACCAAGGCCTACACTCAGCCACAACAGGCCTACACTCAGAGATTTCAATCTCTTACACTCAGGCACTCAAGCCCTATGTAACATCCCATTTCCAACTAGACCCCTGAGAATGGTTTTAGCCATGACTAGGTCATGACAAACCCTAGGAAGCCAGAAATGGGCCAGGAGATAGGGGACAAAAAGGTGGAGACCATCATGGTCTGCAAATAGTAGAACTCTAAACAATGGCTTAGGATGACCATGGGCTACACCTTAACCCCAAGACCCTACCACAACACCCCTAATGCTTGGGAGACCCATTAGAGCCAAAAGGACCCATTAGGGTCAACCCAAGAGGCCCAGTTGACCAAGGTCAACCCTAGCCCTAAATGGGTCAAACTAGCCTACTTAGGGCCAACTGACCTACTCCTGGCCTAAAGGACCCCTCCTATGCCCTCCTAACCCTAAAGTGAGGTCAAATGGTCACTCAGGACACATTGGGGACAGCCCTAGAGGCCAGGTTGACCCAAGTCAACTCAAGCCCTAACCTGGTCAAAGTACCCTTACTAAGGGTATGTGACCTCCCAAGTACAGGGTAACCCTACATAACCCTACCTAGACCCTAAGGGAAGCCAATGGGTCACCCAGGACCCAATGGGGTCAACCTAGATGGTCAAATTGACCAGGTCAACCCTCATTTGGGTCAAGTCAAACTTAGCCCAAAAAGGGCTAACCCAAGCCCAAGCCACTTCTCCCATAGGCTAAACCCATTCCCATGACCATCATAATCAAGTGGGCTGCATTTAGTTTGTGAGGCTGACTAGTCAACCAGAGGTGACTAGGAGAGAGAAAGGAGCTCCTCTCCATGATAATGGAGGAGAGAGAAAATGAGGAAGAAGAAGGGGGAAGTGAGAGGCTAGTCAAGGGAGACTAACAGCCACCAATTATGGCTGCAATCAACTCCTCTAGGAGAGAGGAGTTGATTCCAGCCGTTTCCCGGCCACCAAGGGGTGGGTTCAGCCCCCCTCCACACAACTCGAGCCACACCTTTAATGGTGTTAATGGACATTGAAGAACCAGCCTCCCCTCTCCCCCATTTGCCATTTAAACACCTTCAGGGAGCCGAGGGGATCATTTTAGAGCGTTTACCTGGAGGAGACGAGCCATTCCACTCTGCAGTTGCAGAAGCCGAGCGCCGCCGCCGTCGTCAATGGCGTCCCGCCGCTCCTCTCGCATCTAGGCCGCCAGGAAGGTCCTCCTCCTCTTCTTAACCCGCGGGTAGATCTTAGGATTAATTGAGCTTGAGTTTCGGGCTCAATTGAGCCCGATCCAATCCGGGATTTTTCCTGGTTTCGGCAAGAAAACCTCTTGCTATATCCGCCGGAAAACGCCTCTCCGGCGGCGGAGCCGCCGCCTGGCGATAGCCACCACCTCAACGGAGGTGTTGGTGGCGGTGGCCGGCCGGGGAAGGGGCTGGATCGCCGGCGGCAGGGCCTGGAAATCGCTCCAGGCGGGATGAATCTCAGCCGTCGGCTCAATGAAGACGATGACCAGATGCCGTTGATCCTTGCGCCAAGATTCGTGCTGCATCAGTATTAAACTATAGGAAATTAATGTTATTTATTTCATTCTGTCACACCTTTGACATTTAATATTTTAAATTTTTAAAAATAGTTAGATGCTCTGTATGAGAAAATGATCAACACATGATTTGTAGCCCTTTCTGTCTACTTTATTTTAAAATTGGTTTGAACACATTTAGGCGTCTGGTTTGACCAGGGCACCCATTTTGGTGGGACATACCCTTAGGGCTAGGCAGTCATTAAATTGAGTGCCCACTCTTCACCCCTAGCCCAAATTAGCTGAAATTTTGGCAGAGAGTCTATCTTAGATATACCTAGGGCCTGCCCAAAAATGGGAATTTTTGGAGAAAATATTTCTATAGTTTTTGTAAATATTTAATAAGTATTAGATAAATTAAATAGGTGCCCTAAACACCTCCAAACCATCCCAAATCTTGGTGAGTGGTCCCTGGGTTCCAATTAGGTATCTGTATAAAAGTTCATTCAATTTGGATGTGTTTTGAACAGGTTTTGACCCAACCCTAGCTATACCTTAAAAAGGGCATTTTGGTCAAAAGTTGCACTTTTGATTTTGAGTGACCAAATCACCTCAACAGAGGCTGAAATTTGGGCCACTGACCTTTTAGGGCACTCATCACCTCCCCATGGAATATGGGATAGGGAGGAATAGATTTGCCCTAAGTTCCTAGGTCAAACCCTAAGGAGGGACCTTTTGGCCTTGTGAAGGGTATGAGTCCTAAACACCTTGGATGAACTTCAATTTTTTCAAGGAGGTTCCTAGGACATATATAACCCTCTGTTAAAAATATTAGCTAACTTTGAAAATGGTAGAGCCCCCAAAACTCTAACCCTAGCTTAGCACCTAAAACTTGTAGTGTAGGTTTAGGTTAGCTAAACATCTTGAACCTTAACCAAATTTGGGTAGTGAAGGGGCTAGGGTATTTTGAGCCTCTGACAATTTACTTGAGGAATTTTGGACAATGGTTATAGCACTTCATTTGTAATCAATAGTAATGCCCTAATAATTATTTTGGCTATTGTGGTCTCACTGCACATAGAGAGGGTATGAAACATGAGCAGAGTTGGTTTTAGGTTATAATAAGCTTGTATGAATTTTGTTAGAATTTTTGGGTATCTATTTAGGGCATCTACTTCACAAGTGCTTTATTTTGATTACATATTAATAATTCTTGTCAGAGGCCATTACTTACTGAAAAATCATGAAACTTCCTGCATAGTGTTTTTAGCTCAATGTTATCATATGGAAATTTTTGTGGAATTATTGGATGAGTGATTAGCATACTTTGTTCATTAACCCTTAAATTAGAGAGTTCATAAGAAAATCAAATATAGCTTTATTTCCAAATGATAAATTATAAAACTTTTTCTATGGTACTTGTAGTCCATCACAATCATCCCTGAATTTTCTCTGAATTTTTGGAGGTGTTATTACTATAGAATCTTTTAATATGACTTTTTATGGGGCATCTTTGAAATTAAATTTAAAGGCCTAAACCTTGCTGAAAAATTAGGAGACTTAGGATTTAGAGTTGATTAGGCATTTTGTAATTATCATAAATTTAGTGGAATAATGTATTGTCTGAATATGGTACTTCATGTTCAAACCTGGGCCTTTTGGGACATTAGAATAAATAAATTAATTATCAGACAAATTAGGAAAATTATGAATTTCTGGATTTATGCTTCATATGTCCTTTTAGACCTCTAATAATTATCATAAGGGTACTGGATGAGTATTTCATGTACTTCCCTTTTTACGGGTCATGTAGCTTAAGTGGTCTGCATATAGCAAAACTGCATGATTTCATTTGGATGTGAATTAGGGCAAGTATGATGAGTCCTGATGGTTTGGACAAGTGGAATGGGCTGCGTATTTGGAAGATGAGTGAGTAAGGTGTGGTTCTGTCTAGGGTTATAGGCGTTCGGGTCCGACGAAAGATCCAGAAATACTGAGTGAGTATTTGGAGTCAAATTACCCTAGGATTAGCATATCGAAATATGAGAAATAAAGGGTAAGGGAATCAACCAATAATAAAATAAGTACCTTGTGAAAGGGAATGCTGGGCGTAATCCCAACATAGTTTCTAGTGCCCCTTGAGAGCCCTTCACAGGGAATACCGGGGGTAGTCCTGGGTTAACGTAAACTGTTTAACAAGCTGGAAAGTGTAACTTAGTAATTAGGGTTTCACATTCCACAACACTGATGGCACCAGAGGTTGGATAGGAGCTTCAGCTCGGATGGTTAAAAGGCGGACTTTGGGTCCGGGGAGCTTCGGCTCGATTGCTTGAGTCGGACGTGTTGGTCCGGGGAGCTTCGGCTCGATTCTTGATTACGCTAACTTGCATGTGCATAACATGAAAGGAAATTAAGGTGGTGGGTCTTCGGTATTTGAGGGTCGATGCACCGACGCCAATACGTTGACTCGGCTAGTGTGGTTAGCACTTCGCCAACAGAAGTCCGGTGCGCCAGCCGGCAAGAGTACGCAGGAGTCCGCTTCGTGCACCAAGCGTTGAGGCATACGATAGGTCTGACCGGTAGTGCTTTACTGGTTTAGAGGTGGGCGAGGCCCAACCCACCGCTTCCGTCTGCCACTACGGAGGTATCCTGGGAGGTTACGGCTCCAGAAAGTGGGAACTAAAGGTCTGTGTGCACAGAGTCGGGTGTGTGTGTTGCACTTGCATGTCCATCATACCCACTTGCATGTCATGGCATAATCGTTACCTTTAACCTTGACACCTAAAGTATAAGTGGAATGGGACGCTTATACCTTAGGACCTGCAAAACGATCCCTTGGTCTATAAGCTTGTGTGGGCAAGTTTATAAATTAAGGTTAATTTTGATATTTAGTTACAGCTGTTCAACCACCGACACCCCAGCGTATAAATCGGTATGGGACTTTTTATACGATGGGAGCCTTGCAGAAGACCCCTTGGCTTATGTGTTTTCACATAAGTGAAGGTTACTTTTCATATTTCAGCTTATGACTATACATGATATAGAATTGCTAGTATAGGTACGCTGTCACCTGCTTTTGATTTTTCTCCACCTTCAAGTCCTCCCCTTTCTTTCTCTCCGCTCGGTGCCTAGGAGCCGTGGGGGAAGGGGCGGGGGATGATCGGACTTAGTCTTTTAGACTAACGGTTTTCGAACCGCATCATTTAGGGGATCGTGGAGACCAGCATGGAGGAGCAGCCCCAGAGACCGGTGCGCTTGGAGGTGGGGCAGTCTAGCTCCGGAGTTCACACAGCCGGGACTGTGAGTCTCGACCTTGAGTAGTCTTTCTGCTTCCGCATGAGTGACCTTTTTGTAGTGAGGATTTGATGTACCGGGCATAAGCCCGTTTTTGCTACTCTGATGTTTTATTTTTGTGGACACTCCCTTCGTGGAGTTATATTTATTATGACATGTGCTTCTCTGTGGACTGATGGTTTACACTTACTTCATTATTTTGCTACTTTTCTGTGATCGAATTGGCCGGCAGAATCGGCGCTTTGTGGTGTTGACTCTTCAGGGCGTGAAGGAGTCACCGCAAAACGGCGGTTCTGGGCCTAAGACCCCGGTATCCTAAAAAGAAAAAAAAAGGGGGGTCTTACAAGTGGTATCAGAGGCAGGTTTTGATCCTGGGACCTGTGGGTTATGGGCCCACCACGCTTCCGCTGCGCTTACTGGGAATGACTCGATCTGAGTAGCCGCCACCAACACCTCCATTGAGGTGGTGGCTATCGCCAGGCGGCGGCTCCGCCGCCGGAGAGGCGTTTCCGGCGGATATAGCAAGAGGTTTTCTTGCCGAAACCAGGAAAAATCCCGGATTGGATCGGGCTCAAATGAGCCCGAAACTCAAGCCAAATTAATCCTAAGATCTACCCGCGGGTTAAGGAGAGGAGGAGGACCTTCCTGGCGGCCTGGATGCGAGAGGAGCGGCGGGACGCCATTGACGACGGCGGCGGCGCTCGGCTTCTGCAACTGCACAGTGGAATGGCTCGTCTCCTCCAGGTAAACGCTCTAAAATGATCCCCTCGGCTCCCTGAAGGTGTTTAAATGGCAAATGGGGGAGAGGGGAGGCTGGTTCTTCAATGGCCATTAACACCATTAAAGGTGTGGCTCGGGTTGTGTGGAGGGGGGCTGAACCCACCCCTTGGTGGCCGGGAAACGGCTGGAATCGACTCCTCTCTCCTAGAGGAGTTGATTGCAGCCATAATTGGTGGCTGTTAGTCTCCCTTGGCCGGCCTCTCACTTCCCCTTTCTTCTTCCTCATTTTCTCTCTCCTCCATTATCATGGAGAGGAGCTCCTTTCTCTCTCCTAGTCACCTCTGGTTGACTAGTCAGCCTCACAAACTAAATGCAGCCCGCTTGATTATGATGGTCATGGGAATGGGTTTAGCCTAAGGGAGAAGTGGCTTGGGCTTGGGTTAGCCCTTTTTGGGCTAAGTTTGACTTGACCCAAATGAGGGTTGACCTGGTCAATTTGACCATCTAGGTTGACCCCATTGGGTCCTGGGTGACCCATTGGCTTCCCTTAGGGTCTAGGTAGGGTTATGTAGGGTTACCCTGTACTTGGGAGGTCACATACCCTTAGTAAGGGTACTTTGACCAGGTTAGGGCTTGAGTTGACTTGGGTCAACCTGGCCTCTAGGGCTGTCCCCAATGTGTCCTGAGTGACCATTTGACCTCACTTTAGGGTTAGGAGGGCATAGGAGGGGTCCTTTAGGCTAGGAGTAGGTCAGTTGGCCCTAAGTAGGCTAGTTTGACCCATTTAGGGCTAGGGTTGACCTTGGTCAACTGGGCCTCTTGGGTTGACCCTAATGGGTCCTTTTGGCTCTAATGGGTCTCCAAAGCATTAGGGGTGTTGTGGTAGGGTCTTGGGGTTAAGGTGTAGCCTATGGTCATCCTAAGCCATTGTTTAGAGTTCTACTATTTGCAGACCATGATGGTCTCCACCTTTTTGTCCCCTATCTCCTGGCCCATTTCTGGCTTCCTAGGGTTTGTCATGACCTAGTCATGGCTAAAACCATTCTTAGGGGTCTAGTTGGAAATGGGATGTTACAAATCCCAATAAACAAACAAAGATTTCGTCCCCGAAATCAAGGTTGGGCCTACGGGTCTTACTACCGAAGGAAAGAGTCTTGTAACATCCCATTATGACGTCTTGTTTGTTAAATTAGATTTTACGGGAAAACTTAGATCTAAGACCCTTTCGCCCAATCGGCAAGCCAAAATCCCAATAAACAAGGATAAGCCCCCAATAAACAAAAGATAAGCCTCTATCTGCCTAGAGCAGCCCTTAGTATACTTATAGCAGGAAAAATAAATTAACATCTTGAGGGGTCTGAGAGGTATACCTGACTGAATAGCTCGGGGTATCTTTGTCGCATCAGGTCCTGTGGCTCCCAGGTATGCTCCTCCTGGTCGTGATTCCTCCACAGGACCTTGACTAGTGGGACCTTCTTGCGTCGCAAGACCCGCACTCCTCGATCGTCGATCCTCACAGGCTCCAAACGAACCGACCGGTCTGAAGCTACCGGCCCTTCGGTGGACAAAATCTGCTGCTCCGGGCGTAGCAGAGCCCTCCTCAAAGAAGAAATGTGGAAGACGTCGTGCAGCGCTTCCAGCTCTGGTGGTAACTCCAGCCGGTAGGCTAGGGGTCCGATCCGCTCCAGGATCCTGTAAGGGCCCATGTACCTAGGGCTGAGCTTCTTCCTCCGACCACGCACCCGCGAGACTCCATGCATGGGCCGGATCTTCAGAAACACCCGGTCCCCCACCTGGAACTCCACCTGCCGATGCCGGGCGTCATAGTACTTAGCCTGTCTACTCTGTGCCTCGAGCATCCTGTCCCTGATCAGCCTCACCTGTGCCTCGGTGTCTTCAAAAAACTCTGACCCCAACACTTTCGGATCTTCGTTCTGCACCCAAGAAAGCGGGGTCCGGCATCTCCTCCCGTACAAGGCTTCGTAAGGCGCCATCCTGATGCTGGACTGGTGGCTGTTGTTATAGGAGAACTCGACAAGGGGTAAGAGTTTCTCCCACGTTTCCCCGCGGTCCAAGATGCATAGCCTCAAAAGGTCCTCCAGCGTCCGGTTGGTGCGTTCTGTCTGTCCGTCTGTCTGGGGGTGGAATGCAGTGCTGAAGGTCAATCGCATACCTAAGTAAGCTTGCACGGATCTCCACTCCCTGGAGGTGAACCGGCCATCCCGATCCGACACTATCGTCCTGGGCACGCCATGATAACGAATGAACTGTTCCACAAACTTCCGCACCAGTACTCCTACTGAATCATCCTTCCTGATCGGTATAAATCGAGCCACCTTGGTCAACCGATCAACGATTACCCAGATCGAGTCATTCCCTGTCCGAGACCGGGGAAACCCATGTATGAAGTCCATGGCTATGTCATCAAACTTCCACTCCGGCACCGGGAGTGGCTGCAATAATCCTGCGGGGTTCCTGCACTCCGCCTTCACTAGCTGATATGCCTCACAATGGGTCACGAAGTGTGAGACATCCTTCTTCATGCCCGGCCAGTACATCGTCTTCTTCAAATCAGCCATCATCTTTGTGATCCCCGGGTGTACAGAATACCGGCTGCAGTGCGCCTCCGTCATAATATCCTCCCGGATCTGGCCTCCCTCCGGTATGTACACCCGTCCTCTGAAGCACACCAGGTCGTCCCTCAGTGTGTAGTCTCCTGCAGTGCCTGCCTCCAGAGCTTGGAAGATGGGTTCCAACTTGGCATCCTGCCTCTGTCCCTCTCTGACCCGGTCTCTGATGTCATCGGTAGCGCCTATCGCGGCCAAGTACTCCTCATAGAGCTCAGGATCATCAGACGATACCAGAGTAATGTGCATGTCCTCTAGTCTCTGCAGCAGCTCCATAGACATCAACTGAGGCTCTGCTCCTGCTGTGGCAGCTCTCCTACTCAGTGCATCCGCTACCACGTTCGCCTTCCCCGGGTGGTAATGCATCTCATACTGATAGTCAGAAAGGAACTCCACCCACCGCCTCTGCCTGATGTTTAGTTCCTTCTGCGTGTCCACGTACTTAAGGTTCTTATGATCGGAGTATATGTCACAGTGGACTCCATAAAGGTAGTGCCGCCATATTTTTAGTGCGAATACAACTGCTCCCATCTCCAGGTCGTGCACTGGGTAGTTCTTCTCATGGGTCTTCAGCTGGCGGGAAGCATAAGCTATGACGTGTCCGTTCTGCATCAGTACTGCTCCCATCCCCTAATATGATGCGTCGGTGTAGACCTGAAATCCCTCCCTCCCCGAGGGGAGAGTAAGAATGGGAGCCGAGGTCAGCCGATCCTTCAGCTCCTGGAAAGCTGTCTGGCACTGCGGGGTCCACACGAATGGTGCCTCCTTCTTCGTCAAGGATGTGAGCGGGAGGGCGATTCGAGAGAATCCCTCCACGAACTTCCGATAGTAACCGACAAGTCCTAGAAAACTCCGTACGTCAGTGGCTGTTTTCAGCTGCGGCCACTCCTAAATAGCTTGAATCTTTGTCGGGTCCACTGCCAGCCCGGCTCCGCTGATAATGTGGCCTAAGAAAGCCACCTCCTTCAGCCAGAACTGACACTTACTGAACTTCGCATAAAGGCGATGCTCCCGCAGTCTCTCCAAGGTCAGTGCCAGATGTCGTGTGTGCTCCTCCTCCGTCTTAGAATAGATAAGGATGTCGTCTATGAACACTATGACGAACACATCCAAATAAGCCTCGAAGACCCGGTTCATGAGGCTCATAAACGCCGACGGAGCATTCGTGAGCCCGAAGGGCATCACGATGAACTCATACAATCCATATCGGCTACTAAAGGCCGTCTTCGGAATATCCTCCTCCTGGATCCGCAGCTGGTAGTAGCCTGACCTCAAGTCCAGCTTCGAAAAATAATGGGCTCCCTCCAGTTGATCGAACAACTCGTCTATCCTGGGGAGCGGATAGGTATTTCGGACGGTCAGCCTGTTTAGTGCTCGATAGTCGATGCACAGGCGTAAAGTGTCGTCCTTCTTCTTCACGAATAGGACAGGAGCTCCCCATGATGAGGAGCTCGGCCTAACAAATCCTGCTTCCACCAGCTCCTGCAACTGTGTCCGAAACTCCGCCAACTCCTTTGGGGCCATCCGATAAGGGGCCTTGGATACCGGTTTAGCCCCTGGTACCAACTGAATCTGGAAGTCCTTCTCCCTATGCGGAGGTAGTCCTGGCAGCTTATCCGGAAAAATATCGGCGTAGTCACGAACCACCGGAATGTTAGCAATCAGGTACTTCTCCTCAGTCATCTCGAATAATACTTGATATGCCTCGTCCCCTTGCATATGAGCCTTAACGGCCTGAATAGATGAAAGCAGGCGACGAGAGACCGGTGTAGTACCTTCGAATGTCGCATAAGTATCACCGTGGCTCAGCACAACCCTCCTTGCCGGGCAATCAATCTGGGCATGGTTCCAGATAAGCCATGTCATGCCCAAGACGAGGTCGAAGTCCGGCATCCTCAGGATCGTCGCCGGGGCCTCGAGTGTCAACCCGTCTATGGTAACCTCCAGGAGGCACTTTTCTGTGGACTGGATCTCCATCCCATTGGGGAGGCGCACCCTCCTGGGTAGTCCCGTATAACAACGAATCTGATCCAGGTCCTTGACGAAATCCTCCAACACAAAGTTGTGCGATGCCCCCGTGTCGAACAGGGTATGGGCAGGCTTGCCGCACAGCATCACCATTCCTAAATCAGTTTGAAAGAAACTCTGGTGTAAGGTTTTCTAACCTAGGTCGTTTAGTAGTTCTATTAACACTTAATATGAGTAATGAATGAATCCAAAATTAAGATTACTCTCATACCTGCAATAACCCTGTCTGGGTTCCGGGGCTGTGCTAAGTCCAAAGCGTAAATCTGCTCCCCATTCTGCCTGCGGTCGCCTCCCTGGTAACCACGTCCTCGGCCGCATCCTCGGCCTCCGAAATGCTGGGCCGGTGGGCCACCCCGTGGTGCTGGAGGTGGTGCCCCCCTCATAGGGCAGTCTCTCCGGAGATGTCCCACCCGGTGACAATGGAAGCACTCCGGCGGGGGATACGCCATACCCCGGGGTCTCTGCATCTCCTGGATCCGGAGAGGTTGAGGCGCCAAAACCACCTGCTCTCTCGGCTCCTACCTCAACTCCTGACGAGGCTGCTCCTCTGCCCTCCTTCCATCTGGTATGGTGCCTCGCCGCTGATCATTTCGGCCCTCCGGCCCTGGTCCTCCGCTTGCCGTTTCCGGCCCCGAGTGGTGTGCCAGTCGGCCTCAATCCTCTTCGCCATCTCCAAAATCCGGGAGATGGGCCCGTCAGAGACAAAAAGCAAGGCCTCCCTCAACTCCTCTTTTAGGCCCTTATAAAACCTCTTGACGTAACCTGCTTCGTCCAGCTGATAGGAGCCCGCATATCGGGCCAAATGATCGAACTCTCGGTGGTACTCCACCACTGTCCTGGTGCCCTGCCTCAGCTGCAAGAACCGCTCCTCCAACTCGTCCCTGGCCGACTGAGGAACAAAGTGCTCCAGCAGCGTGGCCCTGAATTCTTCCCAAGTAATTTCTGCAATCTCCCTATCAGCAAAAGCCGTGTCCAACAGCGTCTTCCACCACCGCTTAGCATGTGACTCCAAGCAAGATACCACTAGGGCCACCCTCTCCTCCCAAGGGCATCGTATCCCAGTCAAGATCTCGTACATAACATCCAGCCACTCCTCTGTCCGTACTGCCGACTCTGTCCCTAAGTATGATGGGGGGGGAGAGTCCTCGGAAGGTGCTCATCCAGTTTGCCCCTGGGTTTGGCTGCTGGGCTGGAGCTTGCTGAGCCCGGAAGGCCTCAAGGATAGTTGTAAGGGTCTGCCCCATGTCTGACTGGAGGAAAGGTGTGGGGACCATGGGAGGTGGTGCAATGTCTGGAGTCTGCTGAGCTCCACCTTGTGGGGTGGGCTGAGCTGGGGACTGCAAAACGAACTACATTAGTAGGTAATCGACTCAATGCCTAATGAAAGTGGACAATTTACATGTGATTCCCCCCATATGGTCACACCACTGCTTCCGCTGCTTAGTTTGTCCCCAAACTAAACCCGCGCGGGGGTGACCCAGGGTTGTGGACGGCTACTTTTCGATCGAGGTCTGCTTTGATACCTATCGAGGTCTGCTTTGATACCACTTGTTAAAACATTCAGGGATGATTG
Organism: Platanthera guangdongensis; assembly: GCA_039583875.1. Lineage (NCBI taxonomy): Eukaryota > Viridiplantae > Streptophyta > Magnoliopsida > Asparagales > Orchidaceae > Platanthera > Platanthera guangdongensis. The sequence continues at coordinate 133,416,455 of CM077148.1, read as the reverse complement.
TGATGGACTACAAGTACCCTAGAAAAAGTTTCATAATTTATCATTTGGAAATAATGCTATATTTGATTTTCTTATGAACTTTCTAATTTAAGGGTTAATGAACAAAGTATGCTAATCAGTCATCAAATATTTCCACAAAAATTCTCATATGATAACATTGAGCTAAAAACACTATGCAACAAGTTTCATGATTTTTCAGTAAGTAATGGCCTCTGACAAGAATTATTTAATATGTAATCAAAGTAAATCACTTGTGAAGTAGATGCCCTAAATAGATATCCAAAAATTCTAACAAAATTCATACAAGATTATTATAACCTAAAACTAACTCTGCCCATGTTTCATACCCTCTCTATGGGCAGTGAGACCACAATAGCCAAAATAATTATTAGGGCATTATTATTGATTACAAATGAAGTGCTAAAAATATTGTCCAAAATTCCTCAAGTAAATTGTCAGAGGCTCAAAATACCCTAGCCCCTTCACTACCCAAATTTGGTTAAGGTTCAAGATGTTTAGCTAACCTAAACCTACACTACAAGTTTTAGGTCCTAAGCTAGGGTTAGAGTTTTGGGGGCTCTACCATTTTCAAAGTTAGCTAATATTTTTAACAGAGGGTTAGATATGTCCTCGGAACCTCCTTGCAAAAATTGAAGTTCATCCACAGGTCCCACAAGTGGTATCAAAGCAGACCTAGGAACTGTAACATCCCATTTCCAACTAGACCCTTAAGTGTGGTTATTGGCCATGACTAGGTCCTGACCAAACCCTAGGAAGCTCAAGAAGACCAAGGAAACCTAAGAACGTGGGTGAGACCACTATGGTCTGCAAATAGTAAATTCCTGAACCTTTGTTTAAGATAACCATGGGGCTTCACCAAGACTTCAAGACCCCACCATGTTCTCATCAAACCATGGTAAGATCCATTAGATCAATAAAGACCCATGGAGGGCAGACAAAAGGGTTAAGTTGACCCAAGTCAACCCTAACCCTAAATGGGTCAAACCAACCTACTTAGGGTCAATTGACCATCCCCAAGCCAAGTGGACCCCACCCAAGCCCACCTAACCCTAGAGTGAGGTCAATGGGTCACCTAGGACCCATTGGGGTCCACCCAAGAGGCTAAGTTGACCAAAGTCAACTCTAACCCTAAATGGGTCAACCTAGCCTACATTGGGTCAAACTGGCCTACACAAGGGCCAATTGAAGTTCTCTTAGCCAAGTGGACCCCACACATACCTTCATAACCATAGTGAGAGCCCAACGGGTCACCAAGGACCCATTGGGGCCAACCAAAAAGGCTAAGTTGACCAAAGTCAACTCTAGCCCTAAAGTAGTCAAGGTACCCAACTTAAGGGTCAAGTGACCTCTAAAGGGCCAATACAACCCTACCTAGGCCTCAGGGGAGGCCAATGGGTCACCAAGGACCCATTTGGGCCAACCTCAAAGACCAAATTGACCTAAGTCAACCCTAGCCTAGGTTTGGGTCAAGCTAGCCCAAATGGGCTAACTCAAGCTCAAGCCCAACTCACTTGGGCTAACCATATTTTGGTGGATGAAATAAACATGTGGGCTGCCAATATGAGATTTACCAGCCAACTTAGTGACTAGGAGAGGGAGAGAAAGAATCTCAAAATTAAAGAATAATTTAGGAGAGAGAAAGAGGTATATTTAAGGGTATTTAGTGGAATAAGCCACTTGGACCCATGCCATCAGCCCCCACATGGGCTGGCCGACCCTTGGAAGTCATGAGAAGGAGTTGGATGGAGTGGGACCCACCCATGCATGCATGGTGACAATAACAAAGAAATCCCTCCACCTTGCACTTAGGAATTATCACCCTCCCCTCCATACTTCATCTTCTCACTCTCTCCCTCTCCCATTTCAGTCTCACCACTCTCAGAACAAGGAGAGCAGCAGCAGAGAGAGAGAGAAGCCGAGCTTTGGCCGTGAAAACTAAGAGAGAAGCGACGCCGCCGCCGCCATGGTTCCCCGCCGCTCCTCACGTCGAAAGGCCGTCGTGAAGGTCCTCCCTCACCTCTCTCTTCATGCTTAGATCTTAGGAATACCTAGGTTATGGTTCGGGATCGAATGAGCCCGAGCCCAACACTCATTTTTCACCCATTAATGGCGGTTTTGAAGCTCTCGGGTGAGGTGGCGCCGCCACCTCCGGCCGCCCTAGCCGCCGGAAAAGCTCGCCCCCACCACCGTGAGGGGAGAGGAGAAGTTGGCCGGTGGATGCGCCGCCGGAGGCGGCCGGGAAAAGCCCCGTGAAACTCGGGGTGGCATGCAGGCAATTTGGAGAAGATGAGCAGCAGCCGTCGGATTGCTTCAAGATCCGTGCCATGCATATATATAAATCCAGGAATTATTAATTACATGAATAGTGTCAATTTATGCCATTTTATAACCGACCTTTGCATGCAAACTATGGGGCCATTACAGCCTTTTCCATACACTGTTCTCAACATACAAAATGTAGGTCTTGGAGTCACCTTTAAGTTGACATGTTACACATAATTTGTGGTTACGTGTACTGCTCTATAGAGCCATTTTCCTAGGGCTGGTCCTAGAGTAGGGCAGAAACTAAAATGGGTGCCCTGCCCAAACCCTAAGTCCAAATGGGCTGAAATTTTGGTCATGTGGCCGAATTAGGTATATCTAGGCCCTACCCAAAAATAGGAATTTTTGGGGAAAATAAGTATATAGTTTTAGTCCAAATATTATAAATTAAATATTGTTGATATTTGGAGCATATCAACTCCAAAATGCCACAAATTTTGGTGGCCTGCCCTTAGTAGTATATTAGACATATGGTAGAAATATTAGACAATTTAACCCTCTGCATGTTGAGATATCTCACATGCAAGATCAAAAAAATTAAATGGCCTTGGGCTGCAAATAGCAAAATGCAGAAATTTGAAAGTGATGCGCAAGCCCATCCAGAGTCCCAAATGACCTGATATTTTGGAGAGTAACTGGTTTAGGGCATATTGAGGTCCTGCCAAAAAATGGGATTAATTGGAATTAAAATTAGTGTGGTATTACCAAATTACCCCTAGGTTTGTTTAGGTGATTCTTGGGTTAATTCAACTCTAAAATGCCCCAAATTTTGGTGGCTTGTCCTTCAGGACATTATAAATATATGTTTTAAATTTCATCAAGTTTGGACCAACGTATGGTGGGTAATCCCACATGCAAATGATGAACATGCTTAGGCTTGGGGTGCCAATAGTAATTTTTGAAATTTTGAGTATTAGGCCCATTTGGATCCTGCTAAATTCATGTAATTAATTTCAGTGGCCTATTAAGATGAGTTTTACCCCTCATTGAAATAATGGGATTTTTGGAATCAAAAAAATCCCATTATTTGGAATTATTGAATTAATAGGACTTTTGAAGAATAAATGTTGAAATTAGGTTTGTCACTTAGTTATTTCCCCAAATTTTGTCAAGAATAATATCATGACATGTTTAACTCCTAAAAATTTTATGTCTCTGTTTGAGGAATATTGATAAGAGGAATGTGGAAATTACATTTTTGCCCTTATTTCATTTAATTTAGAATTATTGCAAATACTCAGTAGAAAATTATGAAAAAAATTATTGATGACATATCTGAGTATAAATAGCCTTGATTAATTTTCTCAGCATTTTTGGATGAACCACAAAGTTTTAAATCTTCATAATGGCATTTTGGTAAATTATTTAGAAATAAAAGTTTATAGCCATTGTTACTTGAAAATTAGTGAAATTCTGTTTGTGGCACTCTTTTAACATTATGAGCTTGCTGGAAATTTCTTAGAATTTTTGGAAATGAATTCCTTATACCTCCTTTGAAAAATATCCAATATGTGAATTTTGAATTATTTAGGAGATAAATAGAAAAAATTGAAGAGAAAATTATAAAACTTGGCTGACAGTATTATTTTACCATTCTACAACTTATGAAAAATTCCTTGGGTCAGTGGGATCATAATTTAAGATACTTCATGATCAACTTGGCAATAATTGGCATTTGTAAGAAATTATTTAAATAGGAGATTAATTGAGAAAAATATAATATTCTGGAATTAAATCATTTAGGTCATGATAGGACTCCAGTAATAATTCTAGGTCATTCGGATGAAAATTTGAAGGACATCCTATCACGAACATCACTTAGTATAGGTTGGTCTGCAAATAGTAATTTGGGGAAAAGTTGTATTAGGATCAGAGTTGGATTAGTGTAGAGTTAGTCGAGCTGAATGGTTTGGAATGAAAGTAGATGAGTCACCAGTGAAAGTTCTAAGGAGTGCGGGAATCGTGCGGATGTGTGTTAGAAGGTAAGCGAGTTCGACGAAAGATCGTCGTGCCCGCGAGAGTGAAAGGTCTAAACTACCTTAGGATTAGCCTATCGCAATATGAGAAGGTAATGGGTAAAGGAAATCAACCAATAATATTAATAAGTACCTTGCGAAAGGGAACGCTAGGCGTAATCCCAACACAGTTCCTAGTGCCCCTTGAGAGCCCTTCACAGGGAATACCGGGGGCAGTCCTGGGTTAACGTAAACCTTAAAGAACAAATCAAAAGAGTAATTTAGTAAATAGGGTTTCACACTGCACTCACTAGTTGGACAAGTATTGGAAATGGTTAAGTCGTCCCGAGGTGTTCAAAGGGGCGCCATCCCGCAGTGTTCAAAGGGATGAGATTTGGAATAAGATACGGACGTTTCGGTCCGGCGAGCTTTGGCTCGGTTGATACTTGTGACGGACGGGATGGTCCGGGGAGCTTTGGCTCGGTTCTGATACGATAAACTTGCATGTGCATAAATCTAGTGGCGGGGCATGCGGTACTGGTCGTTCGTCACACCGATGGCAGTACGGTGCACCAGGCGGTTGTGAGAGTTAGAGGGGCCAGTGGGTTGTTTTACACTGCGGTCTGGAGGACGACCCCCGATAACGCACATCCGACCCAACAAGACTGATGGGTTGTCAGCAAAGTACGTACGCGAGACTCTAGAGTGCACCTTGGGCGTGTACATAGGCGTATGAGAGGGGTCTAAGGCTTGGTAGTGTGCATACCGGCCTAGAAGCGGAGACGCCCGCTCCACTGCTGCCATAGCCACAGCGGTGGTACCCGAGAGTGATGCTAGCTCTCAAAAAGTGGGAACTAAAGGTCTGTGTACACAGAGTCGGGTGTGTGTGTTGCACTTGCATGTCCATCATACCCACTTACATGTCATAGCATAATCGATTCATTTAACCCTGACACCTAAAGTATAAGTGGTATGGGACGCTTATACATTAGGCCCTGCAAAATGACCCCTTGGTCTATAAGCTTGTGTGGGCAAGTTTATAAATTAAGGTTATTTCAATATTTATATGTTGCTTGTGATAACCGACACCCCAACGTATAAAGTGGTATGGGACATTTTATACGATGGGAGCCTTGTAGAAGATCCCTTGGCTTATGTGTATTCACATAAGTAAAGGTTATATTTCTTTCTTACTTTACTCACTATAACCTGATTATAAATTGCTAGCTAGGTCCCCCTGTCACCTGTTTTTGATTTCTCTCCTCTTTCACGTCCTTTCCTTTCTTCCTCCCCGCTCGGTGCCTAGGAGCATGGGGGAAGGGGTGGGGGACGATAGGGCTTAGTCTTTTAGACTAGTGGTTTTCGAACCACATCATATTAGGGGATCGTGGAGCCAAGTATGGAGGAGCATCCCAGGAGACCGGTGCAATTGGAGATAGGGCAGTCTAGCTCAGGAGTACAGCCAGCTGGGACCGTGAGTTTTGACTTCTAGTAGTTGTTTTGTTTTGCTTCCGCATGAGAGATCTGTAGTGAGGATATTGATGTACCGGGCTTCAGCCCTTCTTATTTCTGTACACTTTACTATTCTATGGACACTCCCTTTGTGGAGATTTTTATATATATGTAATATACTGTGGACTTGTCTTCTCTTGTACTGCTACTTTTGCGTCAGCTGCGATCGATTTGGCCGGCAGGATCGGCGTCTTGTAGTGATGACCTTCCCGGGTGCGAAGGTGTCACCGCAAGGCGGCGGTTCTGGGCCTAAGACCCCGGGGTTTTAAAGAAAAAAAAAGAGGGGGTCTTACAGGAACCTCCTTACAAGTGGTATCAAAGCAGACCTCGATCGAAAAGTAGCCGTCCACAACCCTAGGTCACCCCCGCGCGGGTTTAGTTTGGGGACAAACTAAGCAGCGGAAGCAGTGGTGTGCCCATATGGGGGAATCACATGTAAATTGTCCACTTTCATTAGGCATTGAGTCGATTACCTACTAATGTAGTTCGTTTTGCAGCCCCCAGCTCAGCCCACCCCACAAGGTGGAGCTCAGCAGACTCCAGACATTGCACCACCTCCCATGGTCCCCACACCTTTCCTCCAGTCAGACATGGGGCAGACCCTTACCGCTATCCTTGAGGCCTTCCGGGCTCAGCAAGCTCTAGCCCAGCAGCCAAACCCAGGGGCCAACTGGATGAGCACCTTCCGAGGACTCTCCCCCACATCATACTTAGGGACAGAGTCGGCAGTACGGACAGAGGAGTGGCTGGATGTTATGTACGAGATGTTGACTGGGATACGATGCCCTTGGGAGGAGAGGGTGGCCCTAGTGGTATCTTGCTTGGAGTCACATGCTAAGCGGTGGTGGAAGACGCTGTTGGACATGGCTTTTGCTGATAGGGAGATTGCAGAAATTACTTGGGAAGAATTCAGGGCCACGCTGCTGGAGCACTTTGTTCCTCAGTCGGCCAGGGACGAGTTGGAGGAGCGGTTCTTGCAGCTGAGGCAGGGCACCAGGACAGTGGTGGAGTACCACCGAGAGTTCGATCATTTGGCCCGATATGCGGGCTCCTATCAGCTGGACGAAGCAGGTTACGTCAAGAGGTTTTATAAGGGCCTAAAAGAGGAGTTGAGGGAGGCCTTGCTTTTTGTCTCTGACGGGCCCATCTCCCGGATTTTGGAGATGGCGAAGAGGATTGAGGCCGACTGGCACACCACTCGGGGCCGGAAACGGCAAGCGGAGGACCAGGGCCGGAGGGCCCGAAATGATCAGCGGCGAGGCACCATACCAGATGGAAGGAGGGCAGAGGAGCAGCCTCGTCAGGAGTTGAGGCAGGAGCCGAGAGAGCAGGTGGTTTTGGCCCCTCAACCTCTCCGGATCCAGGAGATGCAGAGACCCCGGGGTATGGCGTATCCCCCGCCGGAGTGCTTCCATTGTCACCAGGTGGGACATCTCCGGAGAGACTGCCCTATGAGGGGGGCACCACCTCCAGCACCACGGGGTGGCCCACCGGCCCAGCATTTCGGAGGCCGAGGACGCGGCCGAGGACGTGGTTACCAGGGAGGCGACCGCAGGCAGAATGGGGAGCAGATTTACGCTTTGGACTTAGCACAGCCCCGGAACCCGGACAGGGTTATTGCAGGTATGAGAGTAATCTTAATTTTGGATTCATTCATTACTCATATTAAGTGTTAATAGAACTACTAAACGACCTAGGTTAGAAAACCTTACACCAGAGTTTCTTTCAAACTGATTTAGGAATGGTGATGGTGTGCGGCAAGCCTGCCCATACCTTGTTCGACACGGGGGCATCGCACAACTTTGTGTCGGAGGATTTCGTCAAGGACCTGGATCAGATTCGTTGTTATACGGGACTACCCAGGAGGGTGCGCCTCCCCAATGGGATGGAGATCCAGTCCACAGAAAAGTGCCTCCTGGAGGTTACCATAGACGGGTTGACACTCGAGGCCCCGACGACGATCCTGAGGATGCCGGACTTCGACCTCGTCTTGGGCATGACATGGCTTGTCTGGAACCATGCCCAGATTGATTGCCCAGCAAGGAGGGTCGTGCTGAGCCACGGCGATACTTATGCGACATTCGAAGGTACTACACCGGTCTCTTGTCGCCTGCTTTCATCTATTCAGGCCGTTAAGGCTCATATGCAAGGGGACGAGGTATATCAAGTATTATTCGAGATGACTGAGGAGAAGGACCTGATTGCTAACATTCCGGTGGTTCGTGACTACGCCGATATTTTTCCGGATAAGCTGCCAGGACTACCTCCACATAGGGAGAAGGACTTCCAGATTCAGTTGGTACCAGGGGCTAAACCGGTATCCAAGGCCCCTTATCGGATGGCCCCAAAGGAGTTGGCGGAGTTCCGGACACAGTTGCAGGAGCTGGTGGAAGCAGGATTTGTTAGGCCGAGCTCCTCATCATGGGGAGCTCCTGTCCTATTCGTGAAGAAGAAGGACAGCACTTTATGCCTGTGCATCGACTATCGAGCACTAAACAGGCTGACCGTCCGAAATACCTATCCGCTCCCCAGGATAGACGAGTTGTTCGATCAGCTGGAGGGAGCCCATTATTTTTCGAAGCTGGACTTGAGGTCAGGCTACTACCAGCTGCGGATCCAGGAGGAGGATATTCCGAAGACGGCCTTTAGTATCCGATATGGATTGTATGAGTTCATCGTGATGCCCTTCGGGCTCACGAATGCTCCGTCGGCGTTTATGAGCCTCATGAACCGGGTCTTCGAGGCTTATTTGGATGTGTTCGTCATAGTGTTCATAGACGACATCCTTATCTATTCTAAGACGGAGGAGGAGCACACACGACATCTGGCACTGACCTTGGAGAGACTGCGGGAGCATCGCCTTTATGCGAAGTTCAGTAAGTGTCAGTTCTGGCTGAAGGAGGTGGCTTTCTTAGGCCACATTATCAGCGGAGCCGGGATGGCAGTGGACCCGGCAAAGATTCAAGCTATTTCGGAGTGGCCGCAGCTGAAAACAGCCACTGACGTACGGAGTTTTCTAGGACTTGCCGGTTACTATCGGAAGTTCGTGGAGGGATTCTCTCGAATCGCCCTCCCGCTCACATCCTTGGCGAAGAAGGAGGCACCGTTCGTGTGGACCCCGCAGTGCTAGACAGCTTTCCAGGAGCTGAAGGATCGGCTGACCTTGGCTCCCATTCTTACTCTCCCCTCGGGGAGGGAGGGATTTCAGGTCTACACCGACGCATCATATCAGGGGATGGGAGCAGTACTGATGCAGAACGGACACGTCATAGCTTATGCTTCCCGCCAGCTGAAGACCCATGAGAAGAACTACCCAGTGCACGACCTGGAGATGGGAGCAGTTGTATTCGCACTAAAAATATGGCGGCACTACCTTTATGGAGTCCACTGTGACATATACTCTGATCATAAGAACCTTAAGTACGTGGACACGCAGAAGGAACTAAACATCAGGCAGAGGCGGTGGGTGAAGTTCCTTTCTGACTATCAGTATGAGATGCATTACCACCCGGGGAAGGCGAACGTGGTGGCGGATGCACTGAGTAGGAGAGCTGCCACAGCAGGAGCAGAGCCTCAGTTGATGTCTATGGAGCTGCTGCAGAGACTAGAGGACATGCACATTACTCTGGTATCGTCTGATGATCCTGAGCTCTATGAGGAGTACTTGGCCGCGATAGGCGCTACCGATGACATCAGAGACCGGGTCAGAGAGGGACAGAGGCAGGATGCCAAGTTGGAACCCATCTTCCAAGCTCTGGAGGCAGGCACTGCAGGAGACTACACACTGAGGGACGACCTGGTGTGCTTCAGAGGACGGGTGTACATACCGAAGGGAGGCCAGATCCGGGAGGATATTATGACGGAGGCGCACTGCAGCCGTTATTCTGTACACCCGGGGATCATAAAGATGACGGCTGATTTGAAGAAGACGATGTACTGGCCGGGCATGAAGAAGGATGTCTCACACTTCGTGACCCATTGTGAGGCATGTCAGCTAGTGAAGGCGGAGTGCAGGAACCCCGCAGGATTATTGCAGCTACTCCCGGTGCCGGAGTGGAAGTTTGATGACATAGCCATGGACTTCATACATGGGTTTCCCCGGTCTCGGACAGGGAATGACTCGATCTGGGTAATTGTTGATCGGTTGACCAAGGTGGCTCGATTTATACCGATCAGGAAGGATGATTCAGTAGGAGTACTGGTGCGGAAGTTTGTGGAACAGTTCATTTGTTATCATGGTGTGCCCAGGAAGATAGTGTCTGTTGGGTACATTGGTCAAATGTACCTGATTTGAAGAAGCCTGACCCAACTCAATGATATATATCATAATGTATTTAATGTGTGTTTGAGTTACTTGTGCAGGTTAGGTACTCACTAGACTGAAGCTAAAAGTTTCTAAGTCCATGTGTCGACACCCAGAGGGAAAGTGTCGACACTTGAGAAAGCTTGTGTCGACACCCAGACAAGCAGTGTCGACACTTGGAGTCATTGTGTCAACACCTGGGATGAAGAGTCGACACCAGACATAAAGTGTCGACACTTGGAGCTGTGTCGACACTCAGTGAAGAAGTATGCAGAAAAGCTGTGTCGACACTTAGCAGAAGTGTCGACACCTAGAAGAGCTGAGTCTACATCAGGAAGTGTCGACACTTGGAGCTGTGTCGACACTCAGCAAAATTCTGCAGAGACTAAGGACAAGTGTCGACACTCAACACAATGTGTCGACACTCAATCAGCAGAGTCAACATATGAAGAATGTGTCGACACTCAGCACAATGTGTCGACACACAACCAGAAGAGTCAACACTTGAAGAAAGTGTCGACACCCAGCACAATGTGTCGACACTTAGTTGAAGACTCTACACTTGAAGAAAGTGTCGACACAAGGAGCTGTGTCGACACTTAGCAAAGAATAGAAAAATTTACAAAATATTCTAAGTACAAGTGTCGACACTAAGGGAATGTGTCGACACTCAGCTGAGGAAACAAAATTAAAGACTTGTGTCGACACCAAGAAGTAGTGTCGACACTTGACAGATTCTACACAAGTACTTGTGTAGACACAAGGGAGATGTGTCGACACCTAGAAGAATTCAACAAGTTACAGAAGATCAAGTACTTGTGTCGACACTTAATTTCAGTGTCGACACTTGAAGAAGAATCTGTGTCGAGACATACAAGGAGTTGTGTCGACACCTTATAGACTTGTGTCGACGCTTACACAGCATGTGTCGACACTTGGCTATAAGTGTCGACACTTAAGAACAGAAAGTCTCGACACTATCTGACAGTTAGAGAATTTCAAGAAGTGACTGGTTGACATGACAGCTGCCGATCCAGCCGGTCTACAGCAACTGTTAGAGAAGTCAGAAGTCTGTTATGAACCGGACCAGCCGGTTACCATGAAGGAAGCCTATAAATAGGCACTCACAGTTTACAGAAGTTGTTGTTGATATAAGAATTACAAGTTGTACTTTCAAGTAGTGAGAATAATTTAAGTGGTTGATCAGATTATTCAAGTAATCAAAAAAGTGATACACAGAGGATCAACACAAGAAGATCTGGCAGTCCTACTGCAGATCTAAGAAGTTGGAGAGAGAGAGAGCTCCAATCAAGAATTCAGTCTTTGGAACTAAGGCTGAGAAGAAGGATTCAGAATCATCTGGATCTCAAGAAGCAGAGGTCAAGGATCAACTACAGAGGATTCAGACTTATTCAGTTCTACTCAAGAAGCTTTGAAGGAAGCTAAGTCAGTTTGGATCTAACTGAGTTCTTCCAAGAACTCATCAAGAAACTCTCAAACTCCTCTCTTATTTTCTGAGTTGTAGAGTTAGTTATTGTAATTCAATCTTAACTTGTAGGATCCATTGGATCTGAGAGAATTGTAAGCCTATATTATAAAGGCTGAGGGTAGGGCTTGGTTGCCTGAGTGTAGGAGTTGAAGAACTCTGAGTGTAGGCCTTAATTGGCTGAGTGTAGGCCTGGGTGGCTGAGTGTAGGCCTTTGTGGCTGAGTGCAAGGCTTTGGGCCTGAGGTGTAGGAACCTAGTTGGGTTCTGAGATAGTGGAGAAGATTGGCCGAATCTAGTACACTGCTAGATAGGCGAAGGGGGAAAGTGGATGTACCCAAAGATTGGGGAACCACTATAAATTTGTGTGTCTGCTGTGCTGTGCTGTGCTGTGAATTAACTGTTTATATTTTGTTATTGCTGTTAGCTGTAGAAATCTGTGAGATAACTGTTTTGCTGCCAACAAAGTTTCAAAAAGGTTTAGGTCACCTATTCACCCCCCCCCCCTCTAGGTGTTTAGGTACCATAACTTTCAAGTGGTATCAGAGCCAGGTTCCTCAAAAAGGACTAACTGTCTGAGGAGATCCAGTTTGGCAGATTCAGTGTAAGTCAGAACACAGTTTCAAGAAAATCAAGAAACATGGGTTCTTCAGAGAATCACAAGGAATTGGGTTCAATGAAACTGCCCATATGCAGAAAAGAGATTTTTGGAATCTGGAAAGAGAGGGTAAGGCTGTTCATGGAAGCCTCTGACCCTAGAATCTACATCACAGTCAAAGAGGGGCCATATGTGCCCATGAAGATCTCAGTATTGGATGCAAATCAGAGGACTCCAAAGGATTTCTCTGAGATGACCAAGGATGAAATTGTCCTAGCCACTATGGACAAAAGGGCACAAAACATAATAGTAAGTGCCATTGATGATGCAACTTTTCAGAACCTAATTCACTGTAAAACAGCAAAAGAAATGTGGGATACCCTCATTGTCTATATGGAAGGTTCTGAAGAAGTTAGGCAAGATAGGAAGTCCTTGCTTAATCAAGAGTATGAGAGCTTTAGGCAAGGAAGAGGAGATAGCATCACTGAATGCTACAAAAAGTTCTATAGAATTGTTAATGAACTCATGTCCTATGGAAGAGAGTTCACTAACTATGAATTGAATGATAAGTTCTTAAGGTCCCTAACCAAAGATTGGGACACCAAGATCTGTGCCATCAGAGAAATGGCAAAGTTGGGAGAAATTCCTCCTCCCACACTATTTGGAAAGTTGTTGTCTTATGAGATGCAGCTGTCAGTGAGAAAAGAGGAGGAAAAATCAACAAGGACTGAGCACAGGGAAAGGACTGTTGCCTTCAAGTCAGAAGTACCTAGAAAGGGCAGGACTAAGTCATCAAGTCCTCCTCCAGAGGTAGTTGAATCAGAATCAGATGAGTCTATTAGCACAAAGTCTACAAGCAGTGAAAGTGATGAAGACTTTGCTGCATTCACCAGACATTTTCAGAAATTCCTGAAGAAGAAACAGTGGAGGTCCAGACCTTCATTTTCCAAAGGGAAAGAAGTTCAGTATCAGGAGAAGAAGCCTTCAAAGAAGGACAAGAAAAAGACAAAGACTAGCAAGGCAACTGGGTCTAGGATAGTGTGTTACTGCTGCAATAGACAGGGTCATGTTATTGCAGATTGTCCTGAGAGAAGAAAAGAATCCAGTGACAAAAAGAAGACTCACTTCAAAGGAAAGAATGAGAAGTCCTTTGTTGCATAGAATGAGAAGACTCTTTCAGACATTTCTTCTTCAGACACTGAGACAGATGCTGAAGCCTACATAGGGCTATTTGCTGAAGAAGAAGAGGAGTTTATGCAGATCATGGAATCAATCTATGAACAAGAAGAGTGTCAGTGCCAAGGACTGATGGCATTGACTGAAAGTACCAAAATCCTGGAGCAGCCAGGACCTAGTCAGGTACAAAGTCCAACTCAAAGTTCAGATTTCAGTTCTAGTTCAGAGTCAGATTCATCTTCATCAAGTGATGGAAGTGTTTCTGAATCTGAGGGAGATATTCATCAGCTCTTAGATGAATATAAAGTACTGTTGCAAGCCTATAAGAAAAGCAAGTCCCTTGCCAAAAGTCAGGCAAAGGAGATTGCTGATCTCAAGGCAGCTGCAACAGACTTTGAGAAGGAATTTGATCAAAAGCTCAATGAGGTAGCCAGGCTGAAACACATTACTGTGATTCAGATGGGAACTATCACTTATAAAAATGATCAAATTAAGTTACTGGAGATCAATCTCCAGAAGGAAAGAGAGCTAGTTGCTAGGTTTTCAAAACCTAAATCAGTGCTACCCTTGATTGATGAATTTGTTCATCATAAAGGAAAGGCTGGATTGGGTTTTATTAAACCAGCTAGGACTGTTCAGGATCAGTCCAAGTCCAAGGGCAAAGCCCCAACATTCAACAAGCCTGCTGTAGTCAAGACAGCAAAGGTTGTACCTAAGCAAAGGTACAACAAGTTTGAATGCTGGTGCTGTGGCAAGATTGGCCATTTTGCAATGGACTGTTGGCACAATGCCAGTGCCAAGGTGAGTAGCAAGTTACCTGGTGGAAAGCCAACAGGTAGCTTTGTCAAGTTGCAAACTAACAATCACCAAGGACCCAAGTTTACTTTGGGTTCTAAGGTTCATTAATTTGTTTTGCAGGTGAATCCAAGTGGCCATACCCCAACATGGTACTTGGATAGTGGATGTTCCAGACATATGACTGGAACAAGGGGACTACTGAAGGACTACATTCCAATCAAAAATGGTCCTAAAGTGACCTTTGGTGGTTCTGAAAAAGGAATCATCAAAGGGTTTGGTAACATCTCTTCAAACCTTGTTACCATTACTCAAGTGGCTTATGTTAAAGGGTTGAAACACAACCTCATTAGTATAAGTCAGTTAAGTGATGTAGGGTATGACATCTCATTTGTTAAAAATGGTTGTCATATCAAGAGGTCAAGTGATCAAGAGATCATTTTGACAGGATATAGAAAGAGGAATGTCTACTGTTTAGACATTATGATTGAGAACAATGGTTCTCCTGTCTGTCTTGTAGCTGATGAGACAATCTCTCATTGTGTCAAGTGGCACAAGAGGCTAGCTCATCTTAACTACAAGACTATTAGCAAACTCTTTAGCAAAGAGTTAGTGAGGAATGGTCCTCAAGTTAAGTGTGTCAAAGATGGCATTTGCTCAGCTTGTCAAAAGGGCAAGCAGACTAAATCCACCTTTAGAAGCTTAGACAACAAAGATGCTGTGAGGTGTTCATACCTCTTGCATATGGATCTATTTGGTCCAATGCCAGTTCACAGCTTAGGTAGGAAGGTCTATACCTTTGTAGTTGTTGATGACTACTCAAGGTTTTCCTGGGTGTTCTTCTTAAGCCAGAAATCTGAAACACCTAGTGTCTTCTATAGCTTTGTTAAGCAAATTCAGAATGAATTGAACTGTACAGTGGTCAAAATTAGAAGTGACCATGGTACTGAGTTTCAGTCTGAAAGCATGACAAAACTGTGTGAAGACTTTGGGATATTTCAAGAATTCTCTTCACCTAGAACACCTCAGCAGAATGGCATTGCTGAGAGGAAAAATAGGACCTTGATAGAGGCTGGTAGAACCCTATTAAGTGATTCATCACTGCCAGAGTATTTCTGGGCTGAAGCAGTTAACACTGCATGCCATGTGATAAATAGGGCTACCATCACTAAAAGGTTAAACAAGACCCCCTATGAAGTTGTGAAAGGCAGGAAACCAAACCTATCCTATTTCAGGATTTTTGGTTGCAAATGCTTCATACTTAACAATGGAAAGTCTTACTTAACTAAGTTTGCTGCCAAGTCCCAAGAGGGAGTGTTTGTTGGGTACAACAATAATAGTAAGGCTTATAGAGTCTACAACTTGACTACACAAGTTGTAGAGGAGTCTGTGCATGTAGTTTTTGATGAGACAAAACTAATTAACAATGAGTTGTCTAGCAATGTATGCAGCCCCACAGGTCTTACTAAGAAGATGGACAAGCTAACCATAGAAGATGTACCTGCTGCAAGACAGCAAGTAGAAGAAGATGGCTTATGTCCAGGGGGAGAACTACATGTACCAGGAGCTGAAGAAGTACAAGGAACTCAGCTTGATGAAGATGCTGAAGAAGTTCAACCAGGAGTAAGGATGCCTCCAGCCAACAGGCATCTAAGAGATCATCCAGTAGAGCTGATTATTGAAAATCCAAGACAAGGTGTTCAGACAAGGAGCAGAAATCAGAATGCTGTAGTATATTCAAGTTTTCTGTCTCAAATAGAACCAAAGAAATTTGAAGAAGCTATACAAGATCCACAGTGGACTGAAGCAATGCAGGAAGAGCTTAATCAGTTCAAAAGGTACAAGGTTTGGGACCTGGTTCCTAAACCTAAAGATCACAATGTGATAGGAACAAAGTGGATCTATAGGAATAAGTTAGATGAACAAGGAGTTATCATTAAGAATAAAGCAAGACTGGTTGCAAAAGGATATAGGCAAGAAGAAGGTATTGATTTTGATCAAACCTTTGCTCCAGTAGCCAGACTGGAAGCCATAAGGATGTTCTTGGCCTATGCAACCTATCAAGGATTCAAGGTATACCAAATGGATGTGAAGTCAGCATTCCTAAATGGTAATTTGAAAGAAGAAGTCTATGTGGAGCAGCCTGCAGGTTTTGTTGATCCAACTCTACCTCATTATGTCTATAGACTTAGGAAAGCATTATATGGGTTAAAACAAGCACCTAGAGCTTGGTATGAAACCCTATCTAGTTTCCTCATTGAGAACAAGTTCTCAAGGGGGAAAATAGATAAGACTCTATTCCTTAGGGAATCTAGAGGCAAAGTCATACTTGTCCAAATATATGTAGATGACATTATATTTGGGTCTACTGAAAGTAGCCTTTGCAAAAAGTTTGCAAAGCTTATGCAAAGTCAATTTGAGATGAGTAGTATGGGAGAACTAAAGTTTTTCTTGGGTCTCCAAGTTAAAGAGACTGAAAGTGGTCTATCCATATGTCAGTCCAAGTTCACCCTAGAACTCATAAGGAAGTATGGTATGGATTCATCCAGTACCATGAAGACTCCTATGGGGTCAAGTATGTCTCTGAGCAAGGATGATGCAGGGAAACCTGTAGATGAAACCTTGTATAGAGGGATAGTTGGCTCCCTACTATACTTGACTGCAAGTAGGCCTGACATTATGTATGCTACATGTGTTTGTGCCAGGTATCAAGCCAGCCCTAAAGAGTCTCACTTGACTGCAGTCAAGAGAATCTTGAGATATCTAAAGGGCACTCCCTATCTAGGCCTCTGGTACCCTAGGAATGGAGATTTTGATCTAACAGGCTATTCAGATGCAGACTTTGCAGGATGCAAAGAAGATAGAAAGAGCACTACTGGATCCTGTCAATTCCTAGGTGGAAGACTCATTTCATGGAGCAGCAAAAAGCAGACTAGTGTGGCTATCTCCACAGCTGAGTCAGAATATGTAGCTGCAGGAAGTTACTGTGCTCAACTTCTGTGGATTCAACATCAGCTAGAAGACTATGGATTTCAGGTAAGTAGAACTCCACTTTTCTGTGATTCTACAAGTGCTATTTCAATAGCTAATAATCCTGTATCACATAGTAGAACTAAACATATTGAGATTAAATATCACTTTCTTAGGGAGCATGTAGAAAGAAATGATATTGCACTTGAATATGTTAAAACTGATAATCAGATAGCTGATATGTTTACTAAGCCCTTAGAAGAAGCTAAGTTCAATAGGTTCAAAATTGAACTAGGTATGATAAACTTAGACTAAGTTTACAGAACTAAAAATTGGCTAAGTAAAAAGGTGTCGACACATAGACAAGTCTATGTCGACACAGAATAGTAAGTGTCGACACTTCAGGAAAATGGTGTCGACACATCTAGGAAGTTGGTGTCGACACTTCAGAATGTTAGTGTCGAAACATGTCGAGTTGGTGTCGACACATTTAATGAGGTGTCGACACTTAAGTTTTACTCAGAATTTTCTAAGTAAAGTCTCGTCTACATGTCGAGTAGTGTGGTGTCGACACTTAACCAAGTGTCGACACATAAAATCTGTTGACTAAACTTGTGTCGACACATGAGTGTCGAGATATTATAAGTCAGTGTCGACACTTATTGCCAGTGTCGACACATCTTTAGTAATCCATCCCGCCTGTTCGTCTTCAAACAAGAAAGGTATAAATAGGGTTCTGTCTTTGTCTGTCGACACGCTTTCAGAGTTTCGAGACCAAACTACTGTGTCGACATTTCTCTCTTCTAAAGACTAATTCTACAAACCCTAATGGCACCCAAGCTCGAGGAGAATGTCAATGAAGGCTATGAACTGGTTCGTGGAGCGTTCGACGATGGCGATCAAGAAATCAAATCGGTGGTAACCCTAGTCACCGATTCTGGATTGGAGTACCTGGTTTCAGAATCAACCAAAATATGGAAGAAGGAAGTTCTCGAATTTCTTACTGAAGCTTCAGTAGATGACTCAGGTTACAAAATCAAATCAAAAGTGCATGGCACCAGGGTCAAGATTTCACCCAAATCTCTGAGAAAGGTACTTCAGCTACCTAAAATTCAAGAAGAAGAGGAAGTGACTACATCTAAGACCAAAGAAGCACTTACCTGGTGTGGTCTAGATCCTAAGCTGAAGATTGGATCTGTTTTCAACAGGAGAGGAGTGAATACCCAAGGAAAATTCCTGTCAGAAATTGTGGGTAAAGTTATACTCAGCAAGACTGGAGGGCATGACAGGGTGTCAACCTCCATGTTCAGTGTTATGACCAGAATTATCTTCAACCTCAAAACAGACTGGTCAATGGTTATCTTTGAGAAAATAAAGGAAAGTCTAAAGAAGCCCAATCTGGGCAGGATACTTAGTCTCTACCTGGCTGGTACAATACCAGAGGTAATGAGCACTGCTGCAGGTAGTAAAATCAACCACATGAGAAGGATGGACATGAGGATCTTCTCAAGGTGGGAAAGGGTGCTGTCAAAGGAACTGTCCACCCCTGAGAAGCAAGTTTCTAAGAAAGATTCACCTCCAAAGAAGAAGAGGAAGATAGCTCCTGTAACACAGGAGTCCTCCAGCAGTTCAGGTAGTGAAGAACAGGTTGTTTTCACTCCTGATAGTCAAATAGAAGTGGCTGCAGAGAAGTCTCCTGCTCCTCAAGAGCCAGCTGAAATCCAGGGGGAGCTGCCTACAGCTAGCCCCATGCAAAAGGATCCAAGCCAGGGGGAGCCTCCAGCTGTAGAACAACCCTCTACACTGGAGAGTGAGCAAGCTACACTTATTATCCAAGAGGTACTTTCTGACCTCAATACTTTAGATTTTTCTATAATAGATTCTGATTTGTCTGATGTCCATCAGCAAACTCAGCAAGCAAATCAAGAACCAGATGTTGTTCTCCATGACACATCTACTGTTGTGCAAAAAGTTCCTGATAAAGTAGTTGATGAATCCAGAACTTCTCCTGCACAGTCACCTCCTGAATACACCATGGAAGATCTATTTCTAAATCTAGAACAGGAGGACTTTGACATGGATAAAGTTGCTGCTGCTGAAGAGAAGGGTGCTGCTACTGAGAGGGAGAACCTGCAAGTTGTGGAAGAGCCTGTCAGGCAAGAAAGTGAGAAAGCACTTGATGTGCAAGCTGACAAACCATCAAGACCTAAGGACAGGGTTGATATTGCCAGTACTTCAGAGTCTGAGGAAGATGAGGCTGCACAAGCTAAAAAGAAGAAACTCTATGTCTTCAAGAGGAGAAGTCAGAGTTACAAGAAAGCCTTGCAATCCATTGCCCCACAGCCCATAGTTCAACAAGCCCCAACTGTTGACTATAGTGCTCTACTGATTGCACTGCAAATCAAGATGGATGAACAAAGGAAGGCTATAGAAACTTATGTTGATGAAGGGCACAAGACCCTACAATCTGATCTGGCACAGGAAATCAAGTCCATAAGGTTTGAAATGAACCTTAATAAAAAGGAGATGACTGACTGTTTTTACAAAGGGTGCTAATGCAGTGGCCTATCTGGCAACCCACCAAGAGAAAATAAAGTCTCAAGTAGATGATATAACACTGAAGCAAGGCTATGTGCTGGAAAATTAGTTGAGAATGAATGATAATTTGACTGCATCCCACAATGCTATAGTCACTGAACTGAAGAATAAGCCAGCTGAATCTTCCACATCTGCTGCTGCCAAGGCTGAATTTGATAAAGCATTTCAAGATGAAATTGCTGCTGTCAAGACTACAATTAAGGATTCACAGAAGGTCATTTCTGAACAGCTTACAAAGCTTAGACCTTATTTTAAGGATGTCATCAGGTACTTGGACAGCCAAATCAGGTTCCAGAAAGATGATGTAAGAGATCATGTTGAACAAGAAGTCATAAAGGGGGAGAGGGTGTTAGTCAAAGCTAGCTCTGACCATGCCAAATGGATTTCTAACTCCATCAGAGCTACACTGGGCTATCCTCCCCTGTGTGATGATGATAATGTAGCTGAATCAGGTATTCAAAGTGCATATCTTGGAGGTGAGCAACAGGAAGTAGCTCAGGTGATCTATCCACCTCCAGATTTTGACATGGTTCATGCAGAAGTAAGCACAATGTATAGTCCAACTACTGGAAAGCCTAATGTTGTTCTGGAAAAGGTTGTTCAACCTGTTATAGCAGCTATGCAAGAGGCTATGGACAAAGAAGAAGAGACAAGGCTGTCAAAGAAGAAGTTCAGGGAACTAGCTGAGCAAAAACCTGATTTTGAACAGTGGAGCCCTACTTCTAGGAACATCATTCTCACAGCCTGGAAAGCAGCCAAGGACAATGCACATGAGAGGAACAAATGGTTCTCAGAAGCAGAATGGAGGAAGCATGAGATTAGGCAGGAAGCCATTGTCCAGTATAGAAGGAAGGCTAAGTTAGGAAAGCTACCTCCTACAGCTGTGGAGCCTAGCAAGTACTTTCCTAAGCCCTATCATTACTTTGAGAGACAGAAAATCAAGGCTGAAGAACTAAAGAAGGACTCCAAAGGAAAGAAGATTGCTGATACTGAGCCTGCTGCTGCTGCTGCTGTAAAAGCCAAAGTGCAAGCTGGGAAAGGAATAGTCATAAAAGAACCTGATCAGAATTAGACTAAGATTAGACTGAAGAATGTTGTAATCTGTTACATCTAAACATTTTTGTAAATCATTGAAAATGTATTAAAAACAATGTTTGAACAGTTTTTGATAAATATATTTTTCATGATTGTTCAGAAGAATGTGTCTATTTCTTGTTTGTTCTGCAATGTTTAATGAGTATACATGTGTGCTTTATTACATATTTAAGTTTACCCTGTTAACATATACCTGCTTTACATCATTCTCTAATTTTTAATTATGAGTGGTGTATATCATTGACTAAGGGTTATGACTTCTCCAAATAGGGGGAGATTGTTGGGTACATTGGTCAAATGTACCTGATTTGAAGAAGCCTGACCCAACTCAATGATATACATCATAATGTATTTGATGTGTGTTTGAGTTACTTGTGCAGGTTAGGTACTCACTAGACTGAAGCTAAAAGTTTCTAAGTCCATGTGTCGACACCCAGAGGGAAAGTGTCGACACTTGAGAAAGCTTGTGTCGACACCCAGACAAGCAGTGTCGACACTTGGAGTCATTGTGTCGACACCTGGGATGAAGAGTCGACACCAGACAGAAAGTGTCGACACTTGGAGCTGTGTCGACACTCAGTGAAGAAGTATGCAGAAAAGCTGTGTCGACACTTAGCAGAAGTGTCGACACCTAGAAGAGCTGAGTCTACATCAGGAAGTGTCGACACTTGGAGCTGTGTCGACACTCAGCAAAATTCTGCAGAGACTAAGGACAAGTGTCGACACTCAACACAATGTGTCGACACTCAATCAGCAGAGTCAACATATGAAGAATGTGTCGACACTCAGCACAATGTGTCGACACACAACCAGAAGAGTCAACACTTGAAGAAAGTGTCGACACCCAGCACAATGTGTCGACACTTAGTTGAAGACTCTACACTTGAAGAAAGTGTCGACACAAGGAGCTGTGTTGACACTTAGCAAAGAACAGAAAAATTTACAAAATATTCTAAGTACAAGTGTCGACACTAAGGGAATGTGTCGACACTCAGCTGAGGAAACAAAATTAAAGACTTGTGTCGACACCAAGAAGTAGTGTCGACACTTGACAGATTCTACACAAGTACTTGTGTCGACACAAGGGAGATGTGTCGACGCCTAGAAGAATTCAACAAGTTACAGAAGATCAAGTACTTGTGTCGACACTTAATTTCAGTGTCGACACTTGAAGAAGAATCTGTGTCGAGACATACAAGGAGTTGTGTCGACACCTTATAGACTTGTGTCGACACTTACACAGCATGTGTCGACACTTGGCTATAAGTGTCGACACTTAAGAACAGAAAGTCTCGACACTATCTGACAGTTAGAGAATTTCAAGAAGTGACTGGTTGACATGACAGCTGCCGATCCAGCCGGTCTACAGCAACTGTCAGAGAAGTCAGAAGTCTGTTATGAACCGGACCAGCCGGTTACCATGAAGGAAGCCTATAAATAGGCACTCACAGTTTACAGAAGTTGTTGTTGATATAAGAATTACAAGTTGTACTTTCAAGTAGTGAGAATAATTTAAGTGGTTGATCAGATTATTCAAGTAATCAAAAAAGTGATACACAGAGGATCAACACAAGAAGATCTGGCAGTCCTACTGCAGATCTAAGAAGTTGGAGAGAGAGAGAGCTCCAATCAAGAATTCAGTCTTTGGAACTAAGGCTGAGAAGAAGGATTCAGAATCATCTGGATCTCAAGAAGCAGAGGTTAAGGATCAACTGCAGAGGATTCAGACTTATTCAGTTCTACTCAAGAAGCTTTGAAGGAAGCTAAGTCAGTTTGGATCTAACTGAGTTCTTCCAAGAACTCATCAAGAAACTCTCAAACTCCTCTCTTATTTTCTGAGTTGTAGAGTTAGTTATTGTAATTCAATCTTAACTTGTAGGATCCATTGGATCTGAGAGAATTGTAAGCCTATATTATAAAGGCTGAGGGTAGGGCTTGGTTGCCTGAGTGTAGGAGTTGAAGAACTCTGAGTGTAGGCCTTAATTGGCTGAGTGTAGGCCTGGGTGGCTGAGTGTAGCCCTTTGTGGCTGAGTGTAAGGCTTTGGGCCTGAGGTGTAGGAACCTAGTTGGGTTCTGAGATAGTGGAGAAGATTGGCCGAATCTAGTACACTGCTAGATAGGCGAAGGGGGAAAGTGGATGTACCCAAAGATTGGGGAACCACTATAAATTTGTGTGTCTGCTGTGCTGTGCTGTGCTGTGAATTAACTGTTTATATTCTGTTATTGCTGTTAGCTGTAGAAATCTGTGAGATAACTGTTTTGCTGCCAACAAAGTTTCAAAAAGGTTTAGGTCACCTATTCACCCCCCCCCCCTCTAGGTGTTTAGGTACCATAACTTTCAGTGTCGGATCGGGATGGCCGGTTCACCTCCAGGGAGTGGAGATCTGTACAAGCTTACTTAGGCACGCGATTGACCTTCAGCACTGCATTCCACCCCCAGACAGACGGACAGACAGAACGCACCAACCGGACGCTGGAGGACCTTTTGAGGCTATGCATCTTGGACCGCGGGGAAACGTGGGAGAAACTCTTACCCCTTGTCGAGTTCTCCTATAACAACAGCCACCAGTCCAGCATCAGGATGGCGCCTTACGAAGCCTTGTACGGGAGGAGATGCCGGACCCCGCTTTCTTGGGTGCAGAACGAAGATCCGAAAGTGTTGGGGTCAGAGTTTGTTGAAGACACCGAGGCACATGTGAGGCTGATCAGGGACAGGATGCTCGAGGCACAGAGTAGACAGGCTAAGTACTATGACGCCCGGCATCGGCAGGTGGAGTTCCAGGTGGGGGACCGGGTGTTTCTGAAGATCCGGCCCATGCATGGAGTCTCGCGGGTGCGTGGTCGGAGGAAGAAGCTCAGCCCTAGGTACATGGGCCCTTACAGGATCCTGGAGCGGATCGGACCCCTAGCCTACCGGCTGGAGTTACCACCAGAGCTGGAAGCGCTGCACGACGTCTTCCACATTTCTTCTTTGAGGAGGGCTCTGCTATGCCCGGAGCAGCAGATTTTGACCACCGAAGGGCCGGTAGCTTCAGACCGGTCGGTTCGTTTGGAGCCTGTGAGGATCGACGACCGAGGAGTGCGGGTCTTACGACGCAAGAAGGTCCCACTAGTCAAGGTCCTGTGGAGGAATCACGGCCAGGAGGAGCATACCTGGGAGCCACAGGACCTGATGTGACAAAGATACCCCGAGCTATTCAGTCAGGTATACCTCTCAGACCCCTCAAGATGTTAATTTATTTTTCCTGCTATAAGTATACTAAGGGCTGCTCTAGGCAGATAGAGGCTTATCTTTTGTTTATTGGGGGCTTATCCTTGTTTATTGGGATTTTGGCTTGCCGATTGGGCAAAAGGGTCTTAGATCTAAGTTTTCCCGTAAAATCTAATTTAACAAACAAGGCTTCATAATGGGATGTTACAAGACTCTTTCCTTCGGTAGTAAGACCCGTAGGCCCAACCTTGATTTCGGGGACGAAATCTTTGTTTTGTTTATTGGGATTTGTAACATCCCATTTCCAACTAGACCCCTAAGAATGGTTTTAGCCATGACTAGGTCATGACAAACCCTAGGAAGCCAGAAATGGGCCAGGAGATAGGGGACAAAAAGGTGGAGACCATCATGGTCTGCAAATAGTAGAACTCTAAACAATGGCTTAGGATGACCATGGGCTACACCTTAACCCCAAGATCCTACCACAACACCCCTAATGCTTGGGAGACCCATTAGAGCCAAAAGGACCCATTAGGGTCAACCCAAGAGGCCCAGTTGACCAAGGTCAACCCTAGCCCTAAATGGGTCAAACTAGCCTACTTAGGGCCAACTGACCTACTCCTAGCCTAAAGGACCCCTCCTATGCCCTCCTAACCCTAAAGTGAGGTCAAATGGTCACTCAGGACACATTGGGGATAGCCCTAGAGGCCAGGTTGACCCAAGTCAACTCAAGCCCTAACCTGGTCAAAGTACCCTTACTAAGGGTATGTGACCTCCCAAGTACAGGGTAACCCTACATAACCCTACCTAGACCCTAAGGGAAGCCAATGGGTCACCCAGGACCCAATGGGGTCAACCTAGATGGTCAAATTGACCAGGTCAACCCTCATTTGGGTCAAGTCAAACTTAGCCCAAAAAGGGCTAACCCAAGCCCAAGCCACTTCTCTCTTAGGCTAAACCCATTCCCATGACCATCATAATCAAGTGGGCTGCATTTAGTTTGTGAGGCTGACTAGTCAACCAGAGGTGACTAGGAGAGAGAAAGGAGCTCCTCTCCATGATAATGGAGGAGAGAGAAAATGAGGAAGAAGAAGGGGGAAGTGAGAGGCCGGCCAAGGGAGACTAACAGCCATCAATTATGGCTGCAATCAACTCCTCTAGGAGAGAGGAGTTGATTCCAGCCATTTCCCGGCCACCAAGGGGTGGGTTCAGCCCCCCTCCACACAACCCGAGCCACACCTTTAATGGTGTTAATGGCCATTGAAGAACCAGCCTCCCCTCTCCCCCATTTGCCATTTAAACACCTTCAGGGAGCCGAGGGGATCATTTTAGAGCGTTTACCTGGAGGAGACGAGCCATTCCACTGTGCAGTTGCAGAAGCCGAGCGCCGCCGCCGTCGTCAATGGCGTCCCGCCGCTCCTCTCGCATCCAGGCCGCTAGGAAGGTCCTCCTCCTCTCCTTAACCCGCGGGTAGATCTTAGGATTAATTAGGCTTGAGTTTCGGGCTCAATTGAGCCCGATCCAATCTGGGATTTTTCCTGGTTTCGGCAAGAAAACCTCTTGCTATATCCGCCGGAAAATGCCTCTCCGGCGGCGGAGCCGCCGCCTGGCGATAGCCACCACCTCAACGGAGGTGTTGGTGGCGGTGGCCGGCCGGGGAAGGGGCTGGATCGCCGGCGGCAGGGCTTGGAAATCGCTCCAGGCGGGACGAATCTCAGCCGTCGGCTCAATGAAGACGATGACCAGATGCCGTTGATCCTTGCGCCAAGATTCGTGCTGCATCAGTATTAAACTATAGGAAATTAATGTTATTTATTTCATTCTGTCACACCTTTGATATTTAATGTTTTAAATTTTTAAAAATAGTTAGAGGCTCCGTATGAGAAAATGCTCAACACATGATTTGTAGCCCTTTCTGTCTACTTTATTTTAAAATTTGTTTGAACCCATTTAGGCTTATGGTTTGACCAGGGCACCCATTTTGGTGGGACATACCCTTAGGGCTAGACAGTCATTAAATTGAGTGCCCACTCTTCACCCCTAGCCCAAATTAGCTGAAATTTTGGCAGAGAGTCTATCTTAGATATACCTAGGGCCTGCCCAAAAATGGGAATTTTTGGAGAAAATATTTCTATAGTTTTTGTAAATATTTAATAAGTATTAGATAAATTAAATAGGTGCCCTAAACACCTCCAAACCCTCCCAAATCTTGGTGAGTGGTCCCTGGGTTCAAATTAGGTATCTGTATAAAATTTCATTCAATTTGGATGTGTTTTGAATAGGTTTTGACTCAACCCTAGCTATACCTTAAAAAGGGCATTTTGGTCAAAAGTTGCACTTTTGATTTTGAGTGACCAAATCACCTCAACAGAGGCTGAAATTTGGGCCACTGACTTGTTAGGGCACTCATCACCTCCCCATGGAATATGGGATAGGGAGGAATAGATTTGCCCTAAGTTCCTAGGTCAAACCCTAAGGAGGGACCTTTTGGCCTTGTGAAGGGTATGAGTCCTAAACACCTTGGATGAACTTCAATTTTTGTAAGGAGGTTCCTAGGACATATATAACCCTCTGTTAAAAATATTAGCTAACTTTGAAAATGGTAGAGCCCCCAAAACTCTAACCCTAGCTTAGGACCTAAAACTTGTAGTGTAGGTTTAGGTTAGCTAAACATCTTGAACCTTAACCAAATTTGGGTAGTGAAGGGGCTAGGGTATTTGGAGCCTCTGACAATTTACTTGAGGAATTTTAGACAATGGTTATAGCACTTCATTTGTAATCAATAGTAATGCCCTAATAATTATTTTGGCTATTGTGGTCTCACTGCCCATAGAGAGGGTATGAAACATGAGCAGTGTTGGTTTTAGGTTATAATAAGCTTGTATGAATTTTGTTAGAATTGTTGGGTATCTATTTAGGGCATCTACTTCACAAGTGCTTTATTTTGATTACATATTAATAATTCTTGTCAGAGGCCATTACTTACTGAAAAATCATGAAACTTCCTGCATAGTGTTTTTAGCTCAATGTTATCATATGGAAATTTTTGTGGAATTATTTGATGACCGATTAGCATACTTTGTTCATTAACCCTTAAATTAGAGAGTTCATAAGAAAATCAAATATAGCTTTATTTCCAAATGATAAATTATGAAACTTTTTCTAGGGTACTTGTAGACCATCACAATCATCCCTGAATTTTCTCTGAATTTTTAGAGGTGTTATTACTATAGAATCTTTTAATATGACTTTTTATGGGGCATCTTTGAAATTAAATTTAAAGGCCTAAACCTTGCTGAAAAATTGGGAGACTTAGTATTTAGGGTTGATTAGGCATTTTGTAATTATCATAAATTTAGTGGAATAATATCTTGTCTAAATATGGTACTTCATGTTCAAACCTGGGCCTTTTGGGACATTAGAATAAATAAATTAATTATCAGACAAATTAGGAAAATTATGAATTTCTGGATTTATGCTTCAAATGTCCTTTTAGACCTCTAATAATTATCATAAGGGTACTGGATGAGTATTTCATGTACTTCCCTTTTTACGGGTCATGTAGCTTAAGTGGTCTGCATATAGCAAAACTGCAGGATTTCATTTGGATGTGAATTAGGGCAAGTATGACGAGTCCTGATGGTTTGGACAAGTGGAATGGGCTGAGTCTTTGGAAGATGAGTGAGTAAGGTGTGGTTCTGTCTAGGGTTATAGGCGTTCGGGTCCGGCGAAAGATCGTCCTACCCAAGGAGAGTTGGAGTCAAATTACCCTAGGATTAGCATATCGAAATATGAGAAATAAAGGGTAAGGGAATCAACCAATAATAAAATAAGTACCTTGCGAAAGGGAACGCTGGGCGTAATCCCAACATAGTTCCTAGTGCCCCTTGAGAGCCCTTCACAGGGAATACCGGGGGCAGTCCTGGGTTAACGTAAACTGTTTAACAAGCTGAAAAGTGTAACTTAGTAATTAGGGTTGCACATTCCACAACACTGATGGCACCAGAGGTTGGATAGGAGCTTCGGCTCGGATGGTTAAAAGGAGGACTTTGGGTCCGGGGAGCTTCGGCTCGATTGCTTGAGTCGGACGTGTTGGTCCGGGGAGCTTCGGCTCGATTCTTGATTACGCTAACTTGCATGTGCATAACAGGAAAGGAAATTAAGGTGGTGTGTCTTCGGTATTGGAGGGTCGATGCACCGACGCCAATACGTTGACTCGGCTAGTGTGGTTAGCACTTCGCCAACAGAAGTCCGGTGCGCCAGCCGGCAAGAGTACGCAGGAGTCCGCTTCGTGCACCAAGCGTTGAGGCGTACGATAGGTCTGACCGGTAGTGCTTTACTGGTTTAGAGGTGGGCGAGGCCCAACCCACCGCTTCCGTCTGCCACTACGGAGGTATCCTGGGAGGTTACGGCTCCAGAAAGGGGGAACTAAAGGTCTGTGTGCACAGAGTCGGGTGTGTGTGTTGCACTTGCATGTCCATCATACCCACTTGCATGTCATGGCATAATCGTTACCTTTAACCTTGACACCTAAAGTATAAGTGGAATGGGACGCTTATACCTTAGGACCTGCAAAACGACCCCTTGGTCTATAAGCTTGTGTGGGCAAGTTTATAAATTAAGGTTAATTTTGATATTTAGTTACAGCTGTTCAACCACCGACACCCCAGCGTATAAATCGGTATGGGACTTTTTATACGATGGGAGCCTTGCAGAAGACCCCTTGGCTTATGTGTTTTCACATAAGTGAAGGTTACTTTTCATATTTCAGCTTATGACTATACATGATATAGAATTGCTAGTATAGGTACGCTGTCACCTGCTTTTGATTTTTCTCCACCTTCAAGTCCTCCCCTTTCTTCCTCTCCGCTCTGTGCCTAGGAGCCGTGGGGGAAGGGGCGGGGGATGATAGGACTTAGTCTTTTAGACTAACAGTTTTCGAACCGCATCATTTAGGGGATCGTGGAGACCAGCATGGAGGAGCAGCCCCAGAGACCGGTGCGCTTGGAGGTGGGGCAGTCTAGCTCCGGAGTTCACACAGCCGGGACCGTGAGTCTCGACCTTGAGTAGTCTTTCTGCTTCCGCATGAGTGACCTTTTTGTAGTGAGGATTTGATGTACCGGGAATAAGCCCGTTTTTGCTACTCTGATGTTTTATTTTTGTGGACACTCCCTTCGTGGAGTTATATTTATTATGACATGTGCTTCTCTGTGGACTGATGGTTTACACTTACTTCATTATTTTGCTACTTTTCTGTGATCGAATTGGCCGGCAGAATCGGCGCTTTGTGGTGTTGACTCTTCAAGGCGTGAAGGAGTCACCGCAAAACGGCGGTTCTGGGCCTACGACCCCGGTATCCTAAAAAGAAAAAAAAAGGGGGGTCTTACACCCTACACTCAGCCTTTATAATTACAGGCTTACAAGACTCAGATCCTTAAGGATCCTACAAGATAATTTGAATACAAAATATATACTCAATCAACTCAGGAACAAGAGAGAAGAGTTGTGAGTTTCTTGATGAGTTCTTGGAAGAACTCAGCTGAAATCAATCTGACTTGGCTTTCTTCAAAGCTTCTTGAATGTAGAACTCAATAAGATTGACCTCCTCTGCAGTTGATCCTTGATCTCTGCTACTTAAGATTCAGAATAAATCTGAACCCTTTTTCTCAGCCTGGTTCCAACGGCTGACTTCTTGGACGGAGCTCTCTCTCTCCAACTTCTTAGATCTTCACTAGATTCTTCAAGGAATAGCTAGATATTATTTTTATTACTTGATGTGTTAATCTGAACAACTTCTTCTGTAGACAGTATAAGCCTATTTATAGGCCTTCTTCATGGTAACCGGCTGATCCGGTCCATAACTGATTTCTGACAACTCTGACAGGTGCTGTAGACTGGCTGGAATGGCAGCTGTCAAGTTATCCAGTCAGTTCTTGAAAATTCTGTAACTGTTTGAAAATGTCGAGACTGTTTGTCTTTAAGTGTCGACACTTATAGACCAAGTGTCGACACAAGTTGACTAAGTGTCGACACTAACCTACAAGGTGTCGACACAACTCCTTGTGTTGTAGATTTTATATCTCGACACTGCTTCTTCTTCATGTGTCGACACTGATAATGTGTGTCGACACAAGTCCTTGTACTTCAGTATTTTGCTGAAATCTTCTGAGTGTCGACACAACACCTTTGTGTCGACACATCTTCATGTGTTGAATTTGTTTAAGTGTCGACACTACTTCTTGGTGTCGACACATGTCTTCAGTGTTGATACTTGCTGAGTGTCGACACAGCTCCTTGTGTCGACACATTCTTATTCTGTCGAGACTCTGGCTGAGTGTCGACACAACTCCTTAGTGTCGACACTTGTACTTAGAATATTCTTGAACTTTGCAAAGTGTCGACACTGCTCCTTGTGTCGACACTTTCTTCAAGTGTTGAGTCTTCAGCTGAGTGTCGACACATTGCTCTGGGTGTCGACGCTTATACTTAGTCTCTGCTGACTTTTGCTGAGTGTCGACACAGCCTCCAAGTGTCGACACTTTCTGATGTAGACACAGTTTCACTGGGTGTCGACACAACTACTATGTGTCGACACTGCTTCACTGCACTCATGTAATGGTCCAGGCCCATCCCATGGGAACCCGCTGGCACCGCCGGCCTACCAGGGTCCAGACCCGGGCCCACCACTGGTAGTCAGCCTTTCACATTCAAGCCTGCAGGCCATGCACCCCAACCCCTCTCCGGCCTGTTTATCAGCACGGTAGGTTGTTGCCACTGGGTCTCGAACCCAGGACCTTGATAAGAGAGCTTTCCACCACTCCCTCATCACCAACTGAGCTGCATGTAAGGCCCCTAGCCGATCCAACGTGACAGCGTCACGGCTCTGCTCTAGGCGACCCTACCGGGCTGCAGCCCAAGCACCCCAACCCCTCTCCAGCCCACTGCCGGGTTGTTGGTGGCCACAGCCTCCCTTTGATGAGGTAAACTCGATAGTCAAGCCCGCACTACGGGGACTTCCCAGGAGGTCACCCATCCCAGTACTACTCCAGCCCGAGCACGCTTAACTATGGAGTTCCTTCAACTCTCATCACCAATTGAGAGTTAAGCGTGCTCGGGCTGGAGTAGTACTGGGATGGATGACCTCCTGGGAAGTCCCCGTAGTGCGGGCTTGACTATCGAGTTTACCTCATCAAAGGGAGGCTGTGGCAACCAACAACCCGCCAGTAGGCTGGAGAGGGGTTGGGGTGCTTGGGCTGCAGCCCGGTAGGGTCGCCTAGAGCGGAGCCGTGACGCTGTCACATTGGATCGGCTAGGGGCCTTACAATAAAAGTGCACTTTTTATTGTAACGTCCCCTTTGCCGTCCGTGGATCAACACCACTAGGCCTCCGACGGACCGTTACTTGGCTGCAGCCCAAGCACCCCAACCCCTCTTCAGCCCACTGGCGGGTTGTTGGTGGCCACAGCCTCCCTTTGATGAGCGAACTCGACAGTTAAGCTGGGCCGTACGGGGACTTCCCAGGAGGTCACCCATCCCAGTACTACTCTCGCCCAAGCACGCTTAACTATGGAGTTCATTCAACTCTCATCACCAATTGATCTGCAATTGAGAGTTGAAAGAACTCCATAGTTAAGCGTGCTCGGGCTGGAGTAGTACTGGGATGGGTGACCTCCTGGGAAGTCCCCGTAGTGCGGGCTTGACTATCGAGTTTACCTCATGAAAGGGAGGCTGTGGCCACCAACAACCCGCCTGTGGATGGAGAGGGGTTGGGGTGCTTGGGCTACAGCCCGGTAGCGTCGCCTAGAGCGGAGTCGTGACGCTGTCACGTTGGATCGGCTAGGGACGTTACAATAAAAGTGCACTTTTTGTAACGGCCTCCCCAGTCCACGGCTCGAAAGGACGGCCGCCGGCACCCCCAGCACCACGCTCGAAAGGGTTCATCCTAACCAGGTCTGCAGACCATGCACCCCAACCCCTCTCCATCCACAGGCGGGTTGTTGAGACCGGGGATCGAACCCGAGACCTCCTTGATGAGGAGTTTTCAAACCACTCCTCATCACCAACTGAGCTGCAGCTCAGTTGGTGATGAGGAGTGTTTTGAAAACTCCTCATCAAGGAGGTCTCGGGTTCGATCCCCGGTCTCAACAACCCGCCTGTGGATGGAGAGGGGTTGGGGTGCATGGTCTGCAGACCTGGTTAGGCTGAACCCTTTCGAGCGTGGTGCTGGGGGTGCCGGCGGCCGTCCTTTCGAGCCGTGGGCTGGGGAGGCCGTTACAACTCATCTTCATTGAGTGTCGACACAGCTCCTTGTGTCGACACTTTCTATCTGGTGTCGACTCAGCATCCCTGGTGTCGACACAATGACTCCAAGTGTCGACACCGCTTGCCTGGGTGTCGACACAAGTCTTCTTAAGTGTCGACACTTTGCTCCTGGGTGTCGACACATGCACTTAGAAACTTTATCTTCTTTCCTGTAAATACTTAACCTGCACAAGTAAACTCAAAACACATCAAATATATTTTGATATATATCATTGAGTTGGGTGAGGCTTCTTCAAATCATGTACATTTAAACCAATGTACCCAACAGAATTAGCCAACAAACATGGTCCAAGAAGAGTAAATCTCAGCCGTTGGCTGTTTGGGACGATGAACAGATGCCATCCATTTTAACCCGATTTAATTATTGATATTGATTTTAATGAACAATGATATTTCTGTCACACATATACAGTGACTTTGCATGTTAAAAATAGGCCCCTTAGAGGCCATTTCAGAACATGACATCAACATAAAATTTGTAGACCTAGGTCTTAACTCTATTTTGACACCATAAAATTGAAGTTTGGAGATGTAGCGCTCCCTGTAGGTCCAATCTACCAAGACTGGTCCTAGGCTATGACAAGTTTTAAAATAAATGCCCAAGCCAAACCATAAGTAACCATGACTTCAAACTTTGGACAGGCTTGTGTTAGGTGTAAAACTAGTGTCTGACCAAAAATGAGAATTTTTGATCAGAAATGTTCTATAGTTTTTGATGAAATACTAAAAATTAATTTAGGTCTATGTTTGGAGATATATGAGTCCAAATACCCCCAAATTTGGGTGGGATGTACATTAGGTCAAGATCAATCAATGATGAAAATTTCAGGTCATTTTGACCTCTGCATGTAGGGGAAATCCCACATGCATGAGTTTGACATATTCAAATTTGGGGTGCCAATAGCAAAAATGGGAAAAATGTGAATTTAACCAATTGGGTCATTACAAGCCCATGAAACTCTAGACAGTGGCTCATAGGAGTGGAATACACCTCCCGTGGCAAATTTGGGATTTTTGGGATCACAAATCCCATTATTTGGAATTATTAGAGAATGTGCCTAGTTAGGAAATAAATTGGAAAATAGGGCAAATAAGTTCACTAAATTATGGATTTTTGATACAAGCTCTGGTATGGCACAGTTCACCCCTCGAAAAATTTATGGCACTGTTTAATTTTGTTTCCTTGGATTTTAAGAGGAATTTACCATTTTGCCCTTTTGGAAATTATTTAAAAATATAGAAAATCCATGTCTTAAAATTATGAAAAATTTTATAGTGGTTTATTATTGTGTTTTAACTTCTGATAAATTATTTGAGAATTTTAGGAAGTCCATATATGTTAAAAACTCTAATAATGGCATTTTGGTAATTTTCCTTAATTGGTATAGTATAAGTATGCTCATTGTTTAAGAATTTGAAATTCTGTATTTAGCCTTATTATATCAACATGAACACCCACTAATGTTCTCAGAATTTTGGGTTGAGTGGTTGAGGTACTTTATTTGTAAGGTGGTTGGATTGGAATTTATTATTTAAATAAGAAAGAAATAGAAATTTGCATAGAATAATATGGAAACTTGGTAGGCAGTATTAATTGACCTCAAGGAACACGTAGTGGAAACCTTAGGTAGGTTGAACTATTATATATAGTACTTCATGTTCAAGGCGACCCGGTCGCACAATTAAAGAATTAATCTAGGTCTCTTAATCCCTTGGGAAATCAATGAAAC
The DNA here is from genome assembly GCA_039583875.1 of Platanthera guangdongensis. Lineage (NCBI taxonomy): Eukaryota > Viridiplantae > Streptophyta > Magnoliopsida > Asparagales > Orchidaceae > Platanthera > Platanthera guangdongensis. The sequence continues at coordinate 133,382,363 of CM077148.1, read as the reverse complement.
TTAGTTCAATCATTATCACACATCATAATAACCATGATATGTAATTAGGAACATTTGGCCCAAGAGTTTGGATGACACGACATATGGGTCAACACTATGTCATGGGTGCGCTTAGCAAATAAATATAGCTCATGTCACTTGAACCCACAGGGGATACGATAGAGGGTTGAGTTGGTGACTATATTGGGAAGTCAAAACCTGATTGGTGTCTAGTAGGTCAATCCATAGTAATGAGCGATATAGTGCAAGATCCAAGGACAGTAACTGGAACGGAAACCGGCGGAAGACCGCCGATTCTCGAATAATAACTTAATTTATTAGGTCAGTTCCATAGTAACAACGCGAGCTGGGTATGGATCATGGGTAGAGATCAAATAAAAATAAATATCCTTGCGAAAGGGAGCTTTGGGATTCAACCCATTGTAGCTCCTAGTGCACTCGAGAGCCCTTCACCGGGCATGCCATGGGCAGTCCGGGGATAAACTGTAAACTGCTAGGTATAACAAACACTAGACAAGAGTAGTTTAATAGGCTAAGATATTGATGTTCATTCTCACCCGTGAAGGGTTGGAGGGATTCACAATAAATGCACTAATGTGCAATCTCACCCGTGAAGGGTTGAAGGGATTTAGAATAAAGGCACTAATGTGCAATCTAACCCGTAATGGGTTGGAGGGATTCAGGACGGGTTGGTCCTTTGAGCTGGAGTCTCGGGTTGGAATATCTTGCATGTGCATAAACCTGTGGTGGGTCATGCGGTACTGGGCCAATCGTCACACCGATGGTAGTACGGTGACTCTGGCGAAGTGTGAGGGTTTGAGGGGCCAGTGGGTTATTTTACACTGCAGTCTGGAGAATGATCCCTAAGAATGAACACTCGACCAAAAAGACTGGTGGGTAGCCAGCAAATAGTAAGCAAGACTCTAGAGTGCACCTAGGACGTGTATAGAGGCGTATGGGAGGTCTAGGCCCGGTAGTGTGTATACCCGCCTAGGAGTGTAGACGCCCACTCCAATGCTGCCGTAGCCACAACGGTACTACCAGAGAGTGATGCTAGATTCGAAAAGTGAGAACTAAAGGTCTGTGATCACAGAGTCGTGTGCGTGAGTTGCACTTGCATGAGCCATAAAATGCATGTATATCATACCATCATAACTAGTTCATACGCACCATAGATCCTTATCATATAAATTAGTATGGGCTCTTTTATATGATAAGTTATATTTCTAGAAACCTTAACTTATATGTTTGTATGGGCATTCATATAAGTTAAGGTACATCTGTGATGGTAGGAGTAGCTCATTTTACTTACTATCTCTACTCTACTTACTTTCAGTGTTTGCTTACTTTCAGTACTTGTTTACTTACAACACTTTTCTTGTCTCTATTCAGTTCTTCATACATTTCATATACCTTATTTATAGAAATTATAGAGTAGATATATTTGTCATATATATACATGTTACCGTAGATCCACTGCCACCTATTTCCTTTGTTATACCCCTTGTTGTCCTCCACTTCGTCCTCCCGCCCGGTGCCTAGGAGTTGCGGGGGCGAGGTCTGAAGGAAACGACTTAGTCTTTTGACTAACGGTCGGTGTGATCAATCTTTTTAGGAGCTCGAGGAGAGGGAGTACCAGCAAGATGAGGTGACAGGATGTGAGGAGCTGATACCACCACTACCTGCTACTACTACTGCAGCCCATCGTCAGGTGGGACAAGTTTTCTGATGATACAGTAGCTTCCGCATGTGTGACAATTGTGAGAGAGAGATTTGTCATTATGTACTGGGCATAAGCCCCTTTTTCTCACTTTTGATGTACTCATTCTGGACTTATGTGCTTTCTTTATATTTGATAGTGTTGTGACTTGTGGACTAGTTGTTTATATACATACTGCTTTACTTCTTTCTCTCATTTGGCCGAACATGTTATATGATCGTACAAGCCGGCAGAATCGACATGTTGCGGTGCTGACTAACCCGTGCGTTAGCGCCACAGTATGACGGCGGTTCTGGGCATAAGACTGGGATCCTCCTTGGTATGGGGGAGGGGTCTTACACGTCGCACGTCGGGATTGGATGTGTCCTGATGCAGGAAGGTAAGGTGATTGCGTATGGATCGAGACAATTGAAGATCCATGAGAAGAATTATCCTATGCATGATCTAGATTTTGCGGCTATGATCTACGCCCTGAATCTTTGGATACATCTATTGTTTGGCTCATTGTACAAGATTTATATTGACTATAAGACCTTGAAGTACGTCTTCACTCAGAAGGAGCTGAATTTGCGCCAGCGTAGTTGGTTGGAGTACGTTGCAGACTATGAGGTAGAGATCCTTTATCATCCAGGTAAACCAAATGTGGTTGCCGATGCCCTGAGCAGAAAGATCGCCCAAATCTTCAACCTCTCCGTGTAGTCCTTGGTGGAGGAGTTCTTACTGATGGTCATTTCAGTCGGTAGTAGTGTTGGGCCTTCCTGCTTGGAGGCAGCAGAGCCGTTGTGGATTATCCTCACCAGGTTGCATCAGAAGGAAGACCTAGACCTTCAACATCTCCGAGCGAGGACAGAGAAGGGAGAATTGCCTAACTTCTCCATAGATGTAGATGGTACCCTGAAGTACCGAGGTAGATTTTGTATCCCAGCAGTGGGTGATATTCAAACTAAGATTTGCAGTGAAGCGCGTGGTTCTAGTGTTGCATACCACCCTAGTTCTACGAAGATGTATATGGATCTGAAACAGATTGTGTGGTGGTATTGTACGAAGAATGACATAGCGAAGTTTGTATCTGAGTGTTTCACCTGCAAGCGTGTTAAGGCGGATCATCGTTGGCCTGGTGGCAAGCTGACACCATTGGAAATACCGATTTGGAAGTGGGAGAACATATCGGTGGACTTTATTACTAGCCTGCCAAGATCTCCCCGAGGGCAAGATTCAGTTTGGGTTATAATTGATAGAATGACAAAGTGTGCGCACTTTGTACCTTTCAATATTGGATATTCTATGAAGAACATGACTGAGTTGTACATGGATGAGGTCATCCGATTGTACGGAGTGCCAGTGAGTATCGTGTCAGATCGAGACTCCAGGTTTATATCACGGTTTTGGCAGAGCCTGCAAGGAGCGTTGGACACTGACCTCAGATTTTCAACTGCATATCACAGACAGACTAATGGTCAAACAGAGCGAGTTAATCAGATTGTGGAAGATATGATACAGTGTTATATCTTGGACCATGGCGGAGCTTGGGACGAGCGTCTCAGACTAATAGAATTTGCGTATAATAATATTTATCAAGAAAGTTTGCAGATGGCCCCGTTTGAGGCTTTGTATGGGAGGCGCTATAGGACTCCCTTATTTTTGGGCCGAGGTTGATGAGCGACCGTTATTAGGTCTGGAAGCCCTAGAAGAGCTGAGTGTTATTGTAACCCATATTCGAGAGAAGCTCTGTGTAGCTTAGGAGCATTATGAGAAGTATGCAAATCAGCGAAGGGTTGATCTGGAGTTCGCAGTTGGGGACATGGTTTTTCTGAAGGTCTCTCTGATGTCTGGTGTTAAAAGATTTGGAAGGAACCATAAGTTGGATCCTCGGTACGTGATACCTTTCCATATTATTGAGCGCATCAGAGTGTCTGCATATAGACTGGTGTAACCTGCTACCTTCCCCGACGTCCATGATGTATTTCACATGAGCCAGTTGCGGAAGTGTATTCTTAGTGATCGTCATGTCCTCGACTCGGTGCCACAGTTGCACACTAATCTTTCGTACGTCGAGGAACCTGTTCGTATTCTAGAGACTTTGGATCGGGTGTTGCGAAGAAAGACAATTCCTATGGTCAAAGTTCTTTGGCAAAATCAAGACATCGAGAGCGCGACGTGGGAATTGGAGTCAGCAATGAGGAACTCTCACCTGCATCTCTTCCCCTAGTATGCGGGTACGTCTCCAATCTTTTGGTATTAAGCAATTTCTTTGGTTTAGTTTTGGAGTTATGTTAAGTTTCGGGACGAAACATCTTTTTATGGGGGATAACTGTAATGCCCCCGATTTTCCGGTAATTATTTAATTCAGAAATGACGTAATTATGAAGTCAGAGCGTTACTTTTAACGTCGAGTTGACGACGCAACGCCTTAAGGCATTTTCGCGTCCGTTCGGTCGAGTCAGACAAATCCTTGAATTATGGTCGAAATTGGAATTTTTTGCGTTACGAAATTAAGTTAATTAATTTTGGACTTGTTCGTTAAGTTTCGTCACGATCTGAGCATTTTTGGAGTCGCGGCGCGAGTTTGTAATTTTGTATTATTTACATTTGTTGTAAACTTTAGAAATTAATATCTCGAGAATAGTACGTCAGATTTTAGTTTTGTCTTCGTCGTTAGAGTCATAGCACTGACAATCGCTTACGGTGCAAATTTCGTTCGAATCGGGCTACGTTTATCCCCGTATCGTCATTTTATACAGGAGTATAAAACAAAATTCAAAGCTGTTTCCCGAGAAACAAAGCTGTTTCCCGAGAAACAAAGCTGTTTCCCGAGAAACAAAGCTGTTTCCCGAGAAACAAAGCTGTTTCCCGAGAAACAAAGCTGTTTCCCGAGAAACAAAGCTGTTTCCCGAGAAATAATGTCGTTTCTACAAAGCTGTTTCTCGAGAAACAATGCTGTTTCTCGAGAAACAATGCTGTTTCTCGAGAAACAATGCTGTTTCTCGAGAAATGACATTTTTTTTCTCGAGAAATGATACTATTTCTCGAGAAATTCTCGGGAAACAGCTTTGTTTCTCGGGAAACAGCTTTGTTTCTCGGGAAACAAATTTGTTTCTCGGGAAACAAATTTGTTTCTCGGGAAACAAATTTGTTTCTCGGGAAACAAATTTGTTTCTCGGGAAACAAATTTGTTTCTCGGGAAACAAATTTGTTTCTCGGGAAACAAATTTGTTTCTCGAGAAACAACATTGTTTCTCGAGAAATTCGTTACTGCACTTTTTGCAAACATTCGGGTGCCATTTTGGGTGTTAAAATGATGTCAAATAAAAAATGGTTAACATAAAATTTGTTTTTGTCGACGAGATCTACAAGTTTGATGTTGATCACGTTTCGATTCAAGGTCATTGTAAGCCTCTATTTTCATTTCCCGCGCGCCTGCGCATAAAATTATCATTTTTATTAATATGATTATTATTATTAATACTATTAATCTTACTATAACTATTAAGTATATAAAGGCATTAGGTTTGAGAAAACCCTATTCATCTTCTCCAAGAGACCGAATCGAAACTAGAGCGGCGACTTCCACTTGTTCATGAACTTCCGGCCGCGATTCCGGGAGCCTCGGTGGACGAAATCTTCAACGGAGCAGAGATCCGAAAAGCTCTCGCTGAGAGCTACGCGCGTGTGATACGTATTTCCCACTTTGGGTACCTTTTCAAGCGAGGTTTTTCAACCCTAACCGCCATTTTGGCCAATCTCCTTTAGATTTTGCTTCGTCATGCCTTCTTTTGGACCGATCTACGACGTATGGTATTTCAGAGGACGATTCTGGGTGAAATAGAGGAAAGTGGTGGTTTTCTTCCTTCCCTCTCATTCCTAAAGCGGTATTATTGTTTTTACAATGTTTTAATTCCACTTAAAAAAATCAAGATTTGGCACGAGCGAATAAAGGCTCCTCACCCCTTCCGCATGGACGAACTCTGATTATCCTAAAGGCACTAACAACGGTACTCCTCCATCCCCACTCAAGGTACGAGAAAGCGGGGGCACATCAACTCCAAACCCTCAGCGGTCCACAGCTCTCTCGAAAACGCGAGTAAACGAGCAACGCCCAAGTAAAGTGCTACTGCATCAAAAAGATTATGCACGCCAAAACACAACCAGAGTAAACAGATCCAAAAGAAAAAAGAGTAGCCACTCAAATGAAAGGTGTCTCATGGGCTACATCATCATAAAAAGCAAAGGCATGCAATGACATAAAAGTACGCCTACAACACAAAACAAGCAAATCAAATAAATTTGGGAAGAAGTCATAAGGATCATCCCTCCATAGCAGTATCAGTGTTGTCGGCCGAGGCATCCTCCACGCCCAAGGTATTACGCTCCGGAAACAACCACGCCAATCGAAATCCCTTGCCAAAGCCCAAGAAGTACGCAGCTTCGCACTCATCCTCTATGAGTAGATCTTCCTCTATCGCCATCATCTCAGAGCGCGCATCCTCCATGATGCGAGACTGCTCAACCTCGAATTCGTAGGAAGCTCTATACTCGGCTACCGTAGCCGAACGTACGGCGTTGACCTCCTCCCGCTTAGAAATCAGTCGAGCGTTCTCTTCCTTCAACTGCTTGACCTCCCCCTCCTATTGGCACATATCAACATCAACCACCTCGGTACAGCGGACCTCCTCCGCAAGAGTCACTATAGGGAAAAAATCAACCTCCTGCAAAGAGCCCCGATCTCGGAGTCGGCGGTGCTCAGCTTAGCCCGAATAGACTCCACCTCGGACTGAGAAGAGGACAATTGGGATTCTGCATTAATCAGCCAAGAAGTGACCTCCTTCTTCCTCCCCTGGGCCTCCGCCAGCATGTCCTCAAAAGTGGCCAACTTCTCCTGTAGGGAATGAAAACATTCATTGTGGTTACGTAGGTACAGTTCCACGAAAGCACAATGTTACGAGCCTCATCAAGCTGCAAGAGCGAAAAACAAACTATTCTCATGCACAATGCAAGGCAAAAGAGAGAATATACTGGAGGAAACCAACATACCTTCTAGAGAAGCGCCTAGTAAGTAGAGCATTCTCGCTCCCCCATATCCAACGGCGGCTCAGAGAGATCTCAAGAAGCCGACACGATCGTGGGAATCTCCGGTACATCCTCACTCTCTATTGGTGGTGGATCAGCAACCAGATCTTCTGGACACTTATCAACAACATCAATAACGACCTTAGGGGTAGCAGAGAATGACACGTCACCTCCCTGTCGATGAGAAAAGTCCAGCTTTCTCTTTTCGCCTCACTCTAATGGCATGGCGCAGCTCAGCTCCACATCGGTTGAAAGGCCCGCAAGAACTAGACACTTCTCGACAACGAATGCACTGATCTTATAAAGAACAGCCCCCAGCTCAAGCGGATCCTCAAAGCCCAGCAATAGAGTAAAGTCATTCTCCTTCCCCGTAAGACGACGACAGCGGTCAGGAGGATCCCATCAAATCTCACGCAACTCCCACGAGTTCTAGATGAATCCATACAACGTCCCTCCATGGAGATAGTAATTCTTGTACTCGAACGATAGTCACCACATGTTGATCCGCACTTCGGCTCAGTCGCTTGATCCAAGACAAACCTCGCACTATACGCAAAAGAGGCGAACTGACATCAAAGAGTCATTCTCTTGAAAGAATCAAAGCAGCCCCATGATCCTCGTCAGTCCCACTAGATAAAACTGCATCACTAGAATGTCGCATAACTAAAGCACAACGATTGCATACTCAGTGGGAGGCATCCGAAAACCGGCCTTCAAGCACCCCTCTTTAATTGCAAAATGGCCCATAGGATTGTGTTGAATGCGCTCTAACGTGGATGGTATTACAATCTCGATGTCCTCCAAAATCACAAAGTGCCTCCTCAAACTACCCACACGGGCAAAGGTTAAGAACAACGACAGGCGCATCGATCGCTATGGAACACCATCTTTTGACACTTGTAAAAGGAACATGAATCAGCAGCAAAGCAAGCTAAATAAAGAGGGTAAACACGCATCGAGTGCAGCGCGACAACGAAAATGGCCCTCAGGCACGAGCACATGAAGACCCGTGTGAATGAGCACAAGCATGCAAGAGACACCCCGTGCGAGCCCATGCGGATAGTCCCACACATACGCACGCTCGTGGTGGTGTAATGCCCCAAAAATCTTATAAAAGGGAAGGAATTGAATTCTGGAAGTTAACACTGGCGTTAGCTAGTGAATTAAGTCGATTGGGGTCTCGGGTATCTACCATGTGGCGGTTGAAGGTGCCGCGTGGCGCTATCACTCAACGCACTCAACGCTCTCAAAGAAGTGTTGAGTGACTACTGCACAACGGTAGTGACCTATCGTGTTGCAATAGCTTCTCTTAAAGCACTCAACACTCTCAATGCACTCAGCGCTCTCGACGAAGTGTGGAGTGACTACCACGTGGCGGTAGTGAGATAACGCGTGGCGATAGCTCAAGGTAAAGTGCAGCTTGGCGGTAGCTTGCCACGAGTGTAACATGTGAGCGAACCTCACCCTAACGTTGCTCTAGAAGCAAAAGTACATGGAGCTTGTCTAGAAGACCTGTACATTGTTCTCCATTTCTTTCAGTGCTCAGATTTTGCAGGACGCAACACTTTGAACTCTGGCCTTGTCATAGCCAAGTCCCTCTTGCCTTGTACCCTCTTCATGTCCTTCTCTAACGAATGAGCCATATTAACCAACACTTGAAAACCTTGATTCATTGGACCTGAGAGTAGTAACCGCAGCTCATACCACAGTCCCTCGTAGAACCTATTGTTCTTACATTCTTCGTCAACAAAAGTAGACCTCGCATAACGTCCCAACATGATAAACTCATGCAAGTAGTTATCCACAGTACTCTCGCCCTGAGTCAAACGCTGGAACTCATTTTCCATGGCAATCCTCTGCGATGACGGCAGATGCTTTGCCAAGAACAATCTCGAAAACTCCTCCATCGAGATCTCTGATAGTTGTCTCTATGTGAAGTGGTGTAACTCCAACTCATCCCACCAAAGTAGAGCATCTCCATCTAACAGGGAAGTGGCCAAGGTGACCTTTTGTCCCACCTCTTTCTCTATCATCGTCAATATCCTCTTGACGAGCAAAATCCAATCCTTTGCCTGCGTTGGGGATCTTGCACTCGTAAACTTAGGAGGACAAAAGCTCATAAAGTGCTTCAACTATCGTACAGTCGTCCGCCTATCAACCAAAGCATCAGCAGGCACTTGCCTAGCAGCTATAAGCTCGGCTACACCAACAAATACTGGTACCATCGCAGGTCGCACCTACACAGTCGATTGTGCATTCATCATTACAAACACTACCTCAGCAACTAAGCGTACTGTTTTCACAGAACGAGGAGGTGTGGGCACATCAGCTGGTGTCGCACTCTCAACAGAAAGTTGGGGTTCAAATTGCCTCACACCACTTCTAGTCACCTATAATTGTAAAATACACTATTTAGCGACTACTCAAAAGGCACACAATGACCATTAGGAGCACGCGGGTTCCTCAAACATGTGTATTTTTATTCCTAAGTGGACATTCTTGAGTTCATTTTTGTCATTACGGTAAGCACAACCATGTACTCGCCACCACTCAAAAGCATTCGACCACGAATTCACAGAAGGAAGACCGCAACAAGCAGATAACAAATTTAACATCTCCATCCATAAAATAAAATATAATAGAGGGTACGACCGGGGCCCCACGTCATATTCCACATGTTTTATCCACGGAGTCTTCTCTGGCACGAAAATCAATTCATCATCAATCCAAACCAACATGTCCAGAAGGGCTTCACACAACATGTCTATTCCGTACTTAAATTTCGGATCTATATGCAAGTTTATCGGGGATCACAACGATCTACCCGCTGGAAACCACCCTTTTCTTCACCTTTTGGTGAGGGGTTCCGTGCACGTATGCAAATTTAGGACTTCATTTGTCCAAGGAGAAAGTCGTTACCCTCATAGGTCATTTTAGAGCCATGACCAAGCCTTCTATACAGATGGAAAGGATCGCCTCGCTTTCCCCCTCATGAATCTTGCCTCAGCACTTAAATCTGACCAAAGGATCTCCTTCTCCTAGCTTGCAAAGCTCAGCCCCAGATTCTTGCTCTTAAGAACTTCAAGAAATCAGAGAGAGAACAATGAGAATTTATCTTATGTACAACTTATATCTGGAGGCTACCGCCGCACGGTACCTGCTACCGCCGCGCGGTATCTGAGGCGGTCACCGCTTGGCCCAATGGACATTGCTCTGTCCCCCAAATTAGCCTCCACCTTACTTCCACGTGGCAAGCTAATGCCAAGCGGTACTTTACCTCAAGCTATCATCGTTCATTAGCTCATTACCTAGGCGCGGTAGTCACTCAATGCTTCATCGAGAGCGTTGAGTGCTTTGAGAGTAACTATCACCACGAGATAGGTCACTACCGCCGCGCGTTAGTCACTCAATGCTTCATTGAGAGCATTTAGTGTGTTGAGTGATAGCGCCACGAGGTGCCTTCTATCGCCACGTGGTAGATACCCGATACCCTAACCTATTTAATTCACTAGCTAACGTTGGCGTTAACACTACCGCCGCGCATTAACTTCTAGAATTCAATTCCTTCCCATTTTTAGGATTTTTGGGGCATTAAAATTCTCCCCTCCATTAAGAAATTTCGTCCCAAAATTTTATTTATTGAGAGGAAATCAGTACACAAGCGTACAACATAATTTTACAAAAATAACTCGAGAAATTCATCCCACATGGTTTGTTCGCGCTCCCATGTCAATTCTTCACCGCCACAATTATCACAGCGGACTTTGACCATCCTGATTGCTTTGTTACGTAGTTGTCTGATCTCCATGTCCTCGATACGAATAGGTCTAACCTTTTTTGTCAACCCACCATCGACCGGTACCTGATCATCAGCCACCACTTGAGTCGGCTCTCGCAAAGATTTCCGCTGCACCAATATGTGAAACACGTCATGCAAACCACTTAGCTCCGTCGAAAGAGCTAATCTATAGGCAACTTCTCCAATTCGCTCAACCACTTCAAATGGACCAAGATACCTTAGAATTAACTTTTTCAACGCTCTGTCGAGAGCGTTGAGTGCGGTGAAAGCATTGAGTACTTTGAGAGCAGCTATTGTCATGCGATAGGTCACTACTGTCGCACAGTAGTCACTCAACTCTTCATTGAGAGCATTGAGTGCATTGAATGATAGGACCACGTGGTACCTTCTACTGCGACGCGGTAGATACCCGAGACCCCAGCCGATTTAATTCACTAGCGAACGCTGACATTAACACTACCGCTTCACGTTAACTTCCAGAATTCAATTCCTTCCCTTTTGCAGGATTTTTTGGGCATTACAGTCGGTGCCGCCCTACGCGTGAAAACACATTCATGTGTGTAGGCTGCCCAGTGCGCGGCTGCACCCACGCATGGGTAGCTCCGTTCGTGCGCGCACTGGCTCGCGGGTTTATCACTATAATATAAATACTTGAAGCGGAAGTCATACCTTCATCTTCTGCATACCTTCAATTTAAGAAGAACAATTCCTCCTCCAATGACCATCCTTGCTACAATGGTGGCATTTCCCTTACTTCTCCATGCCCTTCTTCTTCAGTGTCGAAGACTTGGGGTCAAGGGATGACTTCGGTCCAACCTTATTCTTCTTGAACCACATGGTTTTGCCCTTGCCTTTATGCACCATCAGTATTGGGCTAGTAGGCTTGGCCTTCTTCATATTGATCTCGGTAGTTCTTAACATGCCTAGGAGCTCGAGCAGTGTCTTGTCTATCTCAATCATGTTGTAGTTCAAGAAAAACTGCTCATAACTGTCCGACAACAGTTACAGGATCAGATCAGTAGCCACCTCTTGGCCCAAGGGAAAGACTTGTATTTCAAGGTTCTTTATATACCCAATCATCATGAGTACGTGAGTCCCTACTAGGTCTCGAGCTCCCATCTTGCACTGAAATAATGCCTTGGTGACGTCAAACCTCTCCTGCGGAGCTTGCCCTTGAAATATTTTTTTAAGGTGCTCGTCAATCTCTTTACAACTCATGCTCTCATGTTGTTTCTGAAGCTCAGAGCTCATGATGGCAAGCATGAGACATTCGATGTAACATCTCGTTTCGCGCTAGGCCCATCACGCGTATTCTGAGTCAATAAACTTGACTCAGGCATGGGGTGCACTGACAAAAGGTGTCGTGGGCGTTGGATGAAGGGTTGTGTAGAGTGTTACCCAACAAATCGAAGGGGAATGGCCTAGGGAAAATGACCAAGGGAAATTCATCGGATATCATCAAGGATATCAGACGAATTCGTCGATTATCATTGGAGGAAAAGTCTAAGGGAAATTCATCGGATCTCACTGAGGATATCTGACGAATTCGTCGAGTATGATGACCATTCGTCGAGTATCGTTGGCTGATACTCGACGCACTCGACACCAGAATCCAAGAAAATGGTCCAAGTAAAATTCGTCGGATATCACTAGTGATATCTGACGAATTCTTCGAATATCATTGAAAGAATTCGGCGGTTGAAAATGTGGAAAATCAACTAAGGTGAATTCGTCGAATATCACTAAGGATATTTGATGAATTCGTCGATTATCACTTAGGCGATTCGGCGAGAACAGTGAAGAATTCATCCAGTATACCCAGTTATATCTGTCGATTCGTTGAGTATGAAGCCTGATACTTGCCGAATTTGACTTGTGCGTTTTTTCTGTAGAATTTGCTGGCTTGTGTAGGCGGGTTGAATCGGGCCTCGAGATTCGTGCTGGATGATTCCTTGGACCGGTCATTTTGAATAAGAGTTAATATTGGTGGTTCAATGGGGAGATGACACGTGGCAAGTGACTAAACCTAATACTTAATATAAAAAGGAATGAAAGCCGAACCCTAGCCGCACTTACCGATCGTGCCGACCCCTTGCTGTGAGAAATTGACGAGAGTGGGAGAGAAGGATATCGTGGGTAGCTGGATTCTGGAGGAAAAGCTTCGCCCCTTCCCGTGGAAAATGTCGTCGACGAAGAGAAGAACCGTGTCGCCGAGGAGGATGACTAGATCCTTGATCGGAAATCGCAAAACCACCAGAAACGAGGTGAGCTTCGTACCCTCTCCCTTGGTGCTAGATCTTTAGTGTTTCCTAAGAGAGATATCGACTCAAAGGAGTCTTGATTCGTGAGAAGAAGTTTCCTAGGAGGAGGCCATGATAGGACTTGTGTCCTAAAGATGAGACTTCTTCGACCACTCCTTCCTTCTATGTGAAGATGAGGACTTGGTTTCGTGAATAAGTTGGCTTTGAGGGTGAATAAGTGTGGAGGAATTCTGGATGTGATTTGGGAATATCAGTTAGGGGAGGAAGGTGAACCGATGTCGTTCGTTTTGCTTTAAGATGCGCGCAAAAATCTATTTTCTGCGCGCAGCGAACTTCGAGACCATTTTCAGACATGATGCGTCCAGATTTGGTTTTTGGAAAAATACGAGATCGTAGAACTTGGAAATACCTCTCCAACGGATGGTTACACGTTCTCATGTGAGGTGTATAGACTCAGGAAAGTCCAATCGATCTTGTTCTCTGTAAACGTGCAGAAATCAATTTTCTGAACGCAGTACGCTTTGACGCTGACTTTAAGTTGGTTGCATTTTGATCTGGGTGATGTACCGAATACAAAAGTTGTATTCCTTGGAAATATCTTTCCAACGGATGGTTACATGTCTTCATACAAGTCCCGTAGACTCGGGAATGTCCGATCGAAGAGGCTGTACAGTCAAGTATTGTATTTAATACTCTCAGGTTAGTAAAGTATTCGGCTTGGTTTGAGTAAATAAATGGTAAGAAAAATTGTTGGGATTTTGTGTGAATTTGGCCCTATGAGAATGTATTAAACAAATGGTCTGGAAACACATTTAGGCATGATTATAATTTGTGTAATGGAATAGGTTTGGAAGAATGTGTGACGCTTCGTAATCGAACGAGTAAACCGTATGTCTATGTTAAATAAAAAAGGGGTTAACTACTTTATGCTGATGAGATTACCGCAACGGAAGCACATCGGTAGATGGATGCTTGATCCTTAAAAGAAATTGGAAAGGTCGATGTATGGTCATGAGGCTTGTGAAATAAGGAAAGAGTAAAGTGGTCCACTGCTTGGAGTTGTGTCTCCCTACGGGTAGCGGTGTGGATTGTATGTTGTATGAGGTGGTTTTCAACTTGCGTTGATGATGAGCCCTTAAGTGCCTTGGGGCATGAGAATGTGAAAGGGTGTAAGTGCAGGTGACTGACCGCACTGGTTTGGTAATGATGAAAAGAGACTTTGGGCGGTTAGGCTTGGTTCTCGGTGTTTACATCCCGAGGCTCCTTCTGTGCCAAGTGGACGACGGGGCTTGGTCCTTTGGTGATATGTTCCCATAGGCTCCTTCCATGCCACGTAGATGTGAAATTGCATGCGGTGTGAGTCGACATGTGGTGTCGTAATCCTGGGTGAAGGATAGTGTGGCAGGTCTACGGGCTCGCCAGTCGTCACACCGATGGGAGTTGACAGATAGACCTTGGGCAGTTGGGTTTAGTCTTCGGTGCTCATTCACGGGGCTCCTTCCATGCCAATTGGACAGTTGGGCTTGGTCCTATGGTGATACACTCCCATTGGCTTCTTTCGTGCCACGACATAGGCCAGTTGGGCTTGGTCCTCGATGCACATCTACCCGAGGCTCCTTATGTGTCGTAGTACGCATGTGGGCTCCGTTGTTGTGTTTTTAGCGTTGAGGTGTATGGAGGCCTAGGCTTAGTAGTGTGGATGCCCGCCTAGTAGTGGAAAAGTCGGTTCCACTATCACCGTCTGGCCACGACGGTTGATGTCTGAGAGGTTAGCTACTTGCTCGAAAAGTGGGAACTACAAGTATGTGTCGACATAGCAATTGCATGTGCGTGATCATGGGTAAATCATTGCATAGCATTCATATCATTACATACACAAGATCCGCATCGTATAAGTTTGTATGGGCACTCATATACAATGTGTTACTTTACTGTTGAGCCGATCCTTAACATATATGTCTGTGTGGGCATTCATATAAGTTAAGTTATTTCCTGTCATAGATTTACATTGCTTACTGTTGTAGATTTATACTTATACACTGTTCTAGATGGTAGAACTACTAATGTTAATTGTTATATCCATTTGTTACAATTACTGATATACACTGATATTGTTTACTCCTATACCATTTGCTTGTACTATTGTCTATTTATGTATATTGTACCTTGTTCCTTTCTCCGCCCAGTACTGAGGAGTCGCCAGGGGTGCGGACGTGATAGCCACTTAGTCTTTATGACTAACGGTTGCTATGTCTTCCTTTTTAGGAGGAAACCCCGTATATAGAGCAGCAGCAGGTTATGTAGGAGGACAGCTAGGCCAGGGCGACAGAGCCTGATGTGACGGTACCGTCGTTGCCGTTAGTGACTGATGTGAGCGTTTTGTAGAGAGACTTTTTTGTAGCCTCTTTGGGCATGTACTCTGATATTTTAGAAGCCTTGGTTGTTTCTTATTTCTATTGTACTCGTGGACTATATAATGGTGTGTATTTTGACTTCTGTTTTTATATTCTTTATGATAGGTTGGCATGAATGATATGATTAGCCGACAGGATAGGCATCTTGTAGTACAGGTTAGATCGTGTGCTAGCGCTACCGCAAGGCGGCTGTTCTGGGTATAAGACTCCCCTCGTGATGTGTCTTGTGTCCCTGATGGGGGGGGGGGAGTCTTACAAATGGTATCAGCTTGCTACGATCCTGAACCAAAGAAGTCATTCAACAATGGAGCCACCCACATTTAATTAGTCAGTTTGGGGACAAACTGACTTAGCGGAAGTAGTGGTGTGCGCATATGTAATTCACACTAAATATGTCCAATTTTGACCTTACGATTAGCCAACCTGACCTTAGGTTTGTACCTTACGTGTAGATCCCAATGCACGTTGAGCAAGTGGGGGGCACTACTGCCCCTCTCGTACCCACTCAGTTCCAACAATCAGAGTTGGGACAGACGCTCACGACCATCCTGGATGTATTTAGGTCTCAATAGGCCCTAGTGCAGTAACAGGCTCCAGGCTCAAATTGGTGGAGCACTTTTCGGGCTCTCTCCCCTCCTGCCTACCTTAGGACAAAGTTAGTCGTACGTACTGAAGAATGGCTCGACACAGTGCAGGAGCTGTTGGCAGGAATCCGTTATTCAGCCAACATGGTTGTGACACTATCAGTGTTTGTCCTGGAACTACACGCCAAGAGATGGTGGAAGTCCCTGATGTGTTCGACCTTCTAGGGCTGAGTTTATATGGATATCAGTTGGATGGAGTTCTCTGGAGCCAAAATGTAACGACTTCATCCGTTCATATAGCATATAATAGAAGGTCCGGCCGGGGCCCCACACCATATGCCACAAAACAGGCAGGAGGTTACAGGTTAATACCAATTCATAATCGCATCCTAACACAGAGCATTCTAGTGGAAGCTTTTAACATTAATATTGAACTCCAACCATGAATGTTCACTATATATATAAACAACCACATTTATATATAAACTCTCGAAGGAATGTACAACAAATAAAGTATCGTTTGGCCTTGTGGCCTTACAGTTACTCTTCACAAGTGTGGATTACAAACATCAGCGTGCAGGCCGGCCACACATGAACAAAACACCACATTCTTTGCTTAGCCTTCAAGGGCTAGCAGCAATAGCAGGGACTTCAGCCCTTATATGTCCCGCTCGGCTCTCCAGCACCTGCACAAGGACAGCCCACCAAGTGGTGGCAAACAAGACAACGGTCAGCATTCAGCTGACCAATTTATAATGACCCTACCCCTTTCCCGGGGCATTGGTATTCCTTCCATACAGGCAGAGCAATTCATAGGCAGATATATCACACATTATGCTCTCACGCACAAATAATCCATCACAACCGTCAGTCACGCGGCCCGACGATCCGTGCACTCAGGGCACATTCTTGGTGTACCGGCGAACCAGGGTCCCACCACCGTTCCAAGTTCGAAACCCGACGGTAAAATTGAGCATGTAGTCTTAACGGCACGCATGCCAAGACTCTCATTACGCTCTCCAACTGACCGCACTTTCAGGTCTCCAAGTCAGACGGACATAACGCAGGTGAGGATCAGCCACCCCCATTGCTCAAGTCGTCTTGCCATCACGAATACCAACATACTCGAGGCCAAATCTAAGGCACGGGTCGGTTTCACCTTTCCTGTTCGGCACGAAGCCTTTTTAAGAGCTCACAGCTCACAATAGACATACTGTCCGCCAAGGACTGGCTTTACCATAGCCACAATATCCACCAAGGACTGGCTTCACAGTAGCCACAATGTCCACCAAGGACTGGCTTCACAATCAAAAAGGTGAGTTCATGCTAGCATCCTTCGCGATCTCTTAGCGGGTTTTAGCAGAAACTTTCTTTCTGCACCCAACACAACCCAAACTTTGCAGCATACTGCAGTGCCAGAAAACAAGTCTTGCCATAGCACACAATACAAGCATTATAAGGGTATTTTCCTGGACTACCACTCCGGTACTTCCTGATACTGCCCTTCACAGGTCCAACCCATCGACTCCACAAACTACACGTTTAACCACAAAGTCTTCTCCGGTGTGCAAATAAAACATCACCAATCCAGACCAACCTGTCTAGATGGGCTTCACACAACATGCTTATTCTATACTACACATTTCCGGATCTATATGCAAGTCTATTATGGATTCCAAGAATCAACCCAAGGGAAATCCATCCGCAATCCACCCTCTGGTGGGGGAAATCCATGCACATGCCAAAAAGAAGGACTTTACATGTCCAAGAAGGAAGATCGTTACCCTTGACGACCACTTTGGAGCCATGGAAATCTAGCAAGTTGGAAAGCACCGTAGTGGCCTTGCCTCCACAAATCTGGCCTCGGATCTTGATTCGGAACTCTGAAGATCCACCGGTGGCCGGATCCCTTTCTCCTCCTCCTCCTTGCTCTCCCTTCTCACTAGCTCTTATGGCCAAGGTAAATGAGACTCTCTCTCTCAACTCCTGGCTTTAAAACAGTAGGGAGAAGCCTGGGCCATTAGATCCCAGATGAAGGAAATGAACGACTACAAATTTCCCTGAACTCTCCAAAATTGGGATGAACACGACCTGTGACACGCCCGTGTCACAGGTCGTGTACCTTAAGCGGCACACAACCCACTTAATCTGAATAGGACACGACCATGTGACACGCCCGTATCACAGGCCGTGTGTCCTAACACGGCTTAGGACATGCCTGTGTCCCTCCCGTGTTCACCAGGCCTCATTGCCTAGACAAATCCAGAGAAGGAAACGACCATGTGACACGCCTGTGTCATAGCTGACATGCCCGTATCACAGTTGACATGCCCGTGTCACAGGCCGTGTTCCCAATCAAGGATCATCGAGTGCATTTACTCGAGTGGAGTTCGTCGAACCAAAGGAGGACACGGCCTCGGACATGCCCGTGTCGCAGGCCGTGTTCCCTCTCGAGAACATGAGTGCATTTCGTCGAGCACTCGGCAGGCTGTTCAACCATACAGAGCAGGACACGACTTGGGACACGCCCGTGTCCCAAGCCGTGTTGCGCAGCCCTAACCCAATTTTGGGATTTGGGTATTAGACATTTTTGGAACATTTCATCATGTCGACCGCTACAAACAAACTCGAAGAAAGATTCCTACAGTTAAAACAGGGATCTAAGTCGGTTACAGAATACCAGAGGGAGTTTCAGCATTTATCAAGGTTTGCTGACTCCTACGAGTTAGATGACCGAGGTTATGCTAAATGATTCTACAAAGGCTTGCGATACTCCCTGAGGCAAGCCCTTTTGTTTATAGCAGACTCGAGTTTAGCTGAGATCATCGACATGACAAAAAGCTGGAGGCAGATCATTTGGGGAGTAAAAAGAGACCCGCGGGAGGTGTAATGGAGGGTAGCCCCAGTTATAGAAGAAGGCAGGACAACCGTGGAAGAGGAAGTAATAGAGGCGGAGGTCACTTTCGTCCGAATTTCAGGATGGAGGATTTGGCACCGTAGCCAGCACTACCTCCACCACAACCACAATACCTGCAACCCAGGGAGCAACACGAGTGAGTCTTCTTCCAGTGCAACTAGTCGGGCCACATCTGATACTATTACCCACAACTAGGTGGGAATGCTCTCCCTGCCCTTCCCTCGGCAGCTCCACGAGGATGGGGACATATGTGTGGATGAGGACGAGGACCACGAGAAAGTAACCCCGGGTCTGCTTGGGATCAGGTGTTTGCATTGGACGTGGCACAAGAAAGGAATCCTTAGGAGGTGATTGCAATTACGTCGTAATTTAGTTAATGTGTTATGAGCATTTCCTTTCGATTGCCTAGGATATGCTAGTAGTCTAGCTTTGAGTCATTATAATTGATACCTAGGCACCGTGATGGTTGGTGGGAAACCGGCCTATACTCTATTTGATACCAGTGCCACACACTCGTTTGTGTTGGCAGATTTCGTTAAAGACCTAGAAGGAGTGCAATACTTCACTGGTATTGCTCGAAGAGTATGCCTCCTAGATGGCTCTGAGATGACTGCAACCGCCAAGTGCGAATTGGAGATACTTCTTGGAGGAAGGACCTTTGAAACCCCTACCATGGTTTTGAGAATGTCAGAATTCTACCTCATTCTGGGCATAGCATGCTTGGATTGGCATTACACAAAACTTGATTGTGCGTAGAAGCAAATTTATTTGAGACATGGAGACTCTGAAGTCATTTTTCAAGGTATTAGATTCGCACCTCGTATGTTACTGACCTCAATTCAGGCCTTAAAATCCCACATGAAGGGGGATGAAGTCTACATGATTTGTTTCGAGTTGAGAGAGATGATAATAATTATGAAAGATGTGTGAGTGGTGCGGGATTTCCCCGAGGTGTTTCCCGAGAAGCTGTCGGGATTACCCCCGTATCGAGAAGTGGACTTCCAAATTAAGCTAGTACTGGGTGGCAAGCCCATCTCCAGGATCCCTTACCAAATGGCCCCGAAGGAACTTGCAGAGTTTAAAGTTCAATTGTAAGAACTAGTAGAATCAGGGTTCGTTCGCCCCAGTTCATCACCTTGGGGAGCCCATGTTTTATTCGTTAAGAAGGACGAAACGCTACGGTTATGCATAGATTACCGGGAGCTCAATCGTTTGAAGGTGCAAAACACATATCCTCTACCCTGGATAGATGAGTTATTCGATCAACTGGTAGGAGCGCACTTGTTTTCCGAGTTGGATCTGCGCTTGGGGTATTACCAACTGAGGATACAAGAGGAGGATATCCAGAAAATGGCATTTAGCTCAAGGTATGGGCTATATGAGTTCATCGTTATGTCTTTTGGACTCACGAATACTCCTTCGATGTTCATGAGTCTGATGAACAAAGTGTTTGAGCCGTACCTTGATGTCTTTGTCATCGTTTTCATCAACGACATTTTAGTCTATTCAAAGACAGAGGAGGAGCTTGTGAAACACTTGACCTTGGTACTGAAGAAGTTAAAGGAGCATACCTTATTTGCCAAATTCAGCAAGTGTGTATTTTAGCTTCGAAAAGTACCTTCTTAGGCCACATGATCAGTGGTGTTGGATTAGCTGTAGATCCAAATAAGGTATGTGCTATGAAATAATAGTTGCCTCTGAAGTCAGCAGCCAATATGCAGAGTTTCCTTGGACTTGTCGGGTATTATCGCAAGTTCGTGAAAGGATTCTCAAAGATAGCCCTCCCCCTCATTGCCCTAACGAAGAAAGGTGTCCTGTATGAGTGGACACCCCAGTGCGAAGCTGCATTCCAAGAGCTGAAGGATAGACTTACCTTCGCACCTATCCTATCCCTTCCATCTGGTAAGGAAGGATTCCAAATCTACACTGATGCATCATACAAAGGGATGGGAGCAGAACTGATGCAACATGGACATGTGATCGCCTATGCTTCGAGGCAACTGAAGAAACATGAAGTTAATTACCCAGTTCATGATTTGGAGTTGAGGGCAGTGGTGTTCGCCTTGAAGGTTTGGAGAACATGAGACAGCGACGGTGGCTAGAATTTTTATGTGATTATGAATTTACCTTTAACTACCATCCCGGAAAAGCAAACTCTGTAGCCGATGCTTTGAGCAGGAAGGTACCAGAAACAAGCTCTAAGTCCCGATTGATGAGTATAAAAATAGCTCAGATGCTTGAAGAGATAGAGATTAACCCGGTGTATAAAGACCATTCTGAAGGGTATACGGAGTACCTAACCACAATAAGCGTAGTTTGTGATATTCAGGACCGAATTCGGGCAGAGCAAGGAAAGGATGATGCTATGGCCATAGTATTTAAGTCAATTGAAGATGGGTCTACTGACAAATATTCCCTAAAAGACGGCCTTGATCATTTTCGTGGCTGGCTCTGCATTCCCGAAGGCAGTAAAATTCAGGAAGATATCTTAAGAGAGACACATTGCTCTCAGTATTCAGTACACCCTGGGATTGCTAAACTGTACGCTGACTTGCGGAAGACCATGTGTTGGCCAGGAATGAAGAGAGACGTCCGGTATTTTGTTACGCACTGTGAGGCTTGTCAAAAGGTGAAGGCGGAATACAAGATCCCAGGAGGATTATTACAGTCGTTGCTCATCCTCGAGTGGAAGTTTGTGGATATCTCCATGGACTTCATTCACGGTTTGCCTCGCTCATGCTCAGGGAATGATTTGGTTTGGGTAGTCGTGGATCACCTGACAAAGGTAGCCAGGTTTATTACTATGAAGAAAGAGGCATATGTGGACGTTTTGGTGCGCCTCTTTGTGGAGCAGTTTGTACAGTACCATGGCGTGCCAAAGATAATTATTTCTGACCGGGATGGTCATTTCACCTCTAAATAATGGAAGGTCATGCAGGCGTATTTGGGTTCATTCCTTACCTTCAGCACATCCTTTCATCCTCAGACGGACGGACAGTCTGAGAGGACCATCAGAACTTTAGAAGATCTACTAAGATTGTGTGTGCTGACTAGAGGAGAGCCGTGGGAAAGGGTTTTGCCCCTGGTAGAATTTTCATATAAAAACAGTCATCAGGCCAGTATCGGGATGACACCCCATGATACCCTTTATAGAAGAAGGTGTAGAACCCCCTTGTCATGGGTGAAAGATGAAGACCCGAAGATGTTGGGAGTTGAGTATATTGACGACACGGATGTTGTTGTTAGGTTAATACGGGACCACATGCTTGAGGCTCAAGGTCGACAGGCTAAGTATTATAATGTGAAGCACCGGATGGTGGAATTTCAAGTGGGTGACAAGGTATTCCGAAAGATCCGGCTGATGCATGGAGTATCACGGGTACGAGGTGTGAAGAAGCTCAGCCCAAGGTATGTTGGGCCTTATGCTATATTGGAAAAGATTGACCCTTTGGCCTATAGGTTGGAGCTACCACTAGAGCTAGAGAATCTACATGATGTTTTCCATGTGTCGTCGCTTCTGAAGGCACTGTTACAGCCCGAGCAACCAGTCCTCACCCTAGATGGAGCAGTAGAAAATAATAGATCTATTCGACTAGAGCTGGTGCGGATAATGGACAGCGAGACGAGGAGCTTGCAGGGGAAAAGTATCCCGTTGGTAAAAGTTTTGTCGTCTAATCATGGGAAGGAGGAGTATACTTAGGAGCCCTTGGACCTGATGCAAAAGCACTACCCTGAGTTGTTTCCCCATGGTAACTTTAAAAGCATATTTTAATTTAATTTCATGCTTTACTTCCTCATAGCCTTAGCCTGATTTCGGGGACAAAATCTTTTATTTTGTTTATAGAATTTGTAACGTCCTGTTTCACGTTAGGCCCCTCACGTGCGTTTTGAGTCAAGAAACTTGACTCAGGCTCGGGGAGCACTACAAAAGGTGTCGAGTGCGTTGGATGAAGGGTTGGGTAGAGTGTTACCCAACGAATCGAAGGGGAATGGCCTAGGTAAAATGTCCAAGAGAAATTCGTTTGATATCATAAAGGATATCTGACGAATTTGTCGATTATCATTGGAGTACAAATCTAAGGGAAATTCGTAGGATATCGCTGAGGATATCTGATGATTTCGTCGAGTATGATGACCATTCGTCGAGTATCGCTGGCTGATACTCGACGCGCTCAACACCAAAATGCAAGAAAATGGTCCAAGTAAAATTCCTCGGATATCACTGGTGATATCTCACGAATTCAGCAAATATCATTGAAAGAATTCGGGGGGAGAAAATGTGGAAATTCGGCTAAGGAGAATTCGTTGAATATCACTAAGGATATTCGACAAATTCGTCGATTATCACTTAGGCGATTTGGCGAGAACAGTGAAGAATTTGTCGAGTATACCCTGTTATATCTGTCGATTCATCGAGTATGATGACCATTTGTCGAGTTTTGCTAGCTAATACTCGACGCACTCGACACCAGAATCCAAGAAAACAGTCCAAGTAAAATTCGTCGGATATCACTGGTGATATCCGACAAATTCGTCGAATATCGTTGAAGGAATTCGGCGGGGGAAAATGTGGAAATTCGGCTAAGCAAAATTCGTCGAATATTGATGCGTGTAATACGGCAAGCGCACCGGTCGCACAAGTAATAAAGTTTTGGGAGTAAATCCCCAAGTGTCGGTCTCTTGAGGAATGCAATTAGCGTAGAACGGCAACAGTACTGAGAATATCGTTATAAGAGTTAAAAATAGAAAAAAAAGAAAATAGCGGACTCGGGAGATTGTGGATGTTTGATCTACTGAACTAGTAAAAGCTATGCGGGTCGACGGCACCGCTTCGCAAGGTGAAATGGGTGTGTCGGCCGCTATGCCGAACTTCAGTTGGGCGAGTGGAAGGGAAACTAATGGATTGTAGCGTTCTTGTGTGGATTGCAATCGGACAAGACACAGGAATGAAGTGGATGTGGGGTGAGTGAGGCGCATTCACAGACAGAACTCGCAAGCATAAGAAGAAACTAACATTCCATTAACTATAAAGTAAACTTGATGTTCAGGGATGGAAATGTTCATTACACTGCTCAAAATATTCATAACACAGAGGAAGGGGAAGAGGAGTAAACCAAAAGAGAATGAAGATCCACCGCGGGACGTGGCCGGAGAAGCGAGTTGTCAATCCGCTTCCAGGCTCAGTCCAAGGAGGCTTCCGGTACCAACGATCTGTCACCTTGAAGGCCTTTAAGTCCGTTCTCTAGGTTATCTACTTCACCAACTCTACAGGAAAGCTTGGAGTTGAAGTCATCAATGGCCGAGGGCTTCGCTAGAGTGTTGGAAAGCTTCGGAGTAAGTGGAAATGGCTTCCCGGCGAAGGTGGAAGTGATGGAGCAGCTGGAGAGGTGAAAAGGGGATTCCCGCGCACTCTCCGATCGCATCAAATGGCAGGCGTTGACCTAAAATGCGGAACAAGGCCTTTTATACGGAGGAAGCAGAAGCAGTGCACATGCTCAGTGGCGCACGACCAGTGGTCGTGCGCACTGTAGGTCGATGATCGTGCGGCTTTTCCAAATAAACCTGCAACCTGGACAAGAAGCATCAGCATATACGCGCACGAGCAGTGGCGCACGACCAGTGGTCGTGCGCACTATGGCCAGTGCTCGTGCGATTACCGAGACAGGGTTATGAAAAAGGGGGTGTAATGCGCACGAACGGTGGCGCACGACCAGTGGTCGTGCGCAGTAAGTCCAGTGGTCGTGCGCTTACCCAAGCTGATTCAGTTGAAAACGTAGAGTAGTGCGCACGATCGGGGGAGCATGACCAGTGGTCGTGCGCATTAGATCCCCTGATCGTGCGCAGTATTCCTGTTTCACAATCATCCCGGAACACGCACACGACCCCTGTACCAGCAGAAGGGGCAGAAAGGCCACCGGAACGTACACACCACATCCCCGAGATAGGGCTAGAGAATAACACAAAAAATGGAAACACAGAAAGCACACAGAAGCGGGCCTACAGTGCACTTACTCGTGAAATAGGTACATAAAGATAAATAAGCAATAAACGCTCTCAAGTGTAGTGCTAAGGCGATAAAACGAGCCCAGATGAGTCCAAAAAGCAGTGTAAAATGTGGACTCATCAAATATCACTAAGGATATTTGACGAATTCTTCAATTATCACTGAGGTGATTTGGCGAGAACAGTGAAGAATTCGTCGTGTATACCCAGCTATATCCATCGATTCGTCAAGTATGAAACTTGATACTTACCGAATTTGACTTGTGCTTTTTTGGCAAAATTCGCTGCCTTGTGTAGGCGGGTTGAATCGAGCCTCGAGATTCATGCTGGATGATTCCTTGGACCGGTCATTTCGAATAAGACTTAATATTGGCGACCCAATGGGGAGATGACACGAGGCAAGTGACTAAACATAATACTTAATATAAAAAAGGAATGAAAGCCAAACCCTAGCCACACTTACCGATTGTGCCGACCCCTTGCTGTGCGAAACCGACGGGAGCGGGAGAGAAGGATATCACAGGTAGCCAGATTCTGGAGGAAAAGCTTCGCCCCTTCCAGTGGAAAATGTCATCGACGAAGAGAAGAACCGTGCCGCCGAGGAGGATGACTAGATCCATAGCCGGAAATCTCAGAACTGCCAGAAACGAGGTCAGCTTCATGCCCTCTCCCTTGGTGCTAGATCTTTAATTATTCCTAGGAGAGATATTGACTCAAAGGAGTCTTGATTCGTGAGAAGAAGTTTCCTAGGAGGAGGCCATGTTAGGACTTGTGTCTTAGAGATAAGACGTCTTCGACCACTCCATCCTTCTATGTGAAGATGAGGACTTGGTTTCTTGAAGAAAGTTGGCTTTGAGGGTGAATAAGGGTGGAGGAATTCTGGATGTGATTTGGGAATATCGGTTACGGGAGGAAGACAAACCGATGTCGTTCATTTCTCTTTAAGATGCGCACAGAAATCTATTTTCTGCGTGTAGCAAACTTCGAGGCTGTTTTCAGACATGATGCGGTCAGATCTGGGTTTTCGTCTAAACACGAGAGATGTAGCCCTTGGAAATACCTTTCCAGCGGATAGTTAAACGTTCTCATGCGAGGTCTGTAGCCTCGACAAAATCTGATCGATCTTGCTGGCTGTAAACGTGAAAAAATCTATTTTCTGAACGCAGTAGGGTTCGAGGCTGACTTCAAGTTGGTTATGATCTGATCTCAGTGATGGACCTAATACAAAAGTTGTAGTCCTTGGAAATTATTTTCCAATGGATGGTTACACGTCTTCATATGAGTCCCATATAAGGGTGCAAACGAGTCGAGCTCGAGTCGAGCTTGGCAAAATTTCAAAGCTCGAGCTCGAGCTTTTCATTTCGAGCTCGAGCTCGACGTGCTCATTTTTCTCAGCTAGAGCTCGAGGTCAAGGCCAACTTTTCGAGCTCGAGCTCGAGTTTCGAGCTCGCGCGCTCGAGCTCGAGCTCCTCGCGAGATTTTTAGTTCATGAGCTTTATTTTATTATTTTTCTTATTTTTTTTTTATTTTTTTTTAAAAATGTATAAATAAAAAGCTCGCGAGCCGGCTCGCGAGCTCATGAACAACATTAGATGAGCTCGAGCTCGACTCTTAATCACGCTCGAGCTCATCGAGCTCGAGCTCGACATGCTCGAGCTCGAGACGAGCTTTTTTCGAGCCGGCTCAACTCAACTTGCACCCCTAGTCCCATAGACTCGAGAATGTCTGATCGAAGTGGCTGTATAGCCAAGTCTTGTATTTAATACTCTCGGGTAAGTAAAGTATTGGGCTTGGTTTGAGTAAAGTAATTGTAAGAATAATTGTTGGGATTTTGAGTGAATTTGGCCCGATAAGAATGTATTAAACAAATGGTTTGGAAACACATTTAGGCATGATTATAATTTGTGTAATGGAACAGGTTTGGAAGAAGGTGTGACACTTGTAATCGAATGAGTAAACCGTGTGTCTGTGTTAATTAAAAAAGGGGGTGAACTATTTTATGTTGATTAGATTACAGTGATGGAAGCACATCAGTAGATGGATGCTTTATCCTTAAAAGAAATTGGAAAAGTTGATGTATGGTTATGAGGCTTGTCAAATAAGGAAAGAGTAAAGTGCCCACTGCTAAGAGTCGTGTCTCTGAAAGTGAGGGATAGATCTATTTTACACTAGAGGGAGGTGAATAGAGTATATTAAAAATTTTTATTTGTTTTCATAGTAGTATAATAAATTAAGTGATATATATTATATATAGAAAGATTAAATATCACATCACATAGGTTAAAGAAAGTAAGGCAATCACAGACGACACAAAAAATTTTATTGTGGTTCCCCAATAAATCGGGGTACATTAAATCTTCTACCACCCTGGTAAGAATCCACTATAGGTTTTTGATCAGGTGTCCTGCCACCAGAAGATCTATTTTTTAAGAGAGATCTAGCAACCCTTTGAGCTTTTGATCGGGTGCCCAAAAACCAAGCTAAGTCTTTTGATAAGGTGACTTATGAACCAATGGGTTAACATTTGAAGGAAGTTATAACCTTATACACAGTTTTGAAGCAAACAAAAATTGATGTTGTCATCTCTGTCAACTATCTCTGAGAATACTTTAGTGGATGTTGATGAAGCAAAAAGCTCCCCCTGATTTGAGTAGAGATTTGAGATCAGGAGGGGAGACCTTTCTTCAGGGTGTAGGCCTTCAAGTTGCTGATCAATTGAATATGTTGCACTGGAAGACTAAAGTAGAAAATCTGATAAAAATATGTTGATCTGAAAGAATGTATCCCTTAAACTCTATGTCAGTATATTGTAAGTGTGTACATGTATCAGACTTGTACCCCGTTGAAGCAACAATAATCTGTATATATAATCTCCGAGAAGAATTCAAACATTTGAATTAAATCCATTCTTTGAAACGCCTGAAGAATCTCTGAGATTTGTAACTGCTCTGGGTAATAAATTTAGAATTAAACTATGTGATTATTCTATATTTAATGCTGCCTGAAATGACTATATTCATTAATAATATTTAGCAATAAATATCAGATTTGTAACCGTTGTAATTAAGACATTTAAAAACATTCTGCCATTAGTAAATAACACTGCCTGAATACAACAAAGAATTAGTCGAATTGAGCCTGGAGATTGTCGAACAGAGCCTGGAGTTTCGTCGAACTTAGCCTGGAGTTCGTCAAGCTGAGCCTGGAGTTCGTCGAGCTGAGTATCTAAGTTGTGTTCAATGTTCGTCAAATGGAGCCCATAGTTTGTCGTGCGAAACTCAGAGTTAGTGTTGGGTACATTGGTTCAAATGTACCTGATTTGAAGAAGCCTAACCCAACTCAATGATATACATCAAAATGTATTTGATGTGTTTTGAGTTTACTTGTGCAGGTTAAGTATTTGTAGGAAAGAAGAAAAAGTTTCTAAGTCCATGTGTCGACACCCAGAGGGAAAGTGTCGACACTTAAGAAGACTTGTGTCGACACCCAGACAAGCAGTGTCGACACTTGGAGTCATTGTGTCGACACTAGGGATGCTGAGTCGACACCAGACAGTGAGTGTCGACATAAGGAGCTGTGTCGACACTCAATGAAGAAGAGTGCAGTGAAGCAGTGTCGACACTTAGCAGTTGTGTTGACACCCAGTGAAACTGTGTCTACATCAAAAAGTGTCGACACTTGGAGGCTGTGTCGACACTCAGCAAAAGTCAGCAGAGACTAAGTATAAGTGTCGACACCCAGAACAATGTGTCGACACTCAGCAGAAGAGTCAACACTTGAAGAAAGTGTCGACACAAGAAAGTATGTGTCGACACTCAGCTGAAGACTCAACACTTGAAGAAAGTGTCGACACAAGGAGCTGTGTCGACACTTAGCAAAGTTTAGATATTTCTAAGTACAAGTGTCGACACTAAGGAGATGTGTCGAAACTCAGCCAGAGTCTCGACAGAAGAAGAATGTGTCGACACCCAGAGCTGTGTCGACACTCAGCAAGTATCAACACTGAAGATGTGTCGACACCAAGAAGAAGTGTCGACACTTAACAGATTCAACACATGAAGATGTGTCGACACAAAGGTGTTGTGTCGACACTTAGAAGAATTCAGCAAAATACTGAAGTACAAGTACTTGTGTCGACACTCAATTTCAGTGTCGACACATGAAGAAGAAGCAGTGTCGAGATATAAAATCTACAACACAAGGAGTTGTGTCGACACCTTGTAGACTAGTGTCGACACTTAGACAACTTGTGTCGACACTTGGTCTATAAGTGTCGACACTTAAAGACAGAAAGTCTCGACACTTACAGACAGTTACAGAATTTTCAAGAACTGACTGGATGACTTGACAGCTGCCATTCCAGCCGGTATACTGCACCTGTCAGAGTTGTTAGAATTCAGTTATGAACCGGACCAGCCAGTTATCATGAAGAAGGCCTATAAAAAGGCTTATACAGTCTACAGAAACTGTTATTGAAATTGTTGAGTAGAAGATCAACATATCAAGTAATACAAAGAAGATATAGCTATCAAGTGAAGATCTAAGAAGTTGGAGAGAGAGAGCTCCATCCAAGAAATCAGCTATTGGAACCAGGCTGAGAAGAAGGGTTCAGATTTATTCTGAATCTTAAGTAGCAGAGATCAAGGATCAACTGCAGAAGAGGTCAATCTTATTGAGTTCTACATTCAAGAAGCTTTGAAGAAAGCTAAGTCAGATTGATTTCAGCTGAGTTCTTCCAAGAACTCATCAAGAATCTCACAACTCTTCTCTCTTGTCTCTGAGTTGTTGAGTTATAATTGTTGTATTCATTTTATCTTGTAGGATCCTTAAGTATCTGAGTCTTATAAGCCTATAATTATAAAGGCTGAGTATAGGGCTTGAGTGCCTGAGTGAAGGAGATTGGAATCTCTGAGTGTAGGCCTTTTGTGGCTGAGTGTAGGCCTTGGTGGCTGAGTGTAAGCCTTGGTGGCTGAGTGTAGGCTTTGTGAAGAAGCTGAGTTGTAGGGCCTTGGGCCTGAGGTGTAGGAGCCTGTTTTGGGTTCTGAGATAGTGGAGAAGTTGGGCCGAATCTAGTACACTGCTAGATAGGCGAAGGGGGAAAGTGGATGTACCCATACCTTGGGGAACCACTATAAAACTGTGTGTCTACTATGTGCTGTGATATTCAGTGATTGCTGTGTGATTGCTGTGTACAAATAGATATAACTCTGAGATAAAATCTGATTGCTGCCTTAAAAGGTTAAAAAGATTCAAGTCACCTATTCACCCCCCCCCCTCTAGGTGTTTAGGTACTATATCTTTCAAGTGGTATCAAAGCCAGGTTACTCAAAAAGGACATAACTGTCTGAGTAGATCCTGTTGGCAGATTCAGTCTAAGTGAATTACAAAATCAAGAAAATCAAGAACCATGGGTTCCACTGAGAATCACAAGGCATTAGGATCCATGAAGATACCCATATGTAGGAAATAGATCTTTGGTATCTGGAAGGAAAGGGTGAGGCTGTTTATGAAAGCCTCAGACCCTAGGATTTATATCACAGTAAAAGAAGGGCCATATGTGCCCATGAAGGTGTCAGTCTTAGATGCAACTCAGAGGACACCTAAGGATTTCTCTGAAATGACAAAGGATGAAATTGTTCTAGCCACTATGGATAAGAGGGCTCAGAACATCATAGTGAGTGTCATAGATGATGCAACTTTTCAGAATCTGATACACTGTAAGACAGCTAAAGAAATGTGGGATACTCTTATTGTGTATATGGAGGGTTCTGAAGAAGTGAGGCAAGACAGAAAATCCTTGCTAAACCAAGAATATGAAAGTTTTAGACAAGGTAAAGCTGATAGCATAACTGAATGCTATAAAAAGTTCTATAGGATTGTGAATGAACTCATGTCCTATGGCAGAGAGTTCAGTAATTATGAACTCAATGATAAGTTTCTAAGGTCCCTAACAAAAGATTGGGACACCAAGATCTGTGCCATTAGGGAAATGGCAAAGTTGGTAGAAATTCCTCCACCAACACTTTTTGGCAAACTGCTGTCATATGAAATGCAGTTAATGGTGAGGAAAGAAGAGGATAAATCTACAAGAAATGAACATAAAGAAAGGACAGTGGCCTTCAAAACAGAAGCCCCCAGGAAGTACAGAAGTAAGTCACCTTCTCCACCACCAAAAGCAGCTGAATCAGAGTCAGATGAGTTAGTCAGCAGAAAATCTGAAAGCAGTGAAAGTGATGAGGACTTTGCTGCATTCACAAGACATTTCCAGAAGTTCTTAAAGAAGAATTAGTGGAGGACAAGGCCATCTACTTCACAGGGAAAGGAAGACTATTTTCAGAATAAAAAGTCTTCAAAGAAAGACAGGAAAAAGACTAAGTCTAGCAAAGCAACTCTTTCAAAAATAGTATGATATTGCTGTAATAGACAAGGCCATGTTGTTGCAGATTGTCCAGAAAAAAGGAAGGAGTCTAGTGACAAGAAAAAGACTCAATACAAGAGCAAGAAAGAAAAGTCTTTTGTTGCCAAAAAGGATAAGAGCCTGTCAGATATTTCTTCATCAGAAACTGAGTCAGATGCTGAGGCATATATAGGACTGTTTGCTGAGGAGGAAGAAGAAGAGTTCATGCAGATTATGAATTCTATATATGAACAAGAGGACAGTCAGTGCCAAGGACTAATGGCATTGACAGCAGGTGACAAAATCCTGGAGCAGCCAGGACCTAGTAAGGTACAAAGTTCAACTTTTAGTTCAATTTCTTGTGCCAGTACAGAATCAGATTCATCATCATCAAGTGATGAGAGTGCATCTGAGTCTGAAGAAGATATTCATCAGTTGATAGATGAATATAAAGTTCTGTTGCAAGCTTATAAGAAGAGCAAGTCCCTAGCCAAAAGTCAGGCAAAGGAAATTGCTAATCTCAAAGCTGCTGCAACTGATTTTGAGAAGTCATTTGATCAAAAACTTAATGAGATTGCCAGACTGAAGCACATAACTGTGATTCAGATGGGAACTATATCATTTAAGAATGATCAAATCAAGAGTCTGGAGATTAATCTTCAGAAGGAGAAAGACTTAGTTGCAAGGTTTTCTAAACCTAAGTCAGTTCTACCCTTAATTGATGAATTTGTTCATCACAAAGGTAAAGCTGGACTGGGATTTACTATACCTGCAAGAACTGTTCAGTCCAAGTCCAAGTCTAAGGGCAAAGCCCCAACTCTCAACAAGTCTGATGTAGATAAAACAGCAAAGACAGTACCTAAGCAAAGGTACAATAAGTTTGAGTGTTGGTGCTGTGGCAAGGTAGGCCACTATGCAATGGACTGTTGGCACAATGCTAGTGCCAAAGTGAGTAGCAAACTGCCTGTTGGAAAACCTGCAGGTAGCTTTGTTAGAATGCAAACTAACCAGTACCAAGGACCCAAGAATTCTTTGGGTTCTAAGGTTCACTAATCTGTTTTGCAGGTGAGCCCAAGTGGCCATGCCCCAATATGGTACTTGGACAGTGGATGTTCCAGACATATGACTGGAATAAGGGGTTTACTAAAGGACTACACACATATAAAGGATGGTCCAAAAGTCACCTTTGGTGGATCTGAAAAAGGGATCATCAAGGGTTTTGGTAACATATCTAACTCCTATATTACAATTACTCAAGTGGCCTATGTTAAAGGTTTGAAACATAACCTTATTAGTATAAGTCAATTGAGTGATGTAGGATATGCCATCTCATTTGTGAAAAATGGTTGTCATATCAGGAGGTCAAATGATCAAGAGATCATTTTGAATGGTTATAGAAAAAGGAATGTCTATTGCTTAGACATTATGGTTGAGAACAATGGTTCTCCAGTGTGTCTTGTAGCTCATGAGATAGTCTCTCATTGTGTCAAATGGCACAAGAGGCTAGCCCATCTAAACTACAAGACAATTGACAAACTCTTTAGCAAAGAGTTAGTGAGGAATGGTCCTCAAGTTAAGTGTATTAAAGATGGTATTTGCTCAGCTTGTCAAAAGGGCAAGCAGACTAGATCCACCTTTAGAAGCATTGAAAACAAATATGCTGTGAGGTGCTTATACCTCTTGCATATGGATCTCTTTGGTCCAATGCCAGTTCACAGCCTAGGTAGGAAGGTCTATACCTTTGTAGTTGTAGATGACTACTCAAGGTTTTCCTGGGTGTTCTTTCTTAGACAGAAATCTGAAACACCTAGTGTCTTCTATAGCTTTGCCAAACAAATTCAGAATGAACTAGCCAGTACAGTGGTCAAAATAAGAAGTGACCATGGTACTGAATTTCAGTCTGATAGCATGACAAAACTATGTGAAGACTTTGGGATATTTCAAGAGTTTTCTTCTCCAAGGACACCTCAGCAAAATGGCATTGCTGAGAGGAAGAATAGAACCTTGATTGAGGCTGGTAGGACCCTATTAAGTGATACATCACTACCAGAATACTTCTGGGCTGAGGCAGTGAATACTGCATGCCATGTTATTAATAGGGCTACCATAACTAAAAGTCTCAACAAGACCCCCTATGAGGTTGTGAAAGACAGGAAACCAAACCTATCCTACTTCAGGATCTTTGGTTGTAAGTGCTTTATACTTAACAATGGAAAGTCTTACTTGACTAAGTTTGCTGCCAAGTCCCAAGAGGGAATTTTTGTTGGGTACAGCAACAATAGTAAGGCTTATAGAGTCTACAACTTATCATCTCAAGTTGTAGAAGAATCTGTACATGTAGTATTTGATGAAACTAGACTTATTAACAATGAGTTGTCTAGTAGTATGTGCAGCCCCACAGGTATAACAAAGAAGATGGACAAGCTCACTATAGAAGAAAAACCTACTGCAAGACAGCAGGTAGAAGACAGTGGCTGTTGTCTAGGGGGAGTACTACATGTTCCAAATGCAGAAGAAGTACAAGGAGTACAGTAAGATGAAGAAGTTGAAGAAGTTCAACCTGAAGTCAGGATGCCTCCAGCCAATAGGCATCTTAGAGATCATCCAGCTGAACAAATCATTGGTGATCCAAGACAAGGGGTACAAATAAGGAGCAGAAATCTGAATGCAGCAATCTACTCCAGTTTTCTATCCCAAGTTGAACCAAAGAAGTTTGAAGAAGCCATCCTAGACACTCATTGGATTGAAGCAATGCAAGAAGAGCTGAATCAGTTCAAGAGATGCAAGATCTGGGAGCTTGTTCCTAAACCAAAAGACCACAACATAATTGGAACCAAGTGGATCTATAGGAACAAGATGGATGAGCATGGAGTCATCATTAAGAACAAAGCAAGATTGGTTGCTAAAGGATATAGGCAGGAATAATGTATTGATTTTGATCAAACCTTTGCTCCAGTAGACAGACTGGAAGCCATAAGGATGTTCCTGGCCTATGCAACCTTTCAAGGATTTAAAGTTTACCAAATGGATGTCAAGTCAGCATTTCTGAATGGTAATCTTAAAGAGGAAGTCTATGTGGAACAACCATCAGGTTTTGTTGATTCAACTCTACCTAATCATGTCTATAGACTTAGGAAAGCTTTATATGGGTTAAAGCAGGCCCCTAGGGCTTGGTATGAAACCCTGTCTAGTTTCCTCATTAAGAATAAGTTCACAAGGGGGAAAATAGACAAGACTCTATTCCTTAGGGAATCCAGAGGCAAAGTAATACTAGTCCAAATATATGTAGATGAGATTATATTTGGGTCTACTGAAAGTAGCCTTTGCAAAAAGTTTGCAAAACTAATGCAAGGTCAATTTGAGATGAGTAGTATGGGAGAGCTAAAGTTCTTCTTGGGTCTCCAAGTAAGACAGACTGAGAATGGATTATCCATATGCCAGTCCAAGTTCACCCTAGAACTCATAAGGAAGTATTGTATGGATTCATCCAGTACCATGAAGACTCCTATTGGGTCAAGTATGTCTCTTAGCAAGGATGATGCAGGGAAACCTGTAGATGAAACCTTGTATAGAGGGATAGTTGGCTCTCTATTATATTTAACTGCAAGTAGACCAGATATCATGTATGCTACATGTGTCTATGCAAGGTATCAAGCCTGCCCTAAAGAGTCTCATTTGATAGCAGTCAAAAGAATATTGAGATATCTAAAGGGCACTCCTTATCTAGGCCTCTGGTACCCTAGGAATGGGGATTTTGAACTAACAGGTTATTCAGATGCAGACTTTGCAGGATGCAAAGAAGACAAAATGCACAACTGGAACCTGTCAATTTCTAGGTGGAAGACTGATTTCATGGAGTAGCAAAAAGCAAACAAGTGTGGCTATCTCCACTGCAGAATCAGAATATGTGGCTGCAGGAAGTTGTTGTGCTCAACTTCTATGGATACAACATCAGCTTGAGGACTATGGAATTCAGGTAAGTAGAACTCCACTCTTTTGTGATTCTACAAGTGCTATATCAATTGCACATAACCCTGTTTCTCATAGTAGAACTAAACATATTGAGATTAAATATCATTTTCTTAGAGAGCATGTAGAGAAAAATGATATTTTACTGGAATATGTTAAGACAGATAATCAACTAGCTGATATGTATACTAAGCCCCTAGAAGAAACTAAGTTCAATAGGTTTAAAATTGAACTAGGAATGATAAACTTAGAGTATGTTTATAGAATTGGAAATAGCTAAGTAAAAATGTGTCGACACATAGAGATATCTGTGTCGACAAAGGAAAGTGGTGTCGACACTTCAGGAAAAAGGTGTCGACACATCTAGGAAGTTGGTGTCGACAGTTCAGAATATTAGTGTCGACACATGACAAGTTGGTGTCGACACAACCAAGGTGGTGTTGACACATAGTGTTTACTCAGCATTATCTAAGTAAAGTCTCGACTATGTGTCGAGTTAAGTGGTGTCGACACATAAACAAGTGTCGACACATATAATCTGTTGACTAAACTTCTGTCGACACATAGGTGTCGAGACATTATAAGTCAGTGTCGACACTTATCGACAGTGTCGACACAATTTAAGTTAGCTGCCCGCCTTTTCATCTTCAAACCTAGAAAGGGATTTTGCCTTAGTTTGTCGACACGCTTTCAAAAGTTTCGAGACCAAACTTGTGTGTCGACACCTCTCTTCTCTCAGTTCAAATTCTTCAAACCCTAATGGCGCCAAAGCTTGAGGAGAACGTCAACGAAGGCTACGAGCTGGTGCGCAATGCATTTGGTGATGCAGACCCGGAAATCAAGAACGTGATAACCCTGATTGTAGACTCAGGGTTGGAATTTCTTGTTTCTGAACCCACAAAGATCTGGAAGAAAGAAGTACTGGAATTCCTTAATGGAGCAACCCTAGACGACACTGGATTCAAGATCAAGTCCAGGGTCCGTGGTGAAAAGGTGAAGGTATCACCTAAAAGTTTGAGGAAAGTACTACAGTTACCAAGAACTAAGGAAGAAGAAGAGGTTACAGCTTCCAGGACCAGAGATGCATTGGCATGGTGTGGTCTGGATTCTAAGATGAAGATTGGATCAGTGTTTAATAGAAAGGGCATGAATAGCCAAGGAAAATTCATGTCAGAAATTGTTGGCAAAGTGATTTTAAGCAAACCAGGAGGGCATGATAGGGTATCTGCCCATATGTTCAGCATTATGACCAGGATAATCTTCAATCTGAAAACTGACTGGTCTGTAGTGATCTTTGAGAAGATCAAGGAAAGCCTAAAGAAGCCCAACTTGGGCAGGATCTTAAGTCTATACCTTGCTGGAAGTATTCCAGAGGTAATGAGTCAAGCTGCTGGTAGTAAAATCAACCACATGAGAAGAATGGACATGAGGATCTTCTCCAGATGGGACAGGGTGTTGTCTAAGGAGATGCCAACCCCTGAAAAGATAATTCCTGAGAAAGTATCACCTCAAAAGAAGAAGAGGAAAACTGCTCCAGTGGCTCAGGATCCAACTAGCAGCTCTGGTAGTGAAGAGCAAGTGGTCTTCACACCTGATGAGAATGAAGAAGGAACTGCTGTAAAGTCTCCAGCTCCTCAAGATGTTACTGAAATCCAGGGGGAGCTACCACCAGCTAGCCCCTTACACCAGGAACAACTCCAGGGGGAGCCACTAGTTGTGGAAGAACCCACTCCTCTTGAGAGTGAGCAAGCAACCAACATCATCCTTGAGGTAATCACTGAGCTTAATGCTTTAGATTTCCCTATAATGGATAATGTATTGTCTGATTCCCTAATCTATGACAATCAGCAAACTCAGATTCATGGTCAAGTCCCAGATGTTGTCATGGAAGACACTTCTGTTACAGCTCAAATTGTATCTGATCCAGCGGTAGATGAGCAAAGAATTTCTCCTGCCCATTCTCCACAAGAAATTACAATGGAAGATCTATTTCTTAATCTGGATCAAGAAGACTTTGGCAAAGAAAGTACAGCTGCTGAAGGAGAGAATGCTCAAATTGAGGGGGAGCAAGTGCCAATTCTTGAAGAACCTGCAAGGCATGAGCCTGAGAAACAACCAGCTGCTGAGGAGCTCCATAAGGAGAGGGTAGACATAGCCAGCACCTCAGCTTCTGAAGATGAGGAGACTTCAAGGGCTAAGAAAAGGAAGTTTCAAGTTTTCAGAAGAAGGAGTCAGAATTACAAAAAGGCTCTCCAAACTGTTGCTCCACAGCCTATATCACAGTCAGCTCCAACTGTTGATTATAGTGCTCTAATGGTTGCAATGCAAGTTAAACTTGATGAGCACAGGCAGGCCATTGAGAAATATGTGGATGAAGGGCAGAAATCATTGCAGTTTGATTTGGCCCAGGATATAAAGTCTATAAGATTTGAAATGAATCTTAATAAGAAGGAGATGACAGACTGCTTCCACAAGGGAGGGAATGCAGTGGTGTACTTGGCTACACATCAGGAGAAGATAAAGGTTCAAGTAGATGACATTGCACAGAAGCAAGGGTATGTACTGGAAAATCAGATCAGAATGAATGATAACTTAACTGCTTCTCATAATGCAATTGTCACATAAATAAAAAACATAGCTGCTGGACTGACAACCTCTACTGTTATTGCTAAGGCAGATTTTGATAAAGCACTAAAAGAGAGCTTAACTGATATTACAACTGCTATTCAAGACTCTCAGAAGCTGATCTCTGACAAACTCCAAAGGTTAAAACCTTTCTACATGGATGGAGTCAATTATCTAAATGCCCAAATCAGATTTCAAAAAGATGATTTAAGGGATCACATAGAAAGATAAGTCATAAAGGGGGAGAGGGTCTTAGTCAAAGCTGGCTCTGACCATGCAAAATGGGTTTCTAATTCCATCAGAGCCACTCTTGGTTATCCTCCTCTTTGTGATGATGATAATGTTGCAGAATCTGGCATTAACCCTGCATATCTTGGAGGTGAGCAATATCTGAAGCTATGTAAGAAGCTATCTTGAAAGAGCAAGCTGAAGAAGAAACCAGATTGTCTAAGAAGAGGTTCAGGGAGCAAGCTGAACAAAGACCAGACTTTGAGCAGTGGAGCCCCACCTCTAGGAACATTATTTTGACTGCCTGGAAAGCTGCAAAAGATAATGTGCAAGACAGGAACAAGTGGTTTTCTGAGGCTGAATGGAGAAAGCATGAGACAAGGCAGGAGGCTATAGTCCAATACAGAAGAAAGGCTAAGATGGGAAAGCTACCTCCTACTGCTCAGGAGCCTAGCAAGTACTTTCCCAAGCCTTATCATTATTTTGAAAGGCAAAAGATTAAGGCTGAGGAACTTAAGAAGAAGGAGCTGAAAGGAAAGAAGCCTGCTGACACTGAAGATGCTGAAGCCCCTGTGCAAGTAAAGAAAAAATCTGGAAAAGGGATAGTGATCAAAGATGCTGATCAAGAATAGCATAGAAATTTTTCTTAAGTTTACTATGTAATCTTTTGATGTTAACATTTTGTGAACTTTTGGAAATATGAATATGACAAGCTATTAGAACAATATCTGTGTGATAAATTTGTTGTGTAATAAATTTGTTTCATAATTGTTCTGTGATGATGTCTATGTATACATGTGTGATTGATACATGTTTATGTTTGCCCTGCTATATATAATCCTGCTTTACATCATTTTGTAATTTTATTATGAATGGTGTATATCATTGACTAAGGGTTATGACTTCTCCAAATAGGGGGAGATTGTTGGGTACATTGGTTCAAATGTACCTGATTTGAAGAAGCCTCACCCAACTCAATGATATACATCAAAATGTATTTGATGTGTTTTGAGTTTACTTGTGCAGGTTAAGTATTTGCAGGAAAGAAGAAAAAGTTTCTAA
This sequence comes from Platanthera guangdongensis, assembly GCA_039583875.1. NCBI lineage: Eukaryota > Viridiplantae > Streptophyta > Magnoliopsida > Asparagales > Orchidaceae > Platanthera > Platanthera guangdongensis. Next base: position 133,343,317 of record CM077148.1, on the reverse strand, counting down.
GTCCATGTGTCGACACCCAGAGGGAAAGTGTCAACACTTAAGAAGACTTGTGTCGACACCCAGGCAAGCAGTGTCGACACTTGGAATCATTGTGTCGACACCAGGGATGCTGAGTCGACACCAGACAGTGAGTGTCGACACAAGGAGCTGTGTCGACACTCAATGAAGAAGAGTGCATTGAAGCAGTGTCGACACTTAGCAGTTGTGTCGACACCCAGTGAAACTGTGTCTACATCAAAAAGTGTCGACACTTGGAGGCTGTGTCGACACTCAGCAAAAGTCAGCAGAGACTAAGTATAAGTGTCGACACCCAGAACAATGTGTCGACACTCAGCAGAAGAGTCAACACTTGAAGAAAGTGTCGACACAAGAAAGTATGTGTCGACACTCAGCTGAAGACTCAACACTTGAAGAAAGTGTCGACACAAGGAGCTGTGTCGACACTTAGCAAAGTTCAGAAATTTCTAAGTACAAGTGTCGACACTAAGGAGATGTGTCAACACTCAGCCAGAGTCTCGACAGAAGAAGAATGTGTCGACACCCAGAGCTGTGTCGACACTCAGCAAGTATCAACACTGAAGAAGTGTCGACACCAAGAAGAAGTGTTGACACTTAACAGATTCAACACATGATGATGTGTCGACACAAATGTGTTGTGTCGACACTTAGAAGAATTCAACAAAATATTGAAGTATAAGTACTTGTGTCGACACTCAATTTCAGTGTCGACACATGAAGAAGAAGCAGTGTCGCGATATAAAATCTACAACACAAGGAGTTGTGTCGACACCTTGTAGACTAGTGTCGACACTTAGACAACTTGTGTCGACACTTGGTGTATAAGTGTCGACACTTAAAGACAGAAAGTCTCGACACTTACAGACAGTTACAGAATTTTCAAGAACTGACTGGATGACTTGACAGCTGCCATTCCAGCCGGTCTACTGCACCTGTCAGAGTTGTCAGAATTCAGTTATGAACCAGACTAGCCGGTTATCATGAAGAAGGCCTATAAATAGGCTTATACAGTCTACAGAAACTGTTGTTGAAATTATTGAGTAGAAGATCAACATATCAAGTAATACAAAGAAGATCTAGCTATCAAGTGAAGATCTAAGAAGTTGGAGAGAGAGAGCTCCATCCAAGAAATCAGCTATTGGAACCAGGCTGAGAAGAAGGGTTTAGATTTATTCTGAATCTTAAGTAGCAGAGATCAAGGATCAACTGCAGAAGAGGTCAATCTTATTGAGTTCTACATTCAAGAAGCTTTGAAGAAAGCCAAGTCAGATTGATTTCAGCTGAGTTCTTCCAAGAACTCATCAAGAATCTCACAACTCTTCTCTCTTGTCTCTGAGTTGTTGAGTTATAATTGTTGTATTCATTTTATCTTGTAGGATCCTTAAGGATCTGAGTCTTGTAAGCCTATAATTATAAAGGCTGAGTATAGGGCTTGAGTGCCTGAGTGAAGGAGATTAGAATCTCTGAGTGTAGGCCTTTTATGGCTGAGTGTAGGCCTTGGTGGCTGAGTGTAGGCCTTGGTGGCTGAGTGTAGGCTTTGTGAAGAAGCTGAGTTGTAGGGCCTTGGGCCTGAGGTGTAGGAGCATGTTTTGGGTTCTGAGATAGTGGAGAAGTTGGGCCGAATCTAGTACACTGCTAGATAGGCAAAGGGGGAAAGTGGATGTACCCATACCTTGGGAAACCACTATAAAACTGTGTGTCTACTGTGTGCTGTGATATTCTGTGATTGCTGTGTGATTGCTGTGTACAAATAGATATAACTCTGAGATAAAATCTGATTGCTGCCTTTAAAAAGTTAAAAAGATTCAAGTCACCTATTCACCCCCCCCCCCCTCTAGGTGTTTAGGTACTATATCTTTCAGTTAGTAATCTGAGTTTCATCAAACAAGGCTCGATGTTCGTCAAAGTGAGCTCGTAGTTCGTCGATCTGGATTTTGTGTTTCGTCGATCTGAACTCCTTTGGAATCCTTTGAAGGAGCAACCCTGTAAATAAACTTTTGACCCGAGACTATACATATTGGGTCAAACTAAACATCCTAAAAAAATAATAAAGATCCTAGCCCAAATCAGTAATAGGGTTCCAACAATCTCCCCCTATTTGGGTTAGGATACTATCAAAAGCAGAAAAACACAGAGCAAAAATAATCTTCAATAATTATAAAATTTTTAGTAGAAATAAAGAAAGTGCTTTGTGAGTTCAAAAACAATAACTCGGTTTAAAAACATAAAATAAGAAATCAAGAGTCTTTCTTAGGAGCTTCAGAGGGACAATCTGAAGAAGATTTGGTGAAGACTAGCTTTCTGTTTGGATCTGCAGCTTCCCTTTGGCTCATCTTTAAATCCTGAGAGCCAGTAATCTTTAGAGAGGTGGTTTTGGGAACTACTAGCTCTGGATGCAGATTCATATACATTTCAACCATTGAATAAACTTTTCTTTGAATATCTATCAAGCTCCTTTTACTTATATGAGGACATGGTGGTGAACAGTGAAGTGTCCTTGCCTTATGCTCTAGCTTTCTTAATCTGTGAGAGTGCAACTAGCTCTTTAAAACTTGTCATTCTAAAATCTGGATCCATTTCTGGATCATATACTGGAGATGGTGGCCTCTCTTGGCTTAATTGTTGTTGTTGACTGCATTGACTTGATTGTTATTGTTGTTGCTGGCTTCTATGAGAATCAGACCTTGAAGGTCTATCCTGTCTGTCCTGAGAAGATATTGAATAATGATAAGATGTAGGCTTTTGATAAGAAGAAATATTACCAGATGACCTTGCAGTAGGAGGAGGAGGAGGTCCACTCCTAGACCTTGGAGGTGAAGAATATCTCCTCATCTTCTTCCTATTTTCCATCTTATTCTTGGAGTATCTCATCCATTAAGGAAGGTATGGAGTGAGAGAAACCCCGTGCAGAATATAATGTGGAATATCTCCAATTAAGGAAGGTTGAGGAGCAACCTTAGCAGGAGCCTTCTTATTTAATTTTCTCTTCTTAGAGCTTGAGTCTTCTGATTCAGAATCTGTATCATCATCTGATTCTTCTGCTGGAAGATCATATAAACTATCAATCTATTTAAGTAAATCAGTTTGATCAACATACTGAGCCTCTGGCTGTACAGTTATAATGTCTTCTTCCTGCTCCATATCTTCATTAAGAAGATCATCCAAGTTGGGCATTGGAGTTTCATTCCAAGCAAAAGTAGGAGGGGAAGAAACTTACCCTATAACATCTACTATATTATCAATAGTTTTTGCAGGCTGAGAAACTGGAAAAGAACAAGTAGAAACAATCCTTAAACTAGATATAATCTCTTCTAAAACTGAAGCATTAATGGGAACAGAATAACAAACTAATGCTTTAGAAGAATCTTCAAAAATGGTAAGCTGGGAAGAGAACTGGGAACATAAATATGCTATAAATCAAATATTGATAATAAAGAATGCAAGTCAACTATGGGATTAATAAAAACATCACCAACAGTAACTATTTCTGGTGATGCTACTTCTGCTTCTTCATCTGAACTGATCATTTCTGTATCATGAATAACATCAAAGACTATTGTTGCTGCTGCTCTGGCTGAGACTGCTTCTGCAACTGCTGTAACTTCAACTGTAACTGGAACTTCTTAATAAAACATCTCCCCCTGCCTAGATCCAGGGAGACCTGAATTTAGGCCCCCAAAAGAAGGGATAGTGTGAAGGGAGTCAATTCTAGAGGAGAGTGTTGAGATGGAAGCTATGACAGGAGATAAAGCTTCATCTAAGAGCTTCTTGAGGGTTGGAGTAATGAAATCAAGAATATGAGAAGAAATGGATGAAAAATCCACATACAAAAACTCAGATGGAGACTGAGTAGAGGCAGGGGATGAATTGGAAGAAGAAGGGATGGAAGTGTTAGCACAGTTTGAACAAAGATAGAAAGCATGAGGAATGGAGGTAGGGTTGATGACAGGAGGAATGTCATCAGGAGTGGCATCAGGAATTATCCCCTGGATGGGTGAGTGTGGTGGAGATATGTGAAATGAAGTTGAATGTGGTGGAGATGAATGTAGTAGAGAGAAGTGAGGTGGAGATGAAAGTAGTGGAGATTGAGGTGGTGACTGATGAATGGGTGAAGCTGTATGAAATGAGGTGGATGGAATATCTTCAATGAGATTAGCTCCTGAATGTAGTGGAGACTAACAAACTGGAGAATCAAAATGTGGAGTTGATGAGGGAACTTGTTCAGGTAAAGAAGGTAGAGGAGATGGTAGAGATGGCTGCCTAGGGGATTGGTGTGGAGATGGTGGAGGAGAAGAAATATAAGGAGCAGGAGCCTCTTATAGGATCGAGAGAGTGGCTGGAACAGCCCATGTGCTTTTAGACGTAATCCAAGAGCAGGTAGCCCTGGATGGCTTAGGGATTATCCTCTCCCATCTTCCAAACAAGGCAGAAGTTAACCTGTTGGAAGCATTGATAAAAATGGTCTGAGAGACCAAGAGTTCTGGACACTTGGCCTGTAGGAAAATGCCTAGAATCCTGCCATAACTTGCATCCTTCTTATTTATTTTCTTTTTAATTGAATCAAATAAATTGTTCACCGGTTTATAGTTTTCTGATTAACCAATGCACACATCAATAAGAATTGGTGTCTGGTGACATAATCATGGGTAGATTGTTTGCCCAGGATGACCTTTCCAACAACATTAGCTAAGAATTTATGTTCAAAAGAAATTTTTTTCAAAAGGTGATTAGGGTTTCCCTAGGAGTGACCCAATCTATCTAGCATTTCAACAAATTCAGAACTAGAGATTTCTATATCGTCTTCTCCATTAACTAATCCAAAAACTCCAGATAAAATAACTGGTGTTAATGGAACCTGATTTTCAGAGATAGATCTAGTAATAGTTGAATGATCAGGAATCTTTGTTGTGTGTACCCACACTTTGATCTCTGTGAATGAGAGTTTGATCCTTGTGGTCATGAAGTTTTGCAGATTCTGATACTCAAATAATTTCAGAATGTTCTTGAAAACTTGATCAGAATGACTGAAGGAATCCATGTCAATATCAAATCCAGCATAAAATTTCATCGCTGAGAGAGTCGCCTGAGAAATTGCCATTTTCCTGCAAAATAGAGGGATCAAACGCAAAAGAAAATGGAAATGGAGAAAGTATGGGATAGAGTTCGGTGAAAACTTAGTGATAAGGTTTTCAGAAGTCGAAAAGGCAAACTCTGTCTGATGAAAAACAAAACATTGAACCCAGTTCGATGAAAAATTTCACATAAGAAAAGCATTTTGTCGATCTCCGGTTGACGAAAGTTTTATGAAAGAATGACATTTTGTCGAGTTACGTTCGACGAAAGGTACATGAAACAGAAACGTCGAACTCCGTTCGATGAAAATTTTCATAAAAAAAGTTCGTCGATCTCCGTTTGACGAACGTTCTACGAAATGTTCATAGTTCGTCGAGCTCCATTCGACGAAAGGTGGACAATTCGTCTATGTCAGAACAAAAATCTATTTAAAGACTCACCATCAAGCATTCCTAGTTGATTTAAGAAAAAAATATGTTTCTTTTCATCTAAAGGTTTAGTGAATATATCGGTTTTTTGAAAATCAGTAGAAATAAATTCTACTTTAATTTTATTCTTGTCTACATTATCTCTTATAAAATGATGTCTTATTTCAATATGTTTAGTTCTACTATGTAGTACTCGATTCTGTGCTATAGAAATTACACTTGTGTTATCACAGGAAATAATTGAATTAGATAAGTTATAACCATAATATAGAAGTTGATTTTGAATCCACAAAATCTGTGAACAACAACTATAGCTGCAATGTATTCAGCCTCAATAGTTGAAGTAGACACAGAGGTTTGCTTCTTACAAAACCATGAAACAAGCCTATCACCAAGGAACTGACAAGTTCTTGATGTGATTTTTCTGTCAACCATGCATCCAGCATAATCAGTATCTGAGAATCCAGTTAACTCAAATCCTGACTCAATAGGATACCAGAGTCCTAGATTAGGGCAACCTTTAATATATCTTAAAATTCTTTTTACTATTGTTAGATGTGCTTCTTTAGGGTTTACTTATAACTTATTACAAATACAGGTTGCAAACATTATATCTGGTCTACTTGCTGTTAAATATAATAGAGACCCAATCATAGCCCTATATGTTTTCTGATCAATAAGCTCTCCCTGCTCATCATTATCAAGAACAACATTAGTAGGCATAAGTGTTTTCATAGCTGAAGCATCTGACATCCCAAATCTTTTAATAAGCTATTTAACATATTTAGACTGAGATATGAAAATGTCATCAGGTGTTTGCTTCACTTGTAAACCAAGGAAGTAGGATAGTTCACCCATACTACTCATTTTAAACTTAGAATACATTAGATCACAGAATCTTTTGCATAGTTTGGAATCAGTAGAACCAAAAATGATATCGTCAACATATATTTGAAATAGTAAAGTTTTAGATTTAAGATGTCTAAAAAAATTTTTATTTATTATGCCTCTACTAAATTTATTTTCTAAAGAAAACTAGCAAGAGTCTCATACCAAGCTCTTAGAGCTTGTTTAAGACCATAAAGGGCTTTGTTAAGTCTAAAACATAAGAAGAGTGAGTTGGAGAGATAAAACCTAGAGGTTGTCCAACATAAACTTCCTCTTTGAGCTCTACATTTAGAAAATCACTCTTCACATCCATCCAATATACTTTGAACTTCTTGAATGCTGCAAATGCAAAACATATCCTGATAGCCTCTGATCTTACAACAAGGGCAAATGTCTGATCATAATCTATGCCTTCCTCCTGTGAGTATCCTTGAGCTACCAATCTAGCCTTATTTCTTACAATAACTCCTTGAGCATCCAACTTATTCTTAAATACCCACTTAGTTCCAATGACTAGATAGTCTTTGGGTCTTGGAACTAAATCCCAAACTCTACATCTCTCAAACTGATTGAGTTCCGCTTGCATAACAATGATCCAGTGGGTATCTTGTTCTACATTTTTTATGGATTAAGGTTCAATCTGAGAAATGAAACAAGCATGCATCTGATCTTGATTCAATTGATGCCTTGTTTGAACTGCAGCTGATATGTCTCCAATCACTTGAGATATAGGGTGATCTTTAAGTGTGACAAAATCAACAGGTGGAGTTGGTTCTTCAGTTATTGGTGGAGCTAATTCCTCTTGTGGAATTACATTAGCTTCAACTTTTTCAACATAAATCTCTACATCATCTTCATCACTGACAGCATCAGCAATCTATTGAGAAGGACGTAATGTATCATCCTTTTATGTTAGTATTAATTCATTCAGTTTCTCACACAGATTTGGTACCTGAAAAGAATCTATGGTAGAAGTGTTCTTCTCCTTGTAAAACATGTTAGCTTCATCAAAAGAGACATGAACAGATTCTTCAATCTTAGGGGTTGATTTATTAAAGACCATATAAGTCTTGCTAACTTGAGAATATCCAAGAAATATTCTTTCTACAGCTTTGGCTTCAAATTTCCTTAAGTATTTTTATCATTATTATGAATATAACACTTACACCCAAAAACTTTAAAATAGCTTACTTGGTTTCTTATTCTTAAGTAATTCATAGAGAGTCTTACCCTTTAGTTAATGAATCAAACTCCTATTAAGAACATAGTTTGTTGTGCTTACTGCCTCTGCCCAGAAGGATAGGGGTAAATGAGCATCTGCAAGTAATGTTTCAGCAAATTCAATTATGGTTCTATTTTTCTTTTCAGCTACCCCATTTTGTTGATGAGTTCTAGGAGCAGAAAAATAATGCCCGATACTTTCCTTCTCACAGAATTCTTTCATTAGAAGAGATTCAAACTCAATTCCATGATCACTTCTGATCAATGCAATCTAAGTAAAGTACTCAATCTTGATGTTTCTAAGAAAGTCTGTAAGAACTTTAAAGTTATCTGACTTGTTTATAAGAAAGAACACCCAAGTGAATCTAGAGAAATCATCAATAATCACTAAAATATAAGACTTTCCTCCCAAACTTTGTACTGCAAAAGGTCCAAAAAGGTCCATATGTAGTAAATACAAAATTCTGCGTGAATCACTTTTAAAAATGGATTTAAAAATATTTTTAGTTTGTTTAGCTAATTGACAAGCCCTGCAAAGTCCTTCCTTCTTGTAAGAACTAGAAGGCAATCCTCTAACAAGGTTGTCCTTAAATAATTTAGCTATAGTTCTAAGGTTTATATGTCCTAATCTCTTATGTCATAATTCATTAGTTTTACTAAACTGGTTAAACAGACAAATTTCAAATTTTGTAGAGTTGAAATTAACTAAGTAAATATTACCCTGTGTAATTCCAATTAAAACAATTTTGTTATCATGGGATATAATAGAACATAAAGTCTTATTAAAAGATACCTGATAACTTTCATCACATAATTGACTTATGGAAATATGGTTATGCTTGAGACCTTTCACATAAGCTACCTCCCTGAAAGTAACTTCTCCAACTTTGACATTCCCATAGCCCTTTGTCTGGTCACAGTTGGAGTCTCCAAAAATGACTTTAGGTGCAAGCTTAGCTTTGAAGTCTTTCAGGTTAGCCTTTCTTCCTATCATATGTTTTGAACATCCACTATCCAAATACCACTGTTCCTCTGTGGTAGGATAGTTCTTTTCCTGCATTTAAACAAATTAGGTGTTTTTGACCCAGGTTATCTTGGGTCCAAGTTTCTTAACATAATAATAATTAGAAATATAAGAACACTCATGTTGATCCTTATAACCAAGTGGATGATATCTCATGGGAGGAATAATCCACTGAGTAAAAGGATTTATAAATTCTTGTGTTTGATTATAGTGTTGAAAAGAATTAAAATCTCTATTTTGAAAAATTGGGTTCGACGAATTATATTGAGTTCATCGAGCTTAGTTCGACGAATGGAATTGTGTTCGTCGAACTTCATTCACAGAAAAATAATGTTCATTTTCTGTGTTTCATGTTCGTCGATCGCAGTTCGATGAATCATATTGTTCTCATCGAGCACCATTTCCTGTGTTCATAGTTTGTTGTTCTCTATTCGACGAATAATATTTATTTCGTCGATATCGGTTCGACGAATTTTGTTGAACATAGGTTTTATCAAAATTTTATTTTGATTTGGTTTTAGTAAAATTTTTGTAACTTTATCTTCTAATTTTTCTTTTCCTTTTACAGAAATAAATTTGACTGGTGTAGATAAAATATTTTTCTGTAGTAGGAGAGGTTGACTGGATGAAGCTCACAAGCCACGTTTACCATTTAGTCTGACATTGACTGTGCTTGTGATATCCATCAGTTTGATACTTCTCCCATTAAGAGATTTTTCAAACTTTTTGGCCTCACATAATTTATTTTCTAATAAAACTACTTGTTCCTTAAGAATTTTTAAATCTTCTTTAAGTTTAGAGTTTTCAAAAGACAAGTTGTTCATTTCAGTTAATTTGTCTCTGAGTAGTTTTATTTCCTTCTCAGATTTTATTAAGTCATTATATAGTAATTTAAAATCTGTTTTAAATTGATCTGAAGTAAAATCAAATGTTAAGATTACCTGATCTTTTTCTGATTCAGATTCAGAATCTGAATTGATGCATGATGCATTGATTGACATCAAGTAGACTTCTTTAGCTTTTGCCTCTTCTTCATCTTCACTTGTACTTGATGAAAATTCAGTTTCTGTATCACTCCAAGTTTTAGCTACAAAACCTCTCTCCTTCTTTTTGTGTTTGCAAGAGGAGGGTTTGTTTAAATACTTCTTGGAGTCTTTCTCCTTATTCTTGTCCTTCTTTTGATTTTCAGGACACTCTGGAAGAATGTGTCCAGGCTTCCTGCAACCATAATAATCTATTTCTTTAGTTGGTGTTTTATCATACCTTGGTTTTCCCTGGTCCCTGGAAAATTTTTTTCTTAAGTCTTTTCTAGCCATCTTGTAGAATCCTTTGGCCAATAGACCCATAAGATGTTCATTCTCTGGAAGGACTTCTGCTTCTTCTATTGCTTGGAAAGCTATGCTCTTCTCCTTCTTTACTAAAGGTGAAGTCCTTTGTTCAGCTTCCCTGGTTTTGATGAGCTGCTCATAATATTTGAGCTTGCCCAACAAAGTCTCAGTAGATATCTCATTAACACTTATGGCTTCTCTGATTGGCCAGATTCTTGAATCTCATGTGCTAGGGAAATACATGAGGATCTTATCTTTGACCTTTGTCAATGTAATATCTTTTTCCAAAGATTTCAGCTCATTAATAATGAGTCTGGGTCTTGTTTACATCTCTACAACTGACTCACTTTCTCCCTTTTGGAAATTCTCATATTGAGAAATCAAGTGGGATCTTCTATCTTTTCTCTCATCAGCTGATCCAGTAACCATGGCAGTGAGGGAGTCCCAGATATCTTTTGCTGATGTGCATTTAGCAACTTTCTGAGAGATGCCATTAGACATTGTTTGAGCTAATATGTTCATAGCCCTGACATCAACAATTTTAGCCTTTTTCTGGGCTTCAATCCATTCTGGAGGTGGTACTGCACTGGTACTTATTGTTGCTAATGGTAGAGGTGGACCTGTCAAAATTGAGTTGTAGATATCTTCATCAATAGAATTGATATAATGTCTAATCCTTGCTTTCCATAATGCAAACTTATTTAGATTGTATATAGGAGGTCTAGTGTTTGCATATTCTTTATTTTGTGTCATGATAAAGTAAAACAAACTCTAAGTAAAATAAGATCTATTAGGATCTTTATTGGTTCAGGTGTTAGCCTGTAAAAACAACCAACCTCACTATGATACTAATTGAAAGTGAGGGATAGATCTATTTTACACTAGAGGGGGTGAATAGTGTATATTAAAAATTTTTATTTGATTTCAGAGTAGTATAAAAAATTAAGTGATATATATTATATATAGACAGATTAAATATCACAGCACATAATTAAAAGAAAGTAAGGCAATCACAGATGACACTAGGAATATTATAGTAATTTCCCAATAAATCTGGGTACATCCACTCTTCTACCACCCTGGTAGGAATCCACTACAGGTTTTTGATCAAGTGCCCTACCACCAGAAGATCTATTTTCTAAGTGAGATCTAGCAACCCTTTGTACTTTTGATCAGGTGCCCAAAAACCAAGCTAAGTCTTTTAATCAGGTGACTTATGAACTAAGGGGTTAACTTTTGAGGGGAGTTATAATCATGTACATAGTTTGGAAGTAAACAAAAATTAATGTTGTCTTCTCTGTCAACTATCTCTGAGAAGACTTTAGTGGATGTTGATGAAGCAAAAACTCCCCCTGAGTTGAGTAAAGATTTGAGATAAGGAGGGGAGACATTTCTTCAGGGTCTAGGCCTTCAAGTTGCTGATTAATTGAAGATGTTGCACTGGAAGACTGAAGTAGAAAATCTGATAAAAATATGTTGATCTGAAAGAATGTATCCCTTAAACTCTAAGTCATAAATGTATCAGTCTTGTAACCCTTTGAAGCAGTAATAATCTGTATATATAATCTCTGAGAAGAATTCAAACATTTGAATTAAGTCCATTCTTTGAAACGTCTGAAGAATCTCTGAGATTTGTAATTGCTCTGGGTAATAAATTTAGAATTAAACTATGTGATTAATCCATATTTAATGCTGCCTAAAACAGCTATATTCATTAAGAATATTTCGCATCAAATATCAGAGTTGTAATAGATGAAATTAAGCCATTTAGAAACATTCTGCCATCAGTAAATAACACTGCCTGAACACTGCAAAGAATTAGTTGAACTGAGCCTGGAGATAATCGAACAGAGCCTGGAGTTTCGTCGAACTGAGCCTAGAGTTCGTCGAGCTGAGCCTGGAGTTCGTCGAGCTGAGTATCTAAGTTGTGTTCAACGTTCGTCGAACGGAGCCCATAGTTCGTCGAGCGAAACTAAGAGTTAGGAATATGAGTTTCGTCGAACTGGGCTCGATGTTCGTCGAAGTGAGCTCGCCATTCGTCGATCTGGATTTTGTGTTTCATCGATCTGAACTCCTTTGGAATCCTTCTGAAGGAGCAAACCTGGAAATAAACCTATGACCCGAGCCTATACATATTGTGTCAAATTAAATATCTTAAACAAATAATAAAGATCCTAGCCCAAATCAGTAATAGGGTTCCAACAGTCTCCCTACGGGTAGCAGTATGGATTGTATGTTGTATGAGGTGGTTTTCAACCTATATTGATGATAAACCCTTAAGTGTCTTGGGGCACGAGAATGTGAAAGGGTGTAAGTGTGGGTGATTGACCGCACTCTTTGGTAATGGTGAAAAGAGACTTTGGGCGGTTGGGCTTGGTTCTCGTTGTTTACTTCCTGAGGCTCCTTTCGTGCCAAGTGGACGGCGGGGCTTGGTCATTTGGTGATACGTTCCCATAGGCTCCTTCCGTCCATGTTAATGTGAAATTGCATGCGGTGTGAGTCGACATGCAGTGTTGTAATATTGGGTTAAGGATAGTGTGGCAGGTCTACGGGCTCGCCAGTCGTCACACCGATGAGAGTTGACAGGTAGACCTTGGGTGGTTGGGCTTGGTCCTCGATGCTCATTCCCGGGGTTCCTTCCATGCCAAGTGGATGGTTGGGCTTGGTCCTATGATGATACACTCTCATATGCTCCTTCCATGCCACGACATAGGCTAGTTGGGCTTGGTCCTTAGTGCACATCTACCTGAGGCGCCTTCTGGGTCGTATTATGCATGTGGACTCTGTCGTTATGTTCTTAGCATTGAGGCATACGAAGGCCTAGGCTTGGTAGTGTGGATGCCCGCCTGAAAGTGTTATAGTTGTCTACCTAAATCACCTAGAGGGGGTGAATAGGTGAGTTGTGCGTCTTTTTGCGGAATAAAAATTTAGAGATCTATCCACACAATAATCAACCAAGCAATCACAGATGACAAACGATTTTAAGTGGTTCCCCAACCTTGGGTACATCCACGTTCCCTCACCGATCTAGCAAATCACTAGACTCAGCTTCTCCACTATCTCGGATTGAAAACCAATCCTACGCCTCGGAACAAAGTTCCTACAATCTCGATCCACAACACGGATCTACACTCGGAAGGTAAAAACTTCCTACAACTCAGAGACAAAAAGCTCCTACACTCGGAGAGAAATCTCCTACAAGAATAAAATTGAGAATAATGAAAATACAAACAGTAATTGTTTCTCAGATCTGAAAGTCTCGGGCAGGATCTTCTTCTTATGAACTTTGCGGCTTTTCCAGAAATTATTGAAGAAGAAACTCGGCAAGATTTGGATCTGAAATTCCTTTGACTCACACGATCTAAGAGAAGAAGAGGAGTTGAAAATAATCTCGATCTGTAAGTCGACTTTGTTCTGAATCTTCTTGCACGAAAACCCTAGCCGATATGCACGATGAAGGTCGACGACTTCCGTTTTTAGAAAGAGAGAATAGGATTCAGAAATTCATAGAATAATATTTGACAGCTTGTTAGGGTTGGTCGGTTTTGACAAGACCTTATATAAGATCTCCCTAACGGTCATAATTATCATTAATGACGTACACGTGGACCAATCATGTCAAGCCATTTGAAATTCCCGTCGATTTTGGACTTTATGAATTTCTGGAAAAATCTGACTATTTACTCGAGTAAAAGATTACCTACTCGAGTACTAATAAGATTACTCGAGAGAATTGAAGGAGACTACTCGAGTAGAAGACTTTGGCAAAATCCAGAATGGAATGAGTAATCACTCGAGCACACAAAGACTTACTCGAGTGTTAATATGATTATTCGAGACGTGTAGTTGAACTACTCGAGTACTAGAAATAAACTACTCGAGAGGTAGAAGAATTACTCGAGTCAAAGACTTGGAATATTTTTTTGGGAGAAGAATACGGGTTACTCGAGTACTGGAACTGGACTACTCAAGTAGTAGATGGACTACTCGAGAGGAGATTAACTACTCGAGTATAGGACTTAGAAAAATTCTGAGAGATAGAAATCTTATCACTCGAGTATTAGAGCTGGACTACTCGAGTAGTAGATAGACTACTCGAGTGGGGTAAAATAACACGAGAATCTATCTTCTGCAACTCGAGACAAAAGACTTAGTTACTCGAGTGGTTAATATAAATACTCGAGTAAATGACTTAGAATAAATTCTTAGAGGAAATTATGTTAACTCGAGAATAAGAGAAAGTCTACTCGAGTAATGGACTTGGCTACTCGAGAGCTATATTCAGACTACTCGAGAGAAATTTCCCTTACTCGAGTACAGATAGATTTACTCGAGTAATTACCAAGTATTTAACTATAGTATATAACCTATTACTCGAGTAAAAGACTTAGCAAACTTTTCTTCAACAGAATTTTCTCTTCTTCAATAAACTCAGCAACACTTCTTTCTCCAATCAATCCTAGTGCTTGAAACATGAAGTGTATCCCAATAGAGAGGCTACGCATGAGTCAACACCATGGATCACACAATGAGGGATTATATTGTATGGTCCTTTGTTTGGTGACCCATTGTAGACTGACATTGGTCTACACTTGACAATATAGTCCTGCAAACACATAACTCAAACAAGACATCAAATACAACTTAATTCATCTTAGTTCAAGGGTGACTTCATCAAATCTGGGTTATTATGGATATAATACCCAACAATCTCCCCCTATTTGTAGAAGTCAGAACCCTTTATACTAAGGTGAATTATATAGACATATAAGGAACTAGATAGGCAACAGAGAAAGCAGTGTAACAAGCATAAAGATTAAAATCAAAGAGTAAATGGTCAAAATTAAGAATTATATAAATAAGATTGTCCAAAAATCATTTCTACACAGATCATATCCCCACTATCATAACTCTCTATGCTTAAACTTGATGTTGATGTTTGTCTTTCTCTCTTGTTGTCTTCTCTGGTAACTGTAAGGCTTGGGATAGTACTTTGGAGGCTTTGGAGGAGCATTAGGGTTGTTTCTTCCAAATTCTCTGTCATAAAGATTTCTCTTTATTATAGACTTCTCATATAATTCCCATTCTTGAGAGTTGTAATGATCATTTCTATTTTCATTGAAATCCATGACAAGCTTGAGAGTATCCAGAATGAGAAACTTTGAAGTTGGGGACCAGATTTCTGCAAACTCTGGAGCTTTCCACTTTTCTGTATCTGGAACTGGAATTGATATGCTTACAGAGGCTCCATCACCATATTTTCTCTTCTTAGGAATGTGAATCTCAGGAGGAGCATGAAGGAATATGTCTGTCGGGTCAGCTTCCCAAACCTAAGTATATGATTCTGGAGGAGGACCTTCAAAGCCTTCAGGTATAGGAGAGAAGGTAGGCTGAGGAGCTGGAGCAACAGGGGCCAGGGAGTTCATATGGTGTGGAATGATATTTGGATCTGTTGGAAACTCAGGAAGTATCTGATTATGCATCCAGACTGCTGTATCATAGGTATGAAACTTCACACTTTGAATCTGTCCTAGCACATCGTCATGAATCTCTTTCATCATAGCTTCCCTGAGAGTTTTCTTGTTTACATCTGATTTCTCTAGATATTCTTTTACTAAGCTCTCCCCCTTTCTAACTTATACAGTCAGAGTACTAATAACATCATCTTTGAATGTGCCTACCTCTTCACAGATCTTGATTTTATTTTCTTGTGCTCTCTTATCTAACTCAATCTAGTTGTTGGCAAGAGTGACACCTTGTTCCATGATATGACCAACGCTAGTGATGGTGTGGTCCAGAGCTTTTCCACCAATCTGGAATAGATGTCTTAATTGATCTGTATTATGCTGAATCTTAGCAAAGCCTCTGCTCATCTGTTTCTCAAGAGCAGTGACTTTCTCAGTGACAGCTTTGAATAAATCATCAAAATATTTCCTTTATTTTTGAAGTAGTCGAACAAACATACCCATAAGATCATTGGCAGCAGGAGGAGCAGCAGTAGATGTAGAAGGAACTGGAGGAGGAGCAAACCATGGGGTAATTTCTTCAACAGAGACTGAGCTCTTAGCTCTGGTGGTATGGATTAGTGCATCCCCTTCTTCAGTGATGAAGGTGGGAATAGGTAAATCCAAGTTCTTCAATGGAGCTTCAACTGGTTCAGGTGACTGTTCTAGCTCATCAGAAATCAAAATGGTTTCAACCTGCCGTTTGTCAGCAACATGAGAGTGATGAATATGGGATTGAGGAGATGGAACAGGAGATCTGAGAGGAGTATGAGTAGGAGATGGTACTAGAGTTGGATGCTTGGATGCTTCAGTATCTTGTTCTTTATGAGAACAGAAAATAACAGACCAAAAATTTGGAGTAATGTAAATTTTATTATCCAAAAAAGGTATCTATTACGAAGGTATAACCTCCCTTTTATAGAATGGAGGAGATGAGAAGGATTACAATTGAGCAGTGTGGGACTAAATAATTACAGGTGTAAGCGGTTTAACATAAAACAAGCCAAACAGGCCGCGCGGTTAGACGAATAGGCTAACCGCCCGACAACCATAAGAGACAGGGAATAAGCCACCATAGGAGACCGCCAGACCGCCCGGTCTCTAAGCCATCTGAGATAAACAATCAGACCGCCCGAATAACCACAGTAACAGTCCATCCACCAAACCGCAGGAGAGAGACCGACAAACCGTGCGGTCTCTAAACTGCTAGAATCAGACCGCTAGACCGCCCGGTCTCCATACAACAACACTCCCCCTCAAGCTGGAGCATATATGTCAATCATGCCTAGCTTGTCGCAAATGTGAAGAAAAGAGGTGGACACCGGCTTGGTGAATATATCTGCTAGCTCTTTATCGGATGTGACGAATGGAGTGCAAATTTGTTTCTTCAAAATCTCTTCCCGAATAAAGTGGCAGTCGACTTCAATGTGTTTCGTTCTCTCATGGAAGCCCGGATTTCTGTAGATGTATATAGCGGTCTTGTTGTCACAAAACATAGGTAGAGAATAATTATAGACCTCTCCTAAGTCAAGCATGAGAGCCCGTAACCACTTTAGTACACATGTGGTCGACGCCATACTTCGATACTCTGCTTCGGCGTTGGATCTGGAGACGACAGACTATTTCTTTCTCTTCCAGCTCACAAGATTTCCTCTCACAAATATGGAAAAGCCCGACATTGACTTGTGATCTCCTTTGTCATATACATAGCTTGAATCAGAGTACGCTTCAATTTTCAAATGTTCATTCTTCTGAAAGAGAAGTCCTTTCCTAGGAGCTGATTTAATATACTCCAATATCCTCATATCAGACTGTAGATGGCACTCCCTAGGAGGTGCATGAACTGGCTAACATTGCCTACAACATAGGCAATGTCAGGTCTGGTCACTGTGAGATATATGAGTTTACCAACCAGATGTCTGTACCTCGTAATATCAGAAAGAAGAGGAGAGTCATTCGTCCATGTTTTATCTTCTCTAGTTGCCATGGGACATCGGGCAGGTTTAGCCCCAGTCAACCCTGCCTCTTTTGACAAGTCAAGAGCTTACTTTCATTGGGAGAGGATAAGAGAATCAGGCTTTCAAGAAATTTCTATCCCCAGAAAGTATTTGGGTGAGACCATATCCTTTGTAACCAGGTGTTGCTGAAGATGCTTCTTTGTCAGGATTATCCCAGCTTGGTCATCTCCAGTAAAAATAATATCATCAACATATACTGCAAGCACCACTAGACCCAGAGAAGTTTTACGAGTAAATAGGGAATGATCAGCAGAACTTCTCATAAAACCGACATCCATCATAATCCCGCTAAACTTGTCAAACCAAGCTTGAGGACTTTGTTTTAGGCCATATATAGCCTTCTTGAGTCGACAAACCTGTGTCTCCCCCTGAGCAACATACCCTGGAGGTTTTTCCATATAAACATCTTCTTGAAGAACCCCATAAAGAAAGGCATTCTTGACATCTAGCTGAGAAAAGGGCCAATCCCTGTTGACAGCCACAGAGAGAAGGACTCTAATATTACTGAGACGAGCAACTGGAGAGAAAGTGTCAAAGTAATCAACGCCATAAGTTTGGGTAAAACCCTTTGCAACTAGGCGAGCCTTGTAACGATCCACAGTGCCATCTGGGAGGAACTTCACCACAAAGACCCAGCAACAACCAACAACATCTGTACCGAAAGGAGGAGGAACAAGGGTCCAGGTACCCCGGTTAGTGAGAGTAGCAATCTCCTCATCCATGGCAGCTTTCCAATGAGGCATAGTAAGCGCCTCCTGGTAAGAACGGGGGGTGGCAATGACCGAGATAGCCAGTGCAAAAGCTCTGCGAAAAGGGGTAAGACGGTCATAGGAAAGAACTGCAGCAAGCGGGTGTTGGGTACATGCCTGAACCCCTTTGCGAAGAGCAATGGGGAGATCCAGGTCATCGGGGTCCTCAGCATCCAGAGCATCCATGGTGGAGAAAGCTGGACCGGGAGGAGAGAGAGACGGCTGCGGAGAGCAGGGAGATAGCAGAGGTGGCGGATATGGTGGAGATGGTGGAGATTGTGGAGAATGTGGAGACAGTGGAGGTGGCGGAACGTCAGTAGGAGCAGAGGGAATGGATGGGTGGGCAGGAGAAGTAGGATCAGCAGGAGTAGAGGATGAAGCGGGAGAGAAGTAAGATGCATTGTCAAAGAAGGTGACATCCGCAGAGACAAATTGCTTGCGGGTAACGGGGTCAAAGCAACAATATCATTTCTGAGTGGTAGAGTACCCCAAAAAGACACATTTGGTGGCCCGTGGGGAGAGTTTATCACGGTTGACAGCGGGAGAGTGCACAAAGATGGTGCACCCAAAGATGCACAGAGTAAGAGGAAACAGATTCTTGTTCGGATAAAGAATGGAGAATGGGGTGGCACCGTGGAGAACTGTGGAGGGAATGCAATTGATGAGATAACAGGAGAGAAGTACAACATAGCCCCAATAGGAGCGAGAAACATGCATTTGGGTCAGTAGAGTGTGAGCAAGATCGAGGAGGTGATGATTTTTGCGTTCTGCCACCCTATTTTGTTGTGAGGTGTAGACACAAGTAGTTTGATGAATAACATCATGATGCATACAAAAAGAAGAGAAATCATGGCTAAGATACTCTTTAGCATTGTTAGAACGAAGGATTTTAATAGACGTATCAAACTGAGTCTTAATCATATAATAAAACGATGTCCAGACAGAGAATAGTTCAGAGCGATCCTTTAGAAGATACACCTACGTAAACCTAGAGAAATCATCAATAAATGTGACAAAATAAGAACTACCCCGACCGATGGTGAGGGTAGGAGCAGGACCCCATACGTTAGAGTGAACGAGGTCGAATGGATGGGAAGAGCTATGACTTTACGTTGGTGGGAAGGATGAGCGGTGATGCTTGCCGAGCTGACAGGCATCACAGTTTAAAGGAGGATGATGAGGAGGGAGGTGGGGCAGAAGCTGGCACAGAAGCCTGGGAGGAGCATGTCCAAGGAGAAGATGCCATTGGAGAAGATCTGTAGAGGAGGAGAAGAAGGTGGATTGAGCATAAATATTATCGAGGAAGTAGAGGCCGCCGCTCTCAGTCTCAGTAGCAATCGTCCGTTAGGAGTCCAAATCCTGAAAAGAACAAGAAGTAGGAGTGAATGTGACAGAACACCGTAGTTGCTTGTATAGAGAAGTAACTGATAATAAGTTGCAAGGGAACTTGGGCACATAGAGGGTATATGCCAGGCGAAGAGACG
Source organism: Platanthera guangdongensis (assembly GCA_039583875.1). NCBI lineage: Eukaryota > Viridiplantae > Streptophyta > Magnoliopsida > Asparagales > Orchidaceae > Platanthera > Platanthera guangdongensis. The sequence goes on along the minus strand of CM077148.1, from coordinate 133,323,582 downwards.
GAGTGACTTAAACAACTCCCGTCTCATTGACTGGTGAGGAAGAGCCGTCTGCAACAAAGACCGGAGGCAACCGATCATGTGTTTCGAGAAGAGAAAAATACTGAGGATTGCCTGTCATATGATTGGTAGCACCAGAGTCAATCAACCATCTGCCGTTAGTAACAACGTAGGCACTACCAGAAGATGTGACCACCGAGGCGGACTGCGGGGAGGATGTGGAGGCCATAGAAGAGAGGTCGCACGATCAAGCAGGAGGCCGCGTGATTAAACGGCAAGCCGGGCGAACAGAAGCAGGACATGCGGCAAGAAAGTCCGCAACCACAAAGCGGAGCAAAGTAGAGGGAACGAAGCCGCACAGATAGAGAGAATGTCGCACGAACAGAAACTGACCGCGTGAATTAAGGGAGAGCACGGGGGAGAAAAGGCAAGGAAACCACAAAAAATAGGCCGTGGTAACAAAGAAAGAGACAGGCCGCGCACACAAAGGGCAGCGACTAAGAAGAGGAATCAAGCCGCGCGGATAGGTCACGCGGGTAATGGTCAGAAGAGGATTCAAGCCGCGAAGACAGGTCGCGGAACGAAGAAACAAGCCGCGAAGATAGGTTGCGGGAAGAAACAAGCCACGCGGATAGAGAACGCGCACACAATCAGGAGGGAAGGACCGAGTTCTCTGATGTCATGTGAGAACAGAAAATAACAGACCGAAAATTTGGAGTAATGTAAATATTATTATCCATAAAAGATATCTATTACAAAGGTATAACGCCCCTTTTATAGAATGGAGGAGATGAGAAGGATTATAATTGAGCAGTGTGGAACTAAATAATTATAGGTGTAAGCGGTTTAACATAAAACAAGCCGAGCGGGCTGCGCGGTTAGACGAATAGGCTAACCGCCCGGCAACCACAAGAGACAGGGAATAAGTCTCCATAGGAGACCGCCAGACCGCTCGGTCTCTAAGCCGTCTGAGACAAACAATTAGACCGCCTGGATGAACACAGCAACAGTCCAGCCACCAAACCGTAGGAGAGAGACCAACAGACCGCTCGGTCTCTAAACCGCCAGAATCAGACTGCTAGACCGCCCGGTCTCCATACAACAACATTCTTTTTGAAGTGAGGGAAGAGGTTCATTAGAAGTGAGTTCCGCAATCATCTCATTGATGGCTGCATCAGTAGAGAGACGGGTTTCTTGGATCTGAGCATCTGTTGGAACTTCTTCTAGAGTGGATCGAGGGAGAGAAGTATCAATTGGAGGGGTAGGGTTTCCGTCTTCTGGAATAGAAGGAGCAGGCTCCCCCTTAACAGTTGTACCAGATGTGCTAGCAACATGAGGTGGAGAGGGAGATGGGGTCCTGTCCTCAATATATGGCTGATCATGGGCTCTAGCAGATTGAGCAGGGTTCTGTAACCTCAACTCCCACCTCTGAATTGATGAAATGGAGACTTTCTTCATGTGATGAAGAATTGTACCTTTGGAGAAGTTGAACACCTCAGGATTGATCTCATGTAGCAGTAGAGAGATAATCCTTGCATAATTTGGAGCATTGATGCTCTCTCTGATTTTGTCTAGAATCATCATACCAAATTGATATCTCTTCCTGCAGATAATAGCTTGCATGATGTCAAACATGCTGAGTGAAATATCTCTGATTGAACTTGTCTTGCACAGAAGTATCTTCCCAATGATGTCGACCAATAGTTTTCCTTCTGGGTTGAGTTCTTATCTTCTGATAGTGAGTACATCTTGAGAAACACCACAGAATATACATGTTCTGTCAGACTCCTCAGGACCAAGGTGATCTTCTTCATCAGTAACTGGAAGTCGGAGAAGAGTTGAAACAGAGGTATTTGTGAGTTTGATCTTAATTCCTTTTACTTTAGACTTAAGAACCTTCACGTTTCTCTTCACCTTAATATTTTTGAAGAACTCTTCGACCTCTGGAAATAATATCTTGCACGCCTGCTGTAGAATGAAAGTGAGGTCGGCGTTGTCGAGAATGATGAGTAGATTCTTGAAATCATTAGATAAATCGGCTATCCCTGCGGTGATAAGCTCTGAACCTATTCTAATATTAGACGGCAGCGCCATACACCAGAGATTTGAGAGAAAGCTTCTGCGGGGATGAAAATGGCGCAGGCTCTGCAACTGTCGTCGGAAGACGAAGCGTCTGTTGGCTTTACTCGAGTGAAGGGATTTTGATTCGTGTAGAAAATGGAAATCCGGACTTTTTATTTATATAACCCTAATTTATCTATAATTAAGAAATAAATAAAGCAAACATACCTTTGGAATTGGCGGTATAAGCCTCGGGTTGCAAATAAAGAAATTTGAATCGAAGTGAAAAATTTTTTGTCTGATACTCGAGTGAGAAATACAGAAGTACTCGAGTAGGTCTTTCTTGAATACTTGGAAGTACCCGAGTAAAGTCTTTATAGCTCTCGAGTGGAAACATAGTACTCGAGTAGGTCTTTCTACTACTCGAGTAGGTTTACTCGAGTGGCAGAAGAGGTACTCATGTGAAAGTCGGAGTACTCGAGTAGGCTGAAGTACTACTCGAGTAGTATTTGTCTTACTCGAGTCATAAAGTCTGAACTTTGAAAAATTTCACCTTTTGACAGATTTCTTGATCTCTGAGCCTTTTAATGAGTCCACCTTCTCTAATCTTCTTTGTTGAGCATTCCAAGTTCTGTTTTGAAGAACGAGAACTTGGTCTCATCCAGTGGCTTCGTGAAAATGTCTGCAATCTGCCTGTCTGTTTGGACATACTGTATATCTATGTCCCCATGCTTCACATGCTCCAGGATGAAGTTGTACCACAGCTCTATGTGCTTTGTCCGTCTGTGATAGACTGGGTTATTGGCTATTGCAATTGCGCTGGAAGAGTCGCAAAATAATGGAATGTTCTGAAACTTCATGTTGTAGTCTTCAAATTGGTTCTTTATCCATAGCAACTGTGCACAACAACTACCTGTAGAGATATACTCTAACTCAGCTCTTGAAATTGTAACACAAGTTCTGCTTCTTACTACTCCAGGAAATGAGCTTTCTTCCAAGGAATTGGCAAGTCCCGGAAGTGCCTTTCCTGTCATCTTTGCTACCTGCAAAATCTGCATATGAAAAACCAATTAGCTCGCTATCATTACTTCTTGGGTACCATAAGCCAAGATTTGGTGTACCTTTAAGGTATCTCAAAATTCGCTTTACAGCAGCGTAGTGAGATTCCTTAGAGTTCACTTGAAATCTAGCACATACACATATTGAGAACGTTATGTCTGGTCTACTAGCAGTAATGTAAAGTAAGGATCCAATTATATAGCTGTACTTGGTTTCATCAAAAGGTTTCCCTTTCTCATCCTTGTCCAGAGACACAGTTGAACCCATTGGAGTCATCATAGAGGTTGCATTCTCCATTCCGAATTTCTTAATTAACTCTTTTGTGAACTTAGTCTGCGAGATGAAAATTCCATCTTCAGATTATTTCACCTGAAGCCCTAAGAAATACTTCATCTCGCCCATACTGCTGATTTCAAACTTCCATTGCATAAGTTTAGAGAACTTCTTGCAGTGGTTGTCGTCAGTAGAACCAAAAATAATGTCGTCGACATTGATTTGCACTAGAAAAATCTTGCCTTTTATTTCCCTAAGAAATAATGTCTTATCTATCTTTCCCCTTGTGAACTTGTTCTCAAGAAGAAAGCTAGACAGCATCTCATACTAATCTCGAGGAGCTTGTTTCAAACCGTATAATGCTTTATGTAATAAATAAACATAATCGGGAAAGTTAGAATCAACGAAACCTGGAGGTTGTTCCACATATACCTCTTCCTTTATGTCACCATTAAGGAAGGCAGACTTCATGTCCATCTAATAGATAGTGAAGCCTTTAAGAGCAGCATATGCTAGGAATAACCTGATTGCCTCCAGCCTTGCAACTGGAGCGTACGTCTGGTCAAAGTCGATTCCTTCTTCTTGACGATATTCTTTGGCGACGAGTCTGGCCTTATTCTCTATGATCGTTCCATCCTCGTCCATCTTGTTCATGTAGACCCACTTTGTCCCAATAACATTCTTACCTTTGGGTCTTGGAACAAGTTTCCATACTTGACAGCGCTTGAACTGGTTTAGTTCTTCTTCCATCGCCATTATCCAAGATGTGTCTGAGTTTGCTTCCTCAAACTTCTTTGGTTCAACCTGTGAGAGAAAACTTAAATATAAATTCTCGTTAGTTGTACCTCTACGAGTTATGACACCATCCTGGGGATCTCCTATGATCTGTTTCATGGTGTGATCCTTCAGATGTCTGAGCTCTAGAGTCCTTGCATCTGGAACTTCTTCTTCAATCACCGGAGTGACTTTATCAACTTGGACGATTTCTTCATCTTGATCATCAACCTCTCCAATCGGGGTTGGAGTGGTGATATTGATGAACTTTTCACCTTTATCTTCAAACGGTTCTTCCAAGTTAAGTTCTTTTAACTCTGTACCTACATCTTCAATGAACACACTAGAAGAGTTGCCTTGCAGTAAGCTCGTCTCATCAAATACAACATGTATTGATTCTTATACAACCAGAGTTTTTCTATTAAATATCCTATATGCCTTACTATGGCTACTATACCCTACAAAAATACCTTAAAAACTCTTTTCGCTAAATTTGGTAGTATGATACTTGTCATTGTTAAGAACGAACCACTTACAACCAAAAATTCTAAAATATGAGACAGTCGGTTTCCTGACCTTTAGAAGTTCGTAAGGTGTCTTATTATGGTTCTTATTTATGAGTGCTCGATTTTGCACGTGGCATGAAGTGTTGACGGCTTCAGCACAGAAGTATTCCGGAAGTGAAGCAACACTCAACATGGTCCTGCAGGCCTCTATGAGTGTTCTATTCCTTCTCTCAGCCACTCTGTTCCGTTGAGGAGTACGAGGAGAGGAAAACTCATGAAAGGAACAGTTGTATTCATTCTGGACCTGCCTGACAAAATTAGTAACGATGTCGAAGGTATCTGACTTGTGTTTCAGAAAGAACACCCAGGCAAAGCTCGAGTAATCATCAACAATTACCAATGTATAATCCTTACCTCCCAAACGTCTAACTTGCAGTGGACTGAACAAGTCCATATAAAGCAAATGTAAACATTTATTAGAATCTTTGCTAATAACGCTTTTAAAGGTAGCTCTTGTTTGCTTGCCTTTTACGCATGTGTGACAAGGTCTATCTTTGACGTACTTGACATTTGGGGCATCACGTACTAAATTCAGTGAAAATATTTCAGTAATAGTTTTGAAATTAATATGTGCTAATCTCTTGTGTCATTTGTCACCAATAGACGCACTATCTTTTGCCATAAAACACAATGGTGTAGATTAGTCTATACAAATGAAATTTAAACAAAATATATTTCTGTTTCGAGTGCCTGATAGGATCGTTTCCATATTGTCAACAGATTTTATCAAGCACTTATCAACATGAAATTCAACGATATATCCTTTATCGCAGAGTTGGCTTATGCTTACGAGATTGTCTTCCAATCCTTCAACATAAGCCACATCTGAGAAGGATAATCTACCGTTCGAGATCATACCATAGCCTTTCGTAGTTCCTCGATCTGAACCTCCAAAGATGACCTTTGGCCCATTCAAGACTGGAAAATAGTTCTGAAGTAGGCTTCTTGTCCTGGTCATGTGCCGAGAGCATCCACTGTCCAAATACCAGATAGGCGTTTTGGTGGCCTTTGGACACACCTGCAATTATAAGTCAATTTGCCTTAGGAACCCAAACACATTTGGGTCCTTGGTCTCTTGTTAGAACACTCCCCCTACAAGTATTAGCATTATGAGTGGTCTTTCTCATATTGCCAACTTGAGGAGTTGCAAAATTCCTGGGATTACACCAGCAGTCGATGGCAAAGTGACCAATCTTGCCACAACACCAATAGTCGAACATGTTGTATCTTTACCTTAAGTTCTCCTGCATGACATTTTGAGTTCGTGGTCTAGCAGGGGCAGTATTCTTGGAGGAAGAAGCTTCATGGTGATGGCAATCACATGATTTCTTCTCCTTCAAGGGCCTTTCCATAATAGGCTTTACCCTTGGTTCTTTCATGATGTTATGACCATGATTGAAAGGGCCATAGCTCTGAAGAATGACTTCTTCATAAGGTGCCTTAAAGAAACTCTCACCAAAGTTTCTGGGGTGAGTCCATCTTTGGTAACGGGACTTGGGCTCTACATAAGTAGGCCTAGCGAAGTGACCACAGGATGTGTCAAGATCAAACTCATTTGTTGGAAATATGACCTTAAAAGAAGTCTGATCTTGAGGAGCTTTCCCCTTCTCTTTGGCCAAAGACTTCTTGGTTGCCTTATTCTTTCTTTGAGCCTTATTCCTCCTAGAAGATTTACTAGGAACTTCTACATGGCCTAGCCCAACACCCTTGGCCTTAGCTGAGAATTCAGTAACAAATGGGAGAACAACCTTCAGCTTCGAGAAACTTTCAACAAGTTTCTTTTCAGCTTCAAGTTGTGCTTCCAGTTCTTTTGTGATTTTCTCCTTAAGGTCTAGGTGCTCGAGAGCCTTGTTATATTCTTCAATTGCAGCATTGAAGTTTTCTCTGAGCGAGTCGGTCCTAGCGACTTTCTCTCTTAGAGTGCTCTCTTCAGCTTTCAAAGACTTTATCTCTTTAGCTTGAGTTTTCACGACTCGTCGACATTTGTCGTAAGCCGTGATTAACTCCTTGTACTAGGCCATGAGTTCAGACTCATCATCAGAGGAGCTGTCCTCATGATCATGCTCAGAAACATCAGAATCAGAAAGAGGAGTGTGAGAGTTTACCTTCCCAGTGAACTGGGACTCTTGTTCATCATCAGTCTGAGTCATAAGCCCGATGTAGGCTTCTTCTTCTTCACTGGACTCAGATGAGTCGGAGTCACTAAGAGTCTTGCACTTCTTGGCTATTAGGTTCTTTTCTGTTTTCTTCTTATTGTAAGAGGATTTCTTTTCTTCTCTTCTTCCACCCTCCTTTTTCTTGTGGGGGCAGTCAGCGATGACATGACCTGTCTTATTACAGCAATAACAAATGATATCAGTATAAATATGTTTGTTTAGTTTAGAAGTATACCTGTCATGGCTGCTTGAGCCTTTTTGGTGTCGATCACCATCATGTCGTGATCTTCTGTAGGAGGCATCCTTGCCTTTCCATTGCTTCATTTTGTTCAAGAATTTCTTGAACTGACGTGACAGTAGAGAGAACTCTCCTTCAGATAGCTCTGAGCCTGAGGTACTTGGCTCCGAGGTTTCTTCTTCACTAACTTCTAGTGCTGGGGCAGGAGAGGCAGCCTTGGACTTCCTTGAGGTGTCTGCCTTGAGAGCAACAGACTTCTCCTTGGATGAGGACCTGCTCTTCTCTTCTTCAGCTTTTCTCGTATTGAGTTGCAGCTCATATGACATAAGCTTCCCGAAGAGATTCCGCGGGTCTGCCTCAGCTAGCTTTCCAAACTCCCGGATAGCACAAACCTTGTTATCCCATTCCTTGGTTAGGGATCTCAAGAACTTATCATTTAGTTCTCCGTTTGTGAAGACTCAGTCATAGACCCTTAGGCCATTGACTATCTTGAAGAAGTTTTCAAAAGTGTCAGCAATGGTATCCTTGTGTCCTTGTCAGAAGGCTTCATATTTCTGATTCAGAAGGGATCTTCTATCATCCCTAACTTCTTCTATACCTTCCATTAAGGTGAAGGGGGACTGCCACATCTCCTTAGTAGACTGGCAATGGATCAGGTTCTGCAACATGAAGTCATCAACTGCACTTGTTATTATATTCTTGGCCATCTTATCTAATGACACAAGTACAATCTCAAATTTGTCTAGATCCATCAATTTCTTGGGAACTTTCTTAGTTGGATCTATAGTGGAGACGGTCATTGGAATGTAAGGACTTTCTTCAACGATCATGAAGATCCTTGGATCCACAGCTTCCATGAAAAATCTGATTCTTTCTTTCCACATGGGAAAGTTATTCTTTGTGCATAATGAGAGCTTGGCAAAATCTTTAGCCTTGTCCATGCTTGGAAGATCTCAAAAGACAACTCAAGTCAGATCTGATCAACGTGTTAACCTTTTATTGATCAACCTAGCTTTGATACCAATTAAAAGTGTTATAGTTGTCTACCTAAATCACCTAGAGGGGGGGGGGGTGAATAGGTGAGTTATGCGTCTTTTTGTGAAATAAAAATTTAGAGATCTATCCACACAATAATCAACCAAGCTATCACAGATGATAAACGATTTATAGTGGTTACCCAACCTTGGGTACATCCACTTTCCCTCACCGATCTAGCAAATCACTAGACTCAGCTACTCCACTATCTCAGATTGAAAACCAATCCTACACCTCGAAACAAAGTTCCTACAATCTCGATCCACAACACGGATCTACACTCGGAAGGTAAAAGCTACCTACAACTCGGAGACAAAAAGCTCCTACACTCGGAGAGAAATCTCCTACAAGAATAAAATTGAGAATAATGAAAATACAAACGGGTAATTGTTTCTCAGATCTGAAAGTCTCGTGCAAGATCTTCTTATGAACCTTGCGGCTTTTTCAGAAATTATTGAAGAAGAAACTCGGCAAGATCTGGATCTGAAATTCCTTTGACTCACCCGATTTGAGAGATGAAGAGGAGTTAAAAACGATCTTGATTTGTAAGTCGATTTTGTTCTTAATCTTCTTGCACAAAAACCCTAGCCGATATGCACGATGAAGGTCGGCAACTTTCGTTTTTAGAAAGAGAGAATAGGATTTAGAAATTCTTAGAATAATACTTGACATCTTGTTAGGGTTGGTCGGTTTTGACAAGACCTTATATAAGATCTCCCTAACGGTCATAATTATCATTAATGATGTACACGTGGACCAATCACGTCAAGCCATTTGAAATTCCCGTCGATTCTGGACTTAACGAATTTCTGGAAAAATCTGACTGATTTACTCGAGTAAAAGATTACCTACTCGAGTACTAATAAGATTACTCAAGAGAATTGAAGGAGACTACTCGAGTAGAAGACTTTGGCAAAATCCAGAATGGAATGAGTAATCACTCGAGTACACAAAGACATACTCGAGTGTTAATATGATTACTCGAGACGTGGAGTTGAACTACTTGAGTAATAGAAATAAACTACTCGAGAGGTAGAACAATTACTCGAGTCAAAGGCTTGGAATGTTTTTCTGGGAGAAGAATACGGGTTCCTCGAGTACTGGAACTAGACTACTCGAGTAGTAGATGGACTACACGAGAAGAGATTAACTACTCGAGTATAGGACTTAGAAAAATTCTGAGAGATAAAAATCTTATCACTCGAGTATTAGAGCAGGACTACTCGAGTAGTCAATAGACTACTCGAGTGGGGTAAAATAACACGAGAATCTGTCTGCTGCAACTCGAGACAAAAGACTTAATTACTCGAGTGGTTAATATAACTACTCGAGTAAATGACTTAGAATAAATTCTTAGAGAAAATTCTGTTAACTCGAGAACAAGAGAAAGTCTACTCGAGTAATGGACTTGGCTACTCGAGAGCTATATTCAAACTACTCGAGAGCCATTTCCCTTACTCGAGTATAGATAGATTTACTCGAGTAATTACCAAGTATTTAACTCGAGTATATAACCTACTACTCGAGTAAAAGATTAGCAAACGTTTCTTCAACAGAATTTTCTCTTCTTCAATAAACTCAGTAACACTTCTTTATCCAAACAATCCTAGTGCTTGAAACATGAAGTGTATCCCAATAGAGAGGCTACACATGAGTCAACACCATGGATCACACAATGAGGGATTACATTGTATGGTCATGTGTTTGGTGACCCATTGTAGACTGACATTGGTCTACACTTGGCAATATAGTCCTGCAAACACATAACTCAAACAAGACATCAAATACAACTTAATTCATCTTAGTTCAAGGGTGAATTCATCAAATTTGGCATTATTGTGGATATAATACCCAACACCGCCTAGTAGTGGAAAATACCATTCCACTGTCACCGTCTGGCCACGACAGTTGATGTATGAGAGGTTAGCTACCTGCTCGAAAAGTGAGAACTACAAGTCTGTGTCGACATAGCAATTGCATGTGCTAGGACGTCATCTATGAACACAATCACAAAATGGTCCAAGAACACCTTGAACACTCTATTCATTAAATCCATGAAAGCAGAGGGTGCATTTGTCAAACTAAGGACATTACCAAGAACTTAAAATGTCCTTTCCGAGAACGAAAAGCAGTCCGTGGAATATCTGCCTCACAGATCCTCAATTGGTGGTAGCCGGAATGAAGATCGATCTTTGAAAACACCGAGCTACCACGCAACTGATCAAACAAATCATCAATCCTCTGCACGAGATATTTATTCTTAATGGTCACCTTATTCAGTTCTCTATAATTGATGCGCAGCCTCATCGATCCATCTTTTTTCTTTACAAACAATAGAGGAGCACCCCACAGAGAAGAACTCGTCCTAATAAGTCCACATTGCAGCAACTTGTCGAGCTGAGTACGTAACTCATCCAACTCACGTGGAGCCATAGGGTACGGTGCCTTGGCAATAGGACGAGTACCTGGCTCGAGGGCTATCACAAACTCTACCTCACTCACAGGAGGAAGTCCTGGAAGTCTATCAGGAAAAATATCTGGAAACTCTCGCACCACCGAGACATCCTCAAGACATGGTGTAACAAAAGATGTTTCCAAAGCAGAAATAGAAATAAGATACGCCTCACAACCAGACTCTAGAGCTCGAACAGGCACGTATCACAGAAATAATAGGGGAAACCTTGTTTTGAAAACCATAGACACTCATAGGTTGGCCATTGTCAATCATAAAGTCCAGTCGCTTCACTTTGCACGGGATGACCGCATCATACTTGGTCAACCAGTCCATGCCCAAAATCACGTCAAAGTCCGACAGATCCAACACCTTCAGATTTGCAAAGGCTAGGAATTCACCTAGACAAATAGGGCACCTCTGAATTCCTTGATTTGATATCACTTGATCTCTAGAGGGAAGCTTGACGTTGAAGTAATCTTCTAACTGATCCATGTACAAATGATGTATATCTACAAAACTTCGAGCTACAAAGGAATGTGTGGCACCCGAATCAAAGAGAACCTGCATTGATTATGAATAGGAGGCCTAGGCTTGGTCCTATGGTGATGACATCCTCATGTACAACCTCGTGTTCGCCGAGTGGACCCAACAGGCTAGAACAAAGCAGGCATGTAAGTCAAGGGAGCCGGCCTGCGTCAGCTCGGCAGGCAGGCGAGCCGAGAGACAGTCTGCTTCAGCTCGGCAGGCGGGCGAGTCGAGAGCTGGCCCGCTTCGGCACGGCAGGCGGGCGAGCCGAGAGGAGCTGGCCTGCACCCATCTGGGAGGCGGTGAGTTACAGGAATGCAGCTTGCACTCGCCTAATAGACAAGCGAGTCGCGAAGGAGCAGGGCCGCATTCGCTTAGAAACTGGCGAGTTGGCTCAAGCTCGCCACTACATAAGGGGTGCTAATGGCATGTGTTTAATGTGATTCAGTCTGCCAGTAGCCTCTCCAAACTACGGAGTTTTTCTGTTGGCAAACCCACCTTGGGTTGTGTATAGTAAAACATAAAGGCTAAGTTACGCTATTTGCAAGCTATATTCAGAAATCTATAAATAGACCCACATGGGTACCTCAGAAGGCAAGCTTTCTCATCTTCTGGTCTTATAATGCTTTCTGAGGTGACCTTATCTCAGCATTGGCTAAGGAGGGGAAGCACTCTATGGTCTTTCGGGTGTGCGGTGGGACCTCTGTGCTGTAGCATGGGTCATTCTCTAATCCTAAGTCTCTGATTGAGTGAGCTCACTTGGAGAAGTAGGTGTACGGTCACCCCTTCTTAGGGTCCGAACTACACAGAAGCCGTTTTCCAGTTTCAACATTTTGGTATGGTGAGCGTGGAGCATGACCAACATAGAAAATCCTTAGTGAGTTCAATGATTTGAGGCAAAGGACAAGGAGCTGATTTGGCTGACTCGCCGCCTCCCGCTCCCCTGGCTATCCTCGAGATGTTTGAGGACTTCGAGAAGGAATTCAGAGACCTAGTGCTCTTTGCACTCGTGACCTGCGGCAAGTGCTAGATGCCCTCTATCCCAGTAGTCATTGTCATGTCCCTGGGTGAGAACACCCCCGTCAAGCGACCTGTGAAGGAGGTCGAAGGGGAGGGCAGCGAGCAAGATCTCTCAGGGCAAATGTTGTTCCCCGGTTCGGCGAGGTGGAGGTGAGAGACCTCCCTACTCTCCCTGTAGGGGGGTAGTCCTTTGAGCGAGCTGGTCGCATCTACCCCAATCCTAGAGGGTTTTAGAGAGCTGGAGATGTCCTATTACACCGGTAGGGATGATCCACTCCAACATGTCCATTGGTTCAAATATGTGGTCTTAATCCGGCAGATGTCGGATGCTTTCAAGTGTTGACTCTTCACCATAACCTTTAAGGAGAAGGCAAGGGATTAGTTCCATCAGCTTCTCGCCAGCTCCATATACTGCTTCGATGACCTACATCAGGGGTTCCTGCTGAGGTTTTCAACTTCAAAGAAGAGGAAGGAGTCGGAGTCCCGGTTTCTTATCAAGCAAGGGGGGAGATGCTAGAAAGTTACGTCGACAGATTCCAAGAGGAGGTTCTCCAAGTTTAGGAGATGCCTGGGCATACCCTTATGAAGCCTTCACTCTGGGGATGTAATAGGGGTTCTTTAGAATGGAGTTAAAGCAGGTGCCTCTACTGTCTTTCGAGGAGCTGATGGAGAGGGTGGCAAAGGAGGTCGAGGGAGAAGCATTGAATCAGGCATTTGCCAGGAGACTAGACAAGTGGGTCGCAGCGGAGGAGAAAGAAACAAGAGATAGGAATCAGGAGGTGAGGATGGGAGAGCCCAGGAAGTGGGAGCAGCAGCAGCAATAACAGCTGAGATGGGGTCGTCGGGAGCCGAACAACCAGCTGGGCTGGAGGCAGCAGGAGTGGCACAATCGGGGCCAAGGAAGAGGTTTCCATGGAGGGGGAAAATATCAAGTGGGGCAAGGCCAGTTCAACCCCCGGGGTTAGAGGCAAGAACAGAGACCCCCTCTCCCCGAACAGTACCAGGCTATGGCGATAGCTTTGGGGAGGAGGAGAGTAGTTCTGTTGGGTACATTGGAATATATGTACCTGATTTGAAGTAGCCTCACCCTACTCAATGATATACATCAAGATGTATTTGATGTGATTTGAGTTTATTTGTGCAGGTTAAGTAATTGTAGGGAAAGCATAAAAGTTTCTAAGTCCTTATGTCGACACCCAGAAGAAAACTGTCGACACTTAAGAAGGCTTGTGTCGACACCTAGAGAAGCTGTGTCGACACTTGGAGTACTTGTGTCGACACCAGGAAGTCAGAGTCGACACCAGAGGAAAGTGTCGACACATACAAGTTGTGTCGACATACAGTGAAGAATTGTCAACATTATCGGTGTCGACACTTAGAGGTAGTGTCGACACCCAGAGAAACTTTGTCGACAGCAAAAGTGTCGACACTAGGAGGCTGTGTCGACACTCAGCAAACTTCAACAAAGTTTAAGTACATGTGTCGACACTAGGAGGCTGTGTCGACACTCAGCAAACTTCAACAAAGTTCAAGTACATGTGTCGACACTAGGAGGCTGTGTCGACACTCAGCAAAAATCAACAAAGTCCAAGTACATGTGTCGACACCAGGAAGCTATGTCGATAATCAGCAAACTTCAACAAAGTTTAAGTACAAGTGTCGACATAAAGGAGATGTGTCGACACTCAGCAAAGTTTCAACACAGAAGGCATGTGTCGACACAAAAAAGATGTGTCGACACTTAGCAAGTTTCAACACAAGAAGATGTGTCGACACAAAGGAGTTGTGTCCACACTTAACAGAATTCAACTAAGTATTAAAGAAGAAGGCTTATGTCGACACACAGAATCAGTGTCAACACATTCTGAAGAAGCAGTGTCGAGAAGCTGTTACAACAACACAAGGAGTTGTGTCCACTTCACAGTCTAAAGATGACTACTAACAGAAAAGGAAGTCATCAAGGAATGACAAAAGAAGGTCCAAGCCAAGCAAAGTTACATCCTCAAATATTGTGTGTTATTGCTGTAATAGACAGGGACATGTAGTGGTTGACTGTCCTGAAAAGAGGAAGGAGTCAACTGCAGATAAGAAGAAGAATCAGGTTAAGGGCAAAAAGGAAAAGTCTTTTGTTGCTAAGAAAGATAAAAGTCTGACTGATCAATCATCATCAGAAACAGATTCAGAAGCTGAAGCCTATATTGGCTTGTTTGCTGAAAAGGAAGAAGATGAGTTCTTGCAGCTAATGAACTCAATTTATGAGCATGAGGACAGTCAGTGCAATGGACTGATGGCCTTAATAGAAGGAGACAAGATCCAGGATCAGCCTGGACCAAGAAAGGTACAATGTCTTTCAGATTATAGTACTGATTCAGAATCAGATACATCTGCATCAAGTGATGTGGGTGGGTCTGAATCTGAGGGTGATATTCATCAGTTGATGAATGAATATAGAGATGTATTGTAAGCACTTAAGAAGAGCAAAAATCTGGTCAAAACACTGACTAAGAAAATTGCTAATCTTAAGTTAGCAACTGCAGATTCAGATAAAGTGTTAGATCAAAAACTGAATGAGATTGCCAAGTTAAAAAATATTACTGTCATTCAATTGGGCACAATCACATTTAAGAATGATCAAATTAAAAATCTAGAGGCTAGACTTCAGAAGGAGAGAGAGATTGTTACAAGTTTTTCTAAACCAAAATCAGTTTTACCTTTGATAGATGAGTTTATTCCTCAAAAGGGTAAGACTGGATTGGGGTTTACAAAACCTGCCAGGACAGTTAGGTCCAAATCTAAGGGCAAAGCCCCAGTACTAAACATAAAGCCTGCTGTAAATAAAATAGCCAGGGTTGTACCTAAACAAAGGTACAACAGATTTGAGTGCTGCTGTTGTGGCAAGATAGGCCACTTTGCCATAGACTGTTGGCACAATTCAGGTGTCAAGGAGAGTAGCAAACTACCTGCTAGAAGAGCTACAGGTATTTTTGTTAAAAGTCAAACTAACCTGCACCAAGGACCCAAGAATTATTTGGGTTCTAAGGTTAAGTAATCTGTTTTGCAGGTGAGTCCAAGTGTCCATGCCCCTATATGGTACTTGGACAGTGGATGTTCCAGGAACATGACTGGAACAAGGGGGCTGCTGAAGGACTATACACCTATCAAGGATGGTCCAAAAGTTACCTTTGGTGGTTCAGAAAAATGGATCATCAAAGGCTTGGGTAACATTTCTAGTAACCAAATTACAATTACTCAAGTGGCTTATGTAAAGGGTTTGAAACATAACCTCATTAGCATAAGTCAGCTGAGTGATTTAGGATATGACATCTCATTTGTCAAGGATGGTTGTCATATCAGGAAGTCAAGTGATCAAAAGATCATTCTGACAGGATATAGGAAGAGAAATGTCTATTGTCTAGACATTATGTGTGAGAACATTGTTTCTCCTATTTGTCTTGTAGCTGATGAGAAAGTCTCACATTGTGTTAAATGGCACAAGAGGCTGGCTCATCTTAACTATAAGACAATTGGTCAACTCTTTAGCAAAGAGTTAGTGAGGAATGGTCCTCGGGTTAAGTGTATAAAGGATGGGATATGCTCAGCTTGTCAAAAAGGCAAGCAGACCAAATCCACCTTTCATATCCTTGAGAACAAAGATGCTGTAAGATGTCTATACCTCTTGCATATGGATCTTTTTGGTCCTATGCCACTTCACAGCCTAGGTAGGAAGGTCTACACATTTGTGGTATTTGATGACTATTCAAGGTATTCCTCGGTGTTCTTCCTAAGGCAAAAATCTGAAACTCCAAGTATCTTGTATAGTTTTGTTAAACAAATTCAGAATGAATTAGACAGTTCAGTGGTCAAAATCAGAAGTGACCATGGTACTGAATTTCAGTCTGAAAGTATGACAAAACTGTGTGAAGAGTTTGGAATTTTTCAGGAATTTTCCTCACCAAGAACACCTCAGCAAAATGGTATTGCTGAAAGGAAAAATAGAACCTTGATAGAGGCTGGTAGAACCCTATTGAGTGACACTTCCCTCCCAGAATATTTTTGGGCTGAGGCAGTTAATAATGCATGTCATGTAATCAATAGGGATACTATCACCAAGAGGCACAAGAAGACCCCCTATGAGATTGTGAAGGGCAGAAAATCAAATCTATCCTATTTCAGGATCTTTGGTTGCAAGTGCTATATCCTTAACAATGGTAAGTCATATCTAACCAAGTTTGCTGCCAAATCCCAAGAGGGGATATTTGTTGGGTACAGCAACAATAGTAAGTCTTATAGGGTCTACAACTTGATTACTCAAGTTGTAGAAGAGTCTGTTCATGTAGTTTTTGATGAAGGTAGACTCATTAACAATGAATTGCCTAGAAGTGTTTGCAGCTCTACAGGCGTAACTGAGAGAATGGAGAAGCTTACCTTAACAGAAGGTCCTTCTGCAAATCAGCAAGTGGAAGATGGTGGTTGCTGTCCAGGGGGAGTACAAGATACTCTTGAAGCTGAAGAGGACCAAGAAGTGCAGCTAAATGAAGAGAATGAAGGTGTACAACCTGAAGACAGGCTGCCTCCTGCAAATAGGCATTTAAAAGATCATCCAGCCAATCAAATTATTGGAGATCTCATACAAGGTGTACAAACAAGGAGCAGGAATCTAAGTTCAGTTCTCTACTCCAGCTTTTTATCCCAAGTAGAGCCAAAGAAATTTGAAGAAGCAATCCTAGACCCTCATTGTAAGAACCGAACAAAAACAAGCCGAAATAGTTTTAAAGTGAAACTTTATTATCCAAAAAAGGTATCTATTACAAAGGTATGTCCTCCCTTATATAGAATGGAGGAGAGATGAGAGAATACAAATAAGAGATGTGGGACTAAAAATTTACAGGACTAAGCGAACTATACAAAATAAACAGCACAAGCCGCGCGGTTAGACAGAAGGGCTAACCGCACGGCTACCACAAGAGAAGAAGAGAGATCGCCAGTGAAGACCGCTAGACCGCCCGGTCTCCAAGCTGGCTGAGACAAACCGCCAGACCGCGCGGTCTTCAACCCGCCAAGACAGACCTCCAGACCGCCCTGTCACCAACTTCAACACTCCCCCTCAAGCTGGAGCATATATGTCGATCATGCCCAGCTTGTCGCAAACATGAAGAAACGAGGCGGAAACTGACTTGGTGAAGATGTCAGCCAGCTCTTTATCAGAAGTAACAAAGGGAGTGCAAATTTGTTCCTTTAAGATATCTTCACGAATGAAATGACAGTCGACCTCAATGTGCTTTGTTCTTTCATGGAAGACCGGATTTTTGGAGATGTATATGGTTGCCTTGTTATCATAGAACATAGGTAGAGGATGGTTGTAGACCTCTCCTAAATCTAGCATGAGAGCCCACAGCCATTTTAACTCACAAGTGGTCGACGTCATACTGCGATACTCAGCTTCTGCACTGGACCTGGAGACAACAGACTACTTCTTGCTCTTCCAGCTCACCAGATTTCCCCCAACAATGGTGCAAAAACCTGAGGTTGACTTGCGATCCCCTTTGTCATCATCATAACTTGCATCTGAGTAGGCTTCAATCCTCAGATGACCATTCTTCTGAAAAAGTAATCCTTTCCCAGGCGCTGCTTTGACATACTCCAAGATCCGCAAGGCGGACTGTAGATGGCACTCCCTATGAGCTTGCATGAATTGACTTACCTTGCCCACAGCATAGGAAATGTCGGTCCTGGTCACTGTGAGATATATGAGCTTACCAACCAGACGCCTGTACCGCGAACTATCTGAAAGAGGAGGCGAATCATCTGTCCAGGTTTTGTCTTCTCCAGGTGCCATGGGGCATCGGGCAGGTTTTGCTCCAGTCAACCCTGCATCTTTTAAAAGATCATGGGCATACTTACGCTGAGAGAGAACTAAGGAGTCGGGCTTCCGAGAGATTTCGATCCCCAGAAAGTACTTTGGAGAGCCCATATCTTTCGTGATCAGATGTTGGCGAGGATGTCGCTTTGTCAGGGCTACCCCTTCCTGGTCATCACCAGTGAGAAGAATATCATCGACGTACACAGCAAGAACAACCAGCCTTGAGGGAGTTTTGTGAATAAAGAGAGAGTGATCAGCAGAGCTTCGTGCAAAACCAACAACCGCCACGATGCCGCTGAACTTGTCAAACCAAGCTCGAGGGCTCTGCTTGAGGCCATAAATTGCCTTCTGCAGCCGGCATACGCATGTCTCCCCCTGAGCAACATACCCAGGAGGTTGCTCCATGTAAACTGCCTCGTGAAGATCACCATAAAGGAAGGCATTCTTGACATCCAGCTGAGAAATCGGCCAATCCCGATTCACCGCCACAGAGAGAAGGACCCGGATAGTGCTAAGACGAGCCACGGGGGAGAAGGTGTCAAAGTAATCAACCCCATAGGTCTGAGTGAAGCCCTTAGCAACAAGGCGAGCCTTATACCGATCCACAGTGCCGTCTGGGCCAAATTTGACCACAAAGACCCAGCGACAACCAACAACATCAGTACCGAAGGGAGGAGGAACAACAGTCCTTGTACCCCGCTCCGTGAGGGTCGCCATTTCCTCATCCATGGCCAGCTTCCAGTGGGGAATAGCAAGGGCCTCCTGATAGGAACGAGGAGTGGCAGTGGCAGAGATAGCCAGCACAAATGCCCTTCGAGAAGGGGTAAGACGATCATAGAAAACAACAACAGCAAGAGGGTGTAGGGTACATGTCTGCACCCCTTTGCGAAGAGCCACAGGGAGATCCAGGTCGGCGGCCCCCTCGGGATCCGGAGCGTCCGTGGCAGAGAGAGCTGGCCCGGGAGAAGAGACTGACAGCAGCGGAGAGGATGGAGACGGAGGTGGAGAAGTGGGAGAGAGAGGGGGAGCGAGAGGATGTGACGGAGATGGCGGAGGGGTGGATATCTCGGTAGGAGACGTGGGAACGAAGGGAATAGCAGGAGAGTCAGAAGCCGGGGAAGGAGGAGTGGTAGCGGGAGAAAGAGAGGAGGAGTCAGCCGAGAAGTAGGAGGCATTCTCGAAGAAGGTAACGTCAGCAGAGACGAACTGCTGACGAAGAACAGGGTTAAAGCAGCAATAGCCTTTCTGAGTGGTGGAGTACCCCAAAAAGACACATTTGGTGGAGCGAGGGGAGAGCTTGTCACGGGTGGCAGATGGGGTATGCACAAAAGCAGTGCATCCAAAGATGTGGAGAGGGAGAGGAAAGGGCTCCTTGCCCGGATACAGAATGGAGAAGGGTGTTTTCCCGTGGAGAATGGTGGATGGAATGCGATTGATGAGGTAGCAGGCAAGGAGAACGACATAGCCCCAATACGAGCGAGGGACATGCATCTGGGTCATCAATGTGCGAGCCACATCGAGGAGGTGATGGTTTTTGCGTTCCGCCACCCCATTTTGTTGGGAGGTGTAAACATAGCTAGTCTGATGAATAATGTCATGTTGCACACAAAAAGAGGTAAAAGCATGACTCAGATACTCTTTAGCATTATCGGAGCGAAATGTTTTAATACAAGCATTGAACTGAGTTTTAATCAACTGATAAAAAGATATCCATACATCTAAAAGTTCAGAGCGATCTCGGAGGAGATACACCCAAGTACATCGAGAAAAATCATCTATAAAAGTTACAAAATAAGAACTACCCCGGCCAATGGTGAGGGTAGGAGTAGGTCCCCAGATATCGGAGTGGACAAGATCAAAAGGACGAGTAGAGCCCCGTCCGTGCTTCGGCAGGAAGGAAGAACGGTAATGCTTGCCGAGTTGACAGGCGTCGCATTGGAGAGGAGTACTAGACGGAGGGAGGTGTGGCAGAAGCTGGTGTAGAAGACGTGTTGGAGGATGACCGAGGCGAAGATGCCACTGGAGAAGATCCGTACAGGAAGAGGAGAAGGTGGACAAGGCGGAAACGTTGTCGAGGAAGTAGAGGCTGCCGCTCTCAGTCCCAGTAGCAATCGTCCAGTGGGAGCTCGGATCCTGAAAAGAACAAGAAGTGGGTGTAAAGGTCACAGAACACTGAAGCTGTTTGCATAAAGAGGTAACAGAAAACAGATTGCACGGAAACTTGGGCACATAGAGAGTGTCCGCTAGTCGTAGTGATGGAGTAACATGAACCACTCCCGTCCCATGAACCGGGGAGGGAGAACCATCCGCAACTAGGACCGGGGGCAACCGATCATGTTGTTCGAGTAAAGAGAAGCACTGAGGATTGTCCGTCATATGATTAGTGGCACCAGAGTCGATGAGCCATTTACCTTGAGTCACCATGTGGGCACTACCTGAGGATGTTACAACAGAGGCAGACGGCTTGGAAGAGTCACCGGAGGGGCGAAGATGGGGATGCTTCGTCCAACGACATTCGAAAGTATGGCCGGTTCGGCTACAATGAGAACAGAGGTAGCGGGAAGAAGCACGACTGCCGGACTGGTGACTGCGTCTACCAGAGCCACTCCGCTGAGTGTGATGAGAATAGTTGTCCGGTGGTGGAGAAGGAGCGGGCAAAAGTGGGCGCTGAAGGAGAGAGGTGACAGCAGCGATGCGGGCAGCGGTGGCATCTAAGGTAGGAGATTCGTCCTCAACCAGAATTTGCTGGCAGATCATATCATAAGTATCAGGAAGCCGGAGCAGATAACACACAACCAGAAGCTCCTGGAAGTGCTTGTGTTGTTGAGCCAAATTCGCAAAAAATGGGCGATTCTGAAGAATCTTAGCCCCAAGAGCCTGAACCTGTTGGTAGGCAGCAGTAGGAGATAAGGTAGGACGGGCAAAGAGGTCCGCATACAACGTATAGATGCGGGATGTCTGAGCCCCCTTAGAGTACAGAGAGGCAAGATGAAGCCAAGCGGCCTTGACTGTCTCATCATGACGTATGACGGGAAGGCACTCATCGAAAAGACTGTTCGCGAGCCAAGTACGCACAAGCACGTCACTTGCATCCCAGACATCAAAGAGAGGTGAAGTGATAGGAGGTGGGTCATCAACGAGATGGTGGCGTTTGCATTGAGATCGAAGAAGAAAGGTGAAAGAGACGCTCCAATCCGGGTAGTTAGAGCCAACAAGCTTGGAAACGGTCCCAAGGTTCCCGGAAGGAGAAGGAGGAAGAGGCGGAGCCGGATTGGTGACAGGGGTGGTGGCAGTAGAGGAATCAGAAAGAGCAATAGGAGCAGTAACAAGGAAGCCGGGCGGTTAGGAAACAACCCGCACGGATAGGATAAAGACGGGCTGCAGCGGTCACAAGGGTGGGAACCAGCGGCCAGAAAAGCCACGACCAAGCTGCAGACACAAGCAGAGGGGAAGAAGTCGAACGCTAGAGGACAGGCCGCGCGAACAGAAGCAGGACAAAATAGGGCGCTGCGAGAAGTGGCGGCGACTTAGAAGAGACAAAAAGTCGCGCACACAGAGGGCAGAAACAAGGAGAGGAAGAGGCCGCGCGGACAGGGTGCAAACCGTCACGACAAGCCGCGCGGACAGGAAGACACAGAATCAGGAGGAGTAGATCGAGTCCTCTGATACCATGTAAGAACCGAACAAAAACAAGCCGAAATGGTTTTAAAGTGAAACTTTATTATCCAAAAAAGGTATCTATTACAAAGCTATGCCCTCCCTTATATAGAATGGAGGAGAGATGAGAGAATACAAATAAGAGATGTGGGACTAAAAATTTACAGGACTAAGCGGACTATACAAAATAAACCGCACAAGCCGCGCGGTTAGACAGAAGGGCTAACCGCACGGCTACCATAAGAGAAGAAGAGAGATCGCCAGTGAAGACCGCTAGACCGCCCGGTCTCCAAGCCGGCTGAGACAAACCGCCAGACCGCGCGGTCTTCAACCCGCCAAGACAGACCTCCAGACCGCCCGGTCATTAACTTCAACACTCATTGGATTGAGGCCATGCAAGAGGAGCTGAACCAGTTCAGACGATGCAAGGTCTGGGAACTAGTTCCTAAACCAAAGGACCACAACATTATTGGAACCAAGTGGATCTTTAGGAACAAGTTGAATGAGAATAGAATTATTATAAAAAATAAAGCTAGACTAGTTGCAAAAGGATATAGGCAGGAAGAAGGTATTGATTTTGATCAAACCTTTGCTCCAGTAGAAAGACTGGAAGCACTAAGGATGTTCCTTGCCTATGCAACATATCAAGAATTTAAGGTATATCAAATGGATGTTAAGTCAGCTTTTCTGAATGGAAACCTGAAGGAAGAAGTCTATGTAGAGCAGCCATCAGGTTTTGTAGATTCTCTTAAACCTGATTATGTATATAGACTTAGGAAGGTTTTGTATGAGTTAAAACAAGCCCCTAGGGCTTGGTATGAAACCCTGTCTAGTTTCCTCATTGAGAACAAATTCTCAAGGGGGAAAATAGACAAGACTCTATTCCTTAGGGAATCCAGAGGTAAGATTATCTTAGTCCAAATATATGTAGATGACATCATATTTGGGTCTACAGAAAGTAGTCTTTGCAGAAAGTTTGCAAAACTCATGCAAGGATAATATGAAATGAGCAGTATGGGGGAACTTAAGTTCTTCTTGGGTCTCCAAGTTAGACAGACTGAAGATGGATTATCCATATGCCAGTCTAAGTTCACCCTAGAATTGATAAGGAAATATGGTATGAAATCATCCACTAGCATGAAAACTCTTATGGGGTCAACAATGTCTTTAAGCAAAGATGATGCAGGGAAACCTGTAGATGAAACTTTGTATAGAGGGATAGTTGGCTCCCTACTATATTTGACTGCTAGTAGACCAGATATCTTGTATAATACATGTGTCTGTGCTAGGTACCAAGCTTGCCCTAAAGAATCTCATTTGACAGCAATCAAAAGAATTTTGAGATATCTTAAGGGCACACCTTATCTAGGCCTTTGGTACCCTAGGAATGGAGATTTTGAACTGACAGGTTATTTAGATGCAGATTTTGCAGGCTGCAAGGAAGATAGGAAAAGTACCACAGGAACCTGTCAATTTCTAGGTGAAAGGCTAGTGTCATGGAGTAGCAAGAAACAAACAAGTGTGACTATCTCTACAGTAGAATCAGAGTATGTGGCTGCAGGAAGTTGCTGTGCTCAACTTCTATGGATTCAACATCAGCTAGAAGATTATGGTATTCAAGTAAGTAGGACACCTTTATTTTGTGATTCTATTAGTGCCATTTCTATTGCAAATAATCCTGTCTCTCATAGTAGGACTAAGCACATAGAAATAAAATACCATTTTCTAAGAGAACATGTTGAAAAAGAAGATATTTCTCTAGAGTATGTTAAGATAGATAATCAGTTAGCTGATATGTTTACTAAGCCCTTAGATGAAACCAAATTCAATAAGTTTAAAATTGAATTAGGTATGATAAACTTAGAATAGTTTACAAAAATTGGCTAAGTAAAATGGTGTCGACACACAGAGTTGTCTGTGTCGACACATAGAAGTGGTGTCGATATTTCAGAGAAATGGTGTCGATACATCTAGGAAGTCTGTGTAGACACTTCAGAGAATTAGTGTCGACATATGCAGTGTAGGTGTCGACACATCCAAGGTGGTGTCGACACTTAAGATTTACACAAAATTAGTCCAGTAGAGTCTCGACTAAGTGTCGAGCTGAGATGTATAAGTGTCGACACATATATTCTGTCGACTATATTTGTGTCGACATATAGTTGTCGAGACATTATAAGTAAGTGTCGACACTTTTCAACAGTGTCGACACAATTCAAGTATGTTAACGCGCCTTTTCACCTTCAATTTTATAAAGGTATAAATAGGTTTTCCCCATTGTTTGTCGACACGCTCACCTTAGTCTCGAGACCAAACTTGTGTGTCGACATCTCTCTTCTCTAAATTCAAAATTTCTTCAAACCCTAATGGCGCCCAAGCTAGAAGCGAACATTAATGAAGGATATGAGCTCGTGCGTCACGCCTTTGATGACGCAGAACCAGAAATCAAAGGTGTGGTAACCCTAATTGCCGAGACTGGACTAGAGTATCTTGTATCAGAACCTATCAAGATCTGGAAGAAGGAGGTCCTTGAATTCTTGGGTGCAACTTCACTTGATGATTCTGGACTCAAGATTAAGTCCAGAGTTCATGGGACAAAAGTCAAGGTCACACAAAAAAGTATAAGAAAGGTACTTCAACTACCAAGAACAAAAGAGGAAGAAGATGTATCTACTTCTAAGACTAGAGAGGCATTGAAATGGTGTGGGTTAGACTCAAACCTGAAAATTGGATCAGTTTTCAATAGAAAAGGGATGAACATACAAGGAAAGTTTCTATCTGAAATAGTAGGAAAAGTAATACTGAGCAAGCCTGGTGGGCATGATCGAATCTCTGCTCATATGTTCAGTCTAATGACAAGGATAATATTCAAACTTAATACTGATTGGTCTGCAGTCATGTATGATAAGATAAAAGAGAGCCTGAAGAAACCCAATCTGGGAAGAATTTTGAGTCTATACTTAGCAGGAAGTATTCCTGAAGTGATGAACCAAGCTGCAGGTTCAAAGATAAACCACATGAGGAGAATGGATGTCAGGATTATCTCTAGGTGGGATAGAGTATTGACAAAAGAGATGTTAACTCCAGAAAAGGAAACACCACAGAAGAAGAAGAAGAAGACAGCCATTGTGGCACAAGAATTCTCAAGTAGCTCAGAGGAGCAAGTGGTGTTTAGTTCAGATGATGAAGGGGGAAGAAATGTTGGACAGTCACCAGCAAGGCAAGAAGATGCACAGAGACAGGGGGAGCTACCATCAGCTAGCCCAATTCACCTGCATCCACTCTAGGGGGAGCCTCTACATGTGGAAGATCCAACTCAACTAGAGAGTGAAAGGGCTACCCAAACCATTCTAGAGCTAATCACTGAAATTAATCAATTAGATTTCACTATTGAAGTTTTGACTGATTCATTACCTGATGTTAATCAGCAAACACTGATACATAGTCAACCCCAGGACGTGGTCATGGAGGACACATCAGTTGCTGATAGAGACGTATTAGATGCTCCTGAGCACAGAGATTCACCAATCCAACCTCAACATGAGTTTACTCTAGAGGAGCTATTCCTTGATCTAATACAGACTGACTTAGGGGGGGAAAAATAGCTGTTGAGGGGGAGAAGGTAAACCTTGAGAGGGAGCATGTAGAGGAGCTGGCTCGACAAGAGACTGTGGAGCCAAAGGATGCTGAGCAAATACAAAGGACTGAGAAGGAACTACCTCTAGTCCTAAGGATAGAGTAAATATTACTAGCACTTCTGCTTCAGAGGATGAAGAGGCTGCTAGAGCCAAGAAAAGGAAGTTCCAAGTCTTCAAGAGAAGAAGCCAGAACTACAAGAAAGCACTGCAGACACTTGCTCCACAGCCTTCCCCATCTACTGATTATAGTTCACTGATGGTGGCTTTGCAGATTAAGCTAGATGAGCAAAGAAAAGCTCTAGAAAAGTATATGGATGAAGGGCATAAATCACTGTAATTTGATCTGGCACAAGACATCAAATCTATAAGATTTGAAGTGAATCAAAACAAAAAGGAAATGATTGACTGCTTCCATAAAGGAGGAAATGCAGTAGTCTATCTGGCTACTCATCAAGAGAACATCAAGAAACAGGTTGATGACATAGTAGTGAAGCAAGACTATGTCCTGGAAAACCAGATAAGGATGAATGATAATCTCACTGCTTCACATAATGCCATTGTAACTGAAATGAAAAATATAACTACTGCACAGCTTGCAGTAAGTGCAACTTCCAAAGAAGAATTTGATAAGAAATTACAGGAGAGTCTCACTGCTGTGAAAACTGCCATTGAAGATTCTCAAAAGGCAATTACTGACAAGCTCCAAAGGTTAAAACTATTTGAATGCTCAAATCAGATTCCAGAAAGATGATCTTAGGGATCACATAGAGAGAGAAGTCATAAAGGGGGAGAGGGTACTAGTCAAAGCCGGCTCTGATCATGCCAAATGGATTTCAAATTCCATCAGAGCCACCCTTGGATATCCACCTTTACGTGATGATGACAATGTGGCAGAGTCTGGAATAAATCTTGCATACTTTGGAGCAGAGCAATCTGAAGTGGCTCAAGTGATATATCCTCCTGCCGATTTTGATATGATACATCAGGAGGTACAGTCTATGTATAGTCCTCCTGAGGGTAATCAGAATATTATTCTTGAGAAAGTAGTACAGCCTGTGCCAGAGGCAGTACTAAAAGAGCAAGAGGCTTTATTAAAGGAACAAGAGGCTCAATTATCTAAGAAAAGGTTCAGAGAGCAGGCTGAATTAAGGCCAGATTTTGAACAATGGAGCCCCACATCCAGGAATATCATATTGACTGCTTGGAAGGCTGCTAAGGACAAAATCCTGGATAGTGGAAAATGGTATTCTGAACAGGAGTAGAGAAAACATGAGAATAGGCAAGAGGTCATAGTACAATATAGAAGGAAGGCTAAACTGGGAAATCTACCTCCTAATGCACAAGAGCCTAGCAAGTATTTCCCTAAGCCTTATCACTATTTTGAAAGGCAGAAGATAAAGGATGAAGAGCTGAAAAAGGAAGATCTCAAAGGGAAGAAGCCTGTTGATGACAATGAAACTCATGTTCAAGCAAAAATTCAATCTGGAAAGGGCATTGTTATCAAGGAGCCTGAGCAGCCATATGATAGAAATTTTCTTAAGTTTACAATTTGTAATCATTTGCTTTTAACTCTATGTAAACTTTTGATTAATGAAACTGTTTGGAGTTGTAAGAACAATGTTATATGTTCAATCTATTATTTTATTGTTCTGAGTTAATTGATTATACATGTTTTGGTTATATATGTTTAATATTTTCCCTGTCATATAATACTGTTTTACATCATACTGAGAATTTGTTATGTATGGTGTATATCATTGACTAAGGGTTATGACTTCTCCAAATAGGGGGAGATTGTTGGGTACATTGGAATATATGTACCTGATTTGAAGTAGCCTCACCCTACTCAATGATATACATCAAGATGTATTTGATGTGCTTTGAGTTTATTTGTGCAGGTTAAGTAATTGCAGGGAAAGCATAAAAGTTTCTAAGTCGTTGTGTAGATACCCAGAAGAAAACTGTCGACACTTAAGAAGGCTTGTGTCGACATCTAGAGAAGTTATGTCGACACTTGGAGTACTTGTGTCGACACCAGGAAGTCAGAGTCGACACCAGAAGGAAAGTGTCGACACATACAGGTTGTGTCGACACACAGTGAACAATTGTCAACATTATCTGTTTCGACACTTAGAGGCAGTGTCGACACCCAGAGAAACTTTGTCAACAGCAAAAGTGCTGACACTAGGAGGCTGTGTCGACACTCAGCAAACTTCAACAAGGTTCAAGTACATATGTCGACACTAGGAGGCTGTGTCGACACTCAGCAAACTTTAACAAAGTTCAAGTACATGTGTCGACACTAGGAGGCTGTGGCGACACTTAACAAACATCAACAAAGTTCAAGTATATATGTCGACACCAGGAAGCTATGTCGACAGTCAGCAAACTTCAACAAAGTTTAAGTATAAGTGTCGACACAAAGGAGATGTGTCGACACTCAGCAATGTTTCAACACAGAAGGCATGTGTCGACACAAAGAAGATGTGTCGACACTTAGCAAGTTTCAACACAAGAAGATGTGTCGACACAAAGGAGTTGTGTCGACACTTAGCAGAATTCAACTAAGTATTAAAGAAGAAGGCTTGTGTCGACACACAGAATCAGTGTCGACACATTCTGAAGAAGCAGTGTCGAGAAGCTGTTACAATAACATAAGGAGTTGTGTCGACACCATGAAAGTTAGTGTCGACACTTAGTCTACTTGTGTCGACACTTAGTCTATTTGTGTCGAAACATAAAGACTATCTGTCTCGACACTTTCAGACAGTGATAGAGATTTCAAGAAGTGACTGGATGACTTGACAACTGTCATTTCAACCGGTCAACTGCAACTGTCATAGCCGTCAGAAAGTTGTTAGAAACCGGATCAGCCGGTCACCATGGAGAAAGCTTATTTAAAGACCTTTCTCCTTCAACAGAAGTATTAATCAATGAAGTGAAAAACAACACAACAAGAAGAAGACCTTCAAGAGAAGATCTAAGAAGTTGGAGAGAGAGAGCTCCTTCTAAGAAGACCAGCTGTTGAACCAGGCTGATAAGTAAGATTCAGATT
This sequence comes from Platanthera guangdongensis, assembly GCA_039583875.1. Taxonomy (NCBI): domain Eukaryota; kingdom Viridiplantae; phylum Streptophyta; class Magnoliopsida; order Asparagales; family Orchidaceae; genus Platanthera; species Platanthera guangdongensis. Next base: position 133,295,213 of record CM077148.1, on the reverse strand, counting down.
GAAATCAGAATCACAAGACAGCAGTTGATTGAAGATCATCTGCATAGAGATACAACCCTACTGTGTTCTAATTCAAGAAGCTTTAAAGAAAGCCAAGGGAGGTTGATCTCTGCCAAGTTCTTCCAAGAACTCATCAAGAAACCAGTCAACCCATCTCTCTCTTTCAGAGTTGTGGTTATAAACTTTGTAAACATTATTTTCTCTAGGACCCTAAGGGATCTGAGCTGTAAGACTATTTTATAAAGGCTGAGTGTAGGAGACAGTATGCTCTGAGTGTAGGTCTTGTTGAACACTGAGGTAGGGCCTAGTGCCTGAGTTGTAGGAGACTTTGTTCTCTGAGTGTAAGTCTTGGTGAAGACTGAGTGGTAGGGCTTTTGTGCCTGAGTTGTAGGAGTGAGATCACTCTGAATTGTAGGAACCTGTTTGGGGTTTTGAGTTGTAAAGATCTGAGGATCTGAGAAGAAGTGGAGAAGTTAGGACGAATCTAGTACACTACTAGATAGGCGAAGGGGGAAAGTGGATGTACCCAGACCTTGGGGAACCACTATAAAATCTATGTGTACTCTGTGTGTAATTAATTCTGTGATTGTTGTGTTATCTGTGCTGAATTGCTGTAGAGAATTGCAAATACAGGTCTTATAACTCAGTATTTCTGCCTTTAAAGTTAAAAAGATTAAGTTCACTTATTCACCCCCCCCCCTCTAGGTGATTAGGCACTATTTCTTTCAAGTTCAAAGGAGAAGGCTGGAAGGTAGGGCGGAGCTGCCCTACTACGATTTCCACCAGGAGGAAGGTCATGCAATGGCCACCTGCCCGAAGTTCTTGGAGATGAGAGGGGCAAGAGAGCAGGCCCCACAGCAGCGACCCCGTTAGGAGGTGCTGATAGAAGAACTTCTACCAGGAGTGGAGGATGAGGACAAGTGCGAGGATTCGGCCGACGTAGGAGGCCGAGGAGGGATCAGAATGATACATTGGGGGATGGGAGTCGAGACCGTCTGCAAGGTGAGTCTCCACACCATGTACCACAGGGGTGTTGCCTCGACGTCCCAAGCCCCGCCCCTAGATGAAAAGATCACCTTCTCCTGGAATGATATGCCGGAACATGAGTGTGAAAAATTGACAAAGAGCTAAATAAGCCGCAAACTTTATTATCCCAAAAAGATAAAGATTATATATGAATGCCCCCTTATTTATATAAATCGGGGGAGATGAGAAAATACAACAATGATGTGGGACTAAATACAAACTGGGCGGTATACGAAGTTTGACATGGTCAGACTGCCAACTATATAAATAATAAAAATAGCCGGCTACAAAGCCGTAATCCCCCAGAGTAGACCGCACGAACAGACCACCCGACTGCAACTACGGGTAGACACCAGACCATAGTTGTGGCTATCCACCAGACCGCATTTGCGCAAGCTATCAGATTGCAATCACGGCCTCAACCAGATCGCTGTAGCTTCATCCAGACTGCTGTTGTGGCCCTCAGATTGACCGATGCCGCTAATCTTTGCTAGACCGCTGCAGCTTCATTCAGCTAGCAGCGGCTAACCAATAGCCTGCCGTCGCGGCTTTCGGCCAGACCGCTGCTGCTCCAATCTGACCCCTGCGACTAACCTCCAGACCGCCACTATTGCTGTCCACCAGACCACAAGCCCAGGTTTATCACCAAACCGCCGGACCAGACCGCAAGCTTGCTGGAACAATCAAACCCCTGCAGTTAGACACCAGTCCGCCCGGTCTCTCCAATCTTTAACACTCCCCCTCAAGCTGGAGCATATATATCGACCATGCCCAGCTTGTACAGACCTCCTCAGAAGGAGTTATTGGCTTGGTGAAGAAATCAGCTAGTTCTCTCTCTAAGGTAATAAATGGAGTGCAAACCTGATTCTTCAAAATCTCCTCTCTAATGAAATGGCAATCAACCTCAATATGCTCCATCCTCTCATGAAAGACAGGATTCCTTGAAATATATATGGCTGCCTTGTTGTCGTAGAACATTAGAAGAGAATGATCATAACGCTCTCCAAAATTAAGCATGAGTGTCTGTAACCACTTCAGCTCACAAGTAGTTAGAGCCATGCTCTTATACTCAGCTTTTGTGCTTGACCTAGAAACAATAGCTTTTTTCTTGCTCTTCCAGCTTACCAAATTTCCACCAACAAAAGTATAGAACCCAAATGTGGACTTCCTATCTTCGTTATCATCTGCATATCTCGCATCAGAATATGCCTCAACCTTCAAGTGACCCCGCTTCTAAAATAGAACTCCTTTTCTTGGAGCACCTTTCACATACTATAAAATCTTTATAGCTGACTGCAGATGACACTCCTTAGGAGCTTGCATAAACCGACTCACTTTTCCCACTGCATAGCAAATATCCAGTCTTGTGACTGTGAGATAAATGAGTTTCCACACAAGCCATCTGTGCCTGGTGACATCTTCAAGAAGAGGTGAGTCTTTACTCCAACACTTGTCATCTCTAACTAACATCAGAGAACGAAAAGGTTTAGCCCCAAGGATTCCTGTCTCTTTTAAGAGATCCAAGGCATATTTCTTTTGTGAAAGAACAACAGATCCCAGCTTTCTAGATATTTCAATTCTCAAGAAATATTTCGGAGACCCAATATCTTTAGTGACAAAATGCTTAAGAAGATGCTTCTTTATCATATACATACCTTCTTTATCATCTCATGTGAGAAGAATATCATCAACATAAACAACAAGAACAATAACACTAGTTGATGTTTTGCGAACAAATAATGAGTGATCCGCTGCACTTAGAGCAAACTCAACCAGCGAAATGACCTCATTTAACTTGTCAAACCAGGCCCTGGGACATTGCTTAAGACCATAGATTGCCTTTCGCAGCTTATAGACCTGAGACTCCCCCGGAGCAACATGCCTAGGAGGTTGCTCCATATAGATAGTTTCTTATAAATCTCCATAAAGAAAGACATTCTTTACATCCAACTGATACATTTCCCAGTCTCGGTTGACATCAACTGAAAAGAGCACAAAAATGGTAGTAATTCTTGCCACAGTGTAGAAGATATAAAAGAAATCCACCCCATAAGTTTGCATAAAACCTTTGGCAACAAGTCGGGCCTTGTATCGATCAATGGAGCCATCAGGGAGAAATTTAATAACAAAGACCCAATGTCAGCCAACCACATCAGCACCTGGAGGAGGACGAACAAGAGTCTAAGTACCCCGTTCAGTAAGAGTATGCATCTCTTCATCTATAGCAGCCTTCCAATGAGGGATAACAAGAGCATCTGGATATAAGGCAGGAACACCATGAGCCGAGAGAGCTAGAGCAAAGCTCCTAGAGGAAGGAGAGAGCTTAGCATAAGATACCACAGCCTGAAGAGGATGCTGGGTGCAAGAGCAAATACCTTTCCGAAGAGCAATCAGAAGATCCAAATCGGACCTGTCCACTAGATCAGCCGCATCAAAAGAAGAGAGGATTGGTCGGGAGCTGGTTGCAGCGACACAGGAGAAGAAGAATCAGAGATGGGAGAGGAAGAAGACAGAGCAGGCTCCAAGTGCAAAGAATCAGTATCGAGAGGAAGAGATGGCTCAATAGGTACAGGTGTAGAAAGAATGGGTTCCGGCAGAGGTGTCAAGTCAACAAGCACGAAAGAAGAATCAACAAAAGGCAAGAGAGAAGAATCAGGAGAAAAATACGGTGTATCTTCAAAAAACATAACATCCGCAGAAACATACTGTTTGCATAGAAGATGATCAAAACAGCGATATCCCTTCTGAGTAGGACAATAACCAAGGAATATGCATTTAACAGAATGGGGTAAAAGTTTTTCACGACCAGGAGAAGGTATGTGAACAAACATTGTACACCCAATAACATTAAGAAGTAAAGGAAACGGCTCGGTCGTGGGATATAAAACGGAAAAGGGAGTCTTGCCGTGGAGAACAAATGAGGGTATCTGATTAATGAGATAGTAGGAGAGTAGAACGACATGGACCCAATAGGACCGAGAGACGTCCATTTTCAACAGAAGGCTGCGAGCAACATCCAAGAGATGACGATTCTTGCGTTCAACAATGCCATTTCTGTTGAGAGGTATAGGTGCAAGTGGTTTGATGAACCAAACCATGGTTCTCACAAAAATCAGAAAATTGTCAGCTGATATATTCCCTGGCATTATCAGTATAAAAAACTTCAATAGGCACCTAAAACTGTGTCAAGAACTCATGATAAAAGATGGCAAACATAGTGTAAAGTTCATAATGATCTTTCATGAGATATAGCCAAGTACAGCTGGAGAAATCATCAATGAAAGTGACAATGTATAAACTATCTCTACCAATAGTGGCAACAGGAGCATAACCCCAGATGGCAAAATGAACAAGTTTAAAAGGTCGTAAAGAACCATGTCTTGTTTGTGTAGGAAAAGAAGAGCGATGATGTTTTCCAAACTGACATGCATCGTAATTCAAAGGAGAATTATCCTGAGGAAGATTGAGAAGAAGCTGGTGGATGAGACGAGAAGGATGGTGGCCAAGACAATGATGCCATTGCTGAAGAGATGAAGAAACAGAAAGAGCAGAGTTATGGTCAAGAAAGAAGAGGCCACCACTGGCAGTCCCAGTAGCAATCGTAGCTTTGGAAATAGAATCCAAGAAGGAGTAAGTGGTCCTAGTAAAAGTAACAATGTAATTTAACTGAGTACAAAGAGCATGAACAGAGAGTAAATTGTACATGAAAGCAGGGATATAGAGAGTGTCTTTGAGCATCAAAGATGAAGAGAGATGCACAGTGTCAATACCATGCACAGGTGCAGAAGTCCCATCAGCAATAACAACATGGGACATCCTGTGATGTTCAAGCAAAGAGGAAAACAAACGAGAGTTGTCAGTCATGCTACATGTGGCACCAGAGTTAATAAACCACTTATTAGAGGAGGCCACAAAAGCACGAGTAATAGAAGAGAGAAGGGAAGCCATCTCCAGGAAGAAACCGGAAAGAAAAAAAAGCTAACCGCACGGTTAGAAATAAACCGGACATGAACAAGACGACAAACAGGTCGGAAAGAGAAACCGACCACAACAAAGAGGTCGACATAAAAAGGAAGCCGCACAGGTTGAGGAGAAGCTGGAAACAACAGCACAGCAAAGAAACCACGCAGAACAAAAAACTCGCGAACAAACAGCGATAACAAACTGACCAAAAATAGGTCGCAGAAAGAAGCAGAGACCGCACGATCATGGTGTCAACACACCAGCGGCAAAGAACAAACCGCAACAAAATGCAGGACTCGTAGCAAAGAAGAAACAAGCCGCAGGAAAGAGTGACTAACAAAGGCTGCAAGAGCAAAAGAAGCCGCACAGCAAACCGCGCGAACACCACAAGTCGCAGAGATAAGAGACCAGCAAAGAAGCCACGCCAATAAGAAGAAAGAGAAGAGAAAGATCCCGCCCGGTCAAGGTGACAACATACCAGCGGGCAGGAAGAAGCCGCGACCAAAGGCGAAATGCGCAAAAGAAGTACGGGTAGTAGAGAAAGCCGGGCGAACAGAAAAGCCCGGTAAGAAGTAAGACGCAAACACATCGAGAAGCAAGGGAGGGAAGGGAAGGGAAAGAAACCGGACAAATCAGAAGAAGCCGGACGAATCCGGTGGAAGAGGCCGCGTGGTTAAAGCAACAAACCACGATCTTCTTAAAGCAAAGGATCAGTTCACTTTGATACCATGTGAAAAATAGACAAAGAGCTAAATAAACAACAAACTTTATTACTCCAAAAAGATAAAGATTACATAGGTATGCCCCCTTATTTATAAAAATTGGGGGAGGTGAGAGAATACAACATATGATGTGGGACTAAATACAAATTGGGCGGTCTACGCGGTTTGACATGGTCAAACAGCCAACTATACAAATAATAAAAATAGCCGGCTACAAAGCCGCAATCCCCCAAAGTAGACCGCACGAACAGACCTTCTGACCACAACTGCAGTAGACACCAGGCCGTAGTTGCGGTTATCCACAAGACGGCAGTCGCGGTTATCCACCAGACCGCATCTGCGCAAGCTATAAAACTACAACCGCTGCCTCAACCAAACCGATACGGCTTTATCCAGACTGATGTTGTGGCCCTCAGATTTACTGCTGCCGCTACTCTCTGCTAGACCATTGTTGCTTCATTCAGCCCGCATCGGCTAACCAACAGCCCGTCATCGTGGCTTTTGGCCATACCAATGCTGCTACAATCTGACCGATGTGACTAACCTCCAGACTGCCACTATTGTTGTCCACCAGACCACAAGTCGAGGTTTATCACTAGACCGCCGGACTAGACCACAGGCCTATTGGAACAATTAGACCGATGTGGTTAGACACCAGTCCGCCCGGTCTCTCCAATCTTTAACAATGAGGATCTATTCTGTGATGCGCTAGTAATCCAAGCCTCCATCAAAAATTTCACTATCGCTCGGATCCTCATCGACAACGGGAGTTCCGTCAATGTGGTTTTCTAAAAGGCATTTGACGTAATGAAGGTGGAGGCCAAGAGGGTACTAGCCTCGGATGGGCCCTTGTTTGGATTCTCTGGAGAAAGAAAGGAGGTGGAAGGAGGAGTGAGACTCCATATCACCCTGGGGGGTCAGTCCACGAACTACAAGTTCGACATCGTAGACGCTCCTAGTAGCTACAATGCGATATTGGCATGGCCCCTCATCAACGTCTTCTGCTGCGTACCCTCGTACTTCCACCAGTGCCTCAAGTTCAACACTGAAGGAGCCCAGGTCCGGGGGGATCCCAAGGCGACAAGGGAATGTTACGTCATCGCAATCAACACCATCTCGTGGCAGGAGGGAGCTGAGGAGATGGAGAGAAGAATGGAGGATTTGTCCAAGCAGGAAGTCGTGGGAGAAGAAGAGGGGATAGAAGTAGAGGAGGTGGAGATCCCCTCCCGTATAGGGGGAGCAGAAGAAGTTTCGGAGGAGCAGGCTGAGATGATGGCAGTGGAGGAAGTCGAGGAGGAGGAAGCCCTCGTCCCAGGGGGAAGGGCAGCAGGTGAGTTGGAAGAACAGTCCCGATTGGAAGTTGCAGAAGAAGTGGTGGAGCTGAAAGTCCTCACCTAGGGGGGAAGGGTATAAAAGGTGCGAGTCAGTGGGGGGCTGAGCCTAGAGGATCTGAAGAAGATGCTAGAGTGCATCTAGAAGAACGTGGTTGTCTTCACATGTAGCGTGACAGACATGCCAAGAATTGATGTAGATGTGGCATGCCACCACCTCAACCTTGATCTGGTGCTCTCCCCATTCAGCAGAAGAAGAGGTCCATCGCTGACAGGATGATTGAGCCCATCCGGGAAGAGGTAGGCAAGCTTCTCAAGGCAGGGTTTGTATTGGAGATCTAGTATCCAAGCTAGGTCTCCAACATGGTGATGGTTAAGAAGGGAGATGGGCACTAGAGAATGTGTATCAATGTTTCACTTTTGAATAAAGCATGCCCTAAGGATTGTTTTCCCCTGCCTCGAATCGACGCGCTGGTTGACTCAGCCGTCGATTTTTCTCTAATGAGTTTTCTAGATGCCTTTTCAGGATACCACCAGATCAGGAAGCACCCGCCGGACAGAAAGGATGTTTCCTTCATTATAGCGGGCAAGTGCTATTGTTACAAGATGATGCCCTTTGGGCTAAACTATGCACGCAACGTATCAAAGAATGATGGACCGGGTCTTCCGGGAGCAAAAGGGAATGAATTTGGAGGTGTAGCTGGATTACCTCATGGTGAAGAGTTAAGATGCGTAATCTCTTCTCAAAGAACTGTAGGAGACCTTCAACACCTTGTGAAAGGATAATATTAGGTTGAACCCCCTAAAGTGCATTTTTAGGGCATGCAGGGGGAAGTTCTTGGGTCACCTCCTTACTCCGACGGGGGTGGAGCCCAATCCTGATAAGGTGAGGGCGATCATGGAGTTGAAATCGCCGCGAAATTCCAAATAGTCCAGCGCCTGATAGGAAAGCTTGCGGGTCTGAGCAGGTTCCTCTCTCGGGCAGTAGAGAAGTACTCGCCCTTCATCAAAGTGTTTAGGGGAGGCCATAAATTTGAATGGTCCCAGGAGTGCGATGAGGCTTTCCAATCCTTGATGAGACAGCTCACTTAGGCTTCGCTTCTCCAGGGACCAAAGGATGGGGAGTATTTATCCCTGCACCTTGGAGTCGGGGCCGAGGTCGTGAGATCTGTCCTGGTCTGGGAGTAGGTAAAGAAGCACTTACCGATCTATTATGTGAGCAGGGTCCTGAGGAAGGCAGAGCTTCGATACCCGATCCTGGAGAAGTTGGCCTTCGCTCTGGTCATCTCGACCCGGAGGATCCGACCATACTTCTAGGCACATTCAATCAGGGTGGTGACAAACCATCCCCTCTACAATATCTTTGAGGGGGTAGAGCATTCAGGGAGGCTAGTAAAATGGTCGGTAGAGCTAAGCGAGTTTGACATATCATTTGTCCCTTACCTCTCGATAAACGCCAAGACGATGTCTGACTTAATGACCGACAATATAGTTGAGGTGGTAGAGACGAAGATCACTCGTCCGGTTCCCTGTAAGGTGATGGTGGATGGCGCCTCTAGAAGGCACTCCTTGGGGGTGGGAATGATTCTGGAGAGTCCTTAGGGAACAAGGATAGAGCAGATAGTAATGATGCATTTCCCCATCACTAATAATCAATCAGAGTATGTAACGACTCCATACGTTCATATAGCATATAATAGAAGGTCCGGCCGGGGCCTCACACCATATGCCACAAAACAGGCGGCGAAGTCACGGGTTGATATTAGAGTTGCGCATCCTAACTCATGGCATTCTAGCGGAAGCTTTTAACATAAATACTGAACTCCAACCATGAATGTCCACTGATATAAATACCCACATTTATATAGAAATATATACCAAATACAATATCGTTTGGCCTTATGGCCTTACAGTTGCTCTTTACAAGAGTGGCTTCCAAACATCGGCACGCAGGCCGGCCACATATGAACAAAACACAATATTTTTCAGCTTAGCATTTAAGGGCTAGCAGCAGCAGCAGCAATACGGAATTCAGCCTTTATATGTCCCGCTCGGCTCTCCAGCACCTACATAAGGACAGTACACCCAACGGTGGCAAACAAGGCAATGGTCAACATTCAGCTGACCAATTTATAACGACCCTACCCCTTTTCCGGGGCAGTTGTATTCCTTCCCTGCAGGCATAGTAATTCATATGCAGATATATATATATATATATATATCACACATTGTGCTCTCACGCACAGACAATCCATCACAATCATCAGCCACGTGGCCAGACGATCCATGCACTCAGGGCACATTCTTGATGTACCGGCGATCCAGGGTCCCACCACCGTTCTAGGTCCGAAACACAACGGTAAAATTGAGCATTTAGTATTTCCGGTGCGCAGTCCTATGACTCTCATTATGCTCTCCAACTGACCGCACTTTCAGGTGTTCGAGTCGGACGGATATAATGCAGGTACGGATCAACCACCCCCCGTTGCTTAAGTCACCTTGCCATCACCAAATACCAATGTACTCGCGGCTAAATATAAGGCGCGGGTCGGTCTCATCTTTCTTGTTCGGCACGAGGCCTTTTCAAGAGCTCATCAAGCTCACAATAGGCACACAGTCCACCAAGGACTGGCTTCACAATAGCCACAATGTCCACCACGGACTGACTTCACAATCAATAAGGGGAGTTCATGCTAGCGTCCTTCATGATCGCTTAGCGGGTTCCGCAGAACTCACTTTCTGCACCCAACTCCGCCCAAACCCTGCAGCATCCTGCAGTGCCAGAAACACTGGTCTTTTAAAGCTTACAGCACACACACTTGCGGGTATTTTCCTGGGCTTCCACACTAGTACTTCCTACTATTATCCTTCAGAGGCACAACCCATCAAGCATCACAAGTATCACAAGGGTCTTTTCCTGGACTACATTTCCAGTACTTCCTGCTACTGCCCTTCACAGGTCCAACCCATCAACTCCATAAACTACACGTTTCATCGCGGAGTCTTCTCCGGTGTGTAAATGCAACATCACCAATCCAAACCAACCTGTCCAGATGGGCTTCACACAACATGCATATTCCGTACTACACACTTCTGGATCTATATGCAACACTAGTGGGGATTCCAAGAATCAACCCAAGGAAATCCCTTCACAATCCACCCTCTGGTGGAGGGGAAATCCATGCATATACCAAAAGGAAGGACTTCACATGTCCAAGAAGGAAGATTGGTACCCTTGACGACCTTTTTGGAGCCATGGAATTCTAGCCAGCTGGAAAGCACCGCAGCGACTTTGCCTTTTCAATGCTGGCCTCAGATCTCCAATCGGAACTCAGCAGCTCCACCGGTGGCTGGATCCTCTCTCCTCCTCCTCTTACTCTCTCTTCTCTCTAGTTTCCTTAGAAAGAGAATGGCCAAGTTTATAATGAGAGATATTTTCTCTTTCTCGGCCTTAAAGCGGCAGGGAGAAGCATGGGCCCTTAAATTCAGATGAAGGAAATGGACGGCCACAATTTTGCCACAAAGGTCTTATTTTTGGCTGACACGGCCTGTGACACGCCCGTGTCACAGGCCGTGTACCTTAAGAGGCACACAACCGACTCATCCAGAAGAGTACATGGCCATGTGACACGCCCGTGTCACAGGCTGTGTGACTTGACACGGCTTCAGACACGCCCGTGTCTAGCCCGTGTACCTCGTGGTATGCAACCATCTCAACCCGAGCAAGACACGACCATGTGACACGCCCTTGTCACAGGCCGTGTGCCAAGAGACACACCTGTGTCCTGCCCGTACTCACCAGGCCTCACTACCCATGCCAAATCCAGAAAAGGACACGGCCATGTGACACGCCCGTGTCACAGGCCGCGTGCCCTTACACGGCTGCAGACACGCCTCCAACGTACGTTTCGTCGACCGAAGTTCGTCGACCAGAGGGAGACACGCCCTCTGACATGCCCATGTCACGGGGCGTGTTCCCTCTTGAGAACTCGTCAAGTGCAGTTCGTCGAGCACTCGACATACTGCTCAGCCATACAGAGCAGGACATGCCCAGGGACATGCCCGTTTCCCAGGCCGTGTCACCCAACTTGAACCCAACTTGGGATTTGGGGTGTTACAACCCTCCCCTCCTTACAATAAATTTCTTCCCAAAATTTGCACACAGTAAGGAAATCAAAAACAAGATGTTATAACTTCATCAAAGTTTGATACACCTTGATACTCACTGCATAACAGTTTACACAAATAGCTCGGGAAATTCAGCTCGCGTGGTCTGCTCTCGCTCCCATGTTAGCTCCTCACAGCCACAGTTGTCCCACCGGACTTTGACCATCCCGATTGCCTTGTTCTGCAACTGCTTCTCGGCTCGATCCTCGATCTGAATGGGCCTAACCTTCGTCGTTAGCCCATACTCCACCGACACACGATCATTCTCGATCACTTGAGCTGGATCTTTGACGGCTTTCCGAAGCACTGAGATGTGAAACATATCATGTAATCCACTCAACTCTGCCAAAAGAGCTAGCCGATAGGTAGCTTCCCCAATTCATTCCACCACTTTAAACAGACCAAGATATCTCAGACTCAACTTTTTCAGATGCCGAATCCTGGACGCGCCTTTGAAGGGTTTGATCTTCAAATATACCCAATCGCCCACCGCGAACTCTAAGTTCCGGTGCTTCGTGTTGTAGTACTTTGCTTGTCGATCCTGTGCTATCAGTAGCCTCTCCCGAATAGCGCGTACCATCGAGTTAGCTTTATCGACTTCTTTATGCTTATATAGTTTGGATTCGCCTGCTTCTGCCCAAGCTAATGGTGTACGACACTTCCGACTATACAGAGCTTCAAACGGTGTCATACCAATGCTCGCTTGGTAGCTGTTATTGTAGGCAAACTCCACCATATAGAGATGATCTTCCCATCTCTTACCAAAATTCAGGGCGCACATTCGGAGCATATCCTCCATTGTTCTGTTGGTCCTCTCAGTTTGGCCATCCGTTTGTGGATGAAAGGCCGTACTGAACGTCAACTTTGTGCCCAACAGTTGATGGATTAGCCTCTAATCATTCGATGTAAATCGCCCTTCACGATCACTCACGATGCTACGAGGAACACAGTGCAGTCATATAATCTGCTCAACATAGAGCTTTGCCAAACTTACCACTGAATTGTCCCGCTTGTTCGGAAGGAAGTGAGCCACTTTCGTCAACCAGTCTACAATGACCTAGATTGAATCATTCCCGCATTGAGATCTCGACAACCCGTCATGAAATCCATTGAAATATCATTGAACTTCCATTCCGGGATAGGTAACGACTTCAAGAAACCTACAGGCTTTTGGCATTCTGCCTTCACCAAAGCACAAGTTTGGCATTTAGCTACATAATGAGCTATGTCCTTCTTGAGTCCTGGCCACCAGAACAGCTTCTTCATAACCTTGAACATCTTTGTGCTCCCAGGGTGAATTGAGTACATTGTAAAGTGAGCTTCGTACATCAACTCTTCTCGCAACTTACCCATACTCGGGACGCACAGCCGGCCCTCTTTCCGCAAAAGGTCGTCCTCCCAGGAGAATTGGTCATCCAGCGCATCATTTGCATAACGTTGGAGACTTTCATCCAACTCCGTTGCTCGTCGAATTCTGTCCGCAAGGACATATTGTACCTCCGTCCAGTTCAAACATGCATCGGCTGTAGAATTCTTGTCAACATAAGAAATCTCTAACGCTTCCAACTCTTGGATCAGACGCTCATCATCCATCTGCAACCAATTTGCCTTTGACAGAGTCCTATGACTCAAGTCATCAGCGACCACGTTTCCCTTCCCGGGAGTATAATGAATCTGAAAGGTGTAGTCCCCAAGGAACTCCAGCCACCTTCGTTGTCGCATATTCAGATCCTTCTGCTCCAACAAGTATTTTAGGCTCTTATGGTCCATAAAGATATCCACTTTTACGCCATAAAGATAATGCCGCCACAATTTCAATGCAAAGATCACCGCCGCCAACTCTAAGTCGTGGACGGGATAATTTCGCTCATGCACTTTCAACTGGCGTGAGCCATAAGCAATCACCTTTCCAAATTGCAGAAGAACGCATCATAAGCCGCTCCCCGAAGCATTACTAGAGATCTCATAGCTGTCTGTACAACATGACAATGTCAACACAGGCGCCGTGGTCAAACGACTCTTTAGCTCTTCAAAAGCTCGCGTGCACTCCGGAGTCCAAGCGAACTTCTGATCCTTCCTCGTCAGTGTGGTTAGAGGAAAAGCAATCCGCGAGAAATTCTCTACAAAACATCTGTAGCAGCCTGCCAGTCCAAGAAAACTCCTGACTTAGGCCACCGAAGACAACACCGGACACTCCTGTATGGCTCTTATCTTTGACGGATTCACTGTTATGCACTCTCCACTTACCACATGTCCAAGAAAAGCCACCGACGACAGCCAAAACTCACACTTTGAGAACTTGACATAGAGCTTATTCCGTCGCAAGGTGTGCAACACCAACCGCAAGTGTTTTGCATGATCAGCTTCAGATTGAGAGTACACCAAGATATCATCAATGAATACAATCACGAACAAGTCCAAGTACTCTCGGAACATTCGGTGCATTAGGTCCATGAACACCGATGGCACATTGCATAGCCCAAACGGCATTACCGTGAACTCATAATGACCGCAGCGTGTTACAAATGCGGTCTTGGGAATGTCACCTTCCTGAATCCTCAACTGGTAGTACTCAGACTTCAAATCCAATTTGGAATAGACTGTTGATCCCACTAGCTGATCGAACAATTCATCTATCCGTGGAATCAGATACGTGTTCTTCTCTGTCAGCTTATTCAATTCACGGTAGTCAATACATAACCGCAAACCACCGTTCTTATTTTTCACAAACAGAACAGGTGAACTCCAAGGTGACATACTTGGGCATATATATCCCTGCTCCAGTAACTCTTGCAATTGGACATTCAACTCCGCCATCTCCTTTGGCGCGACGCGATATGGCGAGTGGGCCACAGGTTTTGCACCTGGCACTAACTCGATCGTGAAGTCGATCTCCCGCTGGGGTGGTACCCCAGGAAGATTCTTAGGAAAAACATCTGCAAACTCCGATACAATCAAAACATCACTCATATTGGCCTTTTGCTCAACAGCCTGAATCAGCGTGAATAATAACTCCGCGCCCTTCCGAACAGCTGAAAGTTTATAGTTGCCTACCTAAATCATCTAGAGGGCGGTGAATAGGTGAATTGTGCGTATTTTTGCAGAATAAAAAATTACAAACCAAAGCACAGATCTATCTAACAATCAAACACAGACGAGGCAAGATTTATAGTGGTTCCCCAACCTTGGGTACATCCACTTTCCCTCACCTATCTAGCAATACACTAGACTCGATTACTCCACTATCTCGGATTGAAAATCAATCCTACCCTTGGAACAACGTTCCTACAATCTCGATTCACAAAACGGATCTACACTCGGAAGATAAAGCTTCCTGCAAACTCGGAGGCAAAAGCTCCTACACTCGGAGAAATTTCTCCTACAAGAATGAAATAAAATTGTATAGAAATAAAAACAGTGATTCCTCTTTTTCAGATCTTCAACAGACGACCAGAAATTTCTTCTTCTAGGCTTTGCGGCTTTATCAAAATGATGAAGAGAAATCTTGGCAAGATTGGATCTAAAACTTCTTGGCTTCTCACGATCGATCGAATCAGACAATACGGAGTTGAGCGGATCTCGATCTGGAAAGCCTTCTTGATCTAAATCCTCAAAAGATGAAACCCTAGCCGGTCGGGAATCAGCGACGGTGGCGGCGGCGGATTTCGATTCTTGGAGAGAGAAAGAGGAGATAGAAAACTTGAGAGTACGGCTGCAAAACTTCTTAGAATAATCTTCTTTGAAAAATTAGAATAGTTAGGGTTTGTCGGTTTAGACAAGTCCTTTTATAGGATCAGAAAAGATTAGACATAATTGAGTCATTATAAGAGACACGTAGACCAATCACGTCAAAGTTTATGAATAAGACCGTTATTCTGGACTTAAAGAATTTTTGGAAAAGTCAAAGTAAAATACTCGAGATGTAACAGACTACTCGAGTACATGCAGCACTACTCGAGTAGGTAGAAGATGACTACTAGAGTATATAAGAAAAACTACTCGAGAGGGAATGAGATAATTACTCAAGTACATGGAGTCAACTACTCGAGTAAATAAAAGTTCAAGGAATCAGCTACTCGAGTAACAAGAATAATATACTCGAGTACGTAAGTACTTACATGAGAGGTGGAGAAGATTACTCGAGTATAAGAAATACTACTCGAGTATATAAGAATGAACTACTCGAGTATAAGAAATACTACTCGAGACAAAGACTTATAATATTTCTGGAACAGGAAAACTATATTACTCGAGTATAGAAGATGAACTACGCGAGACAAATAGAACTACTCGAGTAGATGGAGATGACTACTCGAGATAAATAGAACTACTCGAGTATATGGAGATGACTACTCGAGTAATTCACTTAGAGAAATTTTCTGGAATGAAATCTTGGATTACTCGAGTATAAACACTGGACTACTCGAGTAGTAGATGAACTACTCGATACAAATGTAACTACTCGAGTATATAAGATAAAACTACTCGAGACAGAAAATAAAACTACTTGAGTATAATACTGAGCTACTCGAGTATTTAACTTAGAAAATTTTGAGAAGAGAAATTTATGTAAAACCCGAGAGGAGAAAAGAAACTACTCGACTAGTTGTCTTAACTACTCGAGAGCCATAATTGACTACTCGGAATACATCTTAACTACTCGAGTAGGAGTATTATTACTCGAGTAAGAACTCAGTAACTTACTCAAGTAATTAAAAAACTACTCGAGTACTTTACTTAGGAAAAATTTCTTGACAGATTTTTCTTCTTCTAAGGGATGACCACCATCAAGTCTTTTCACATAGTCCTAGAGCTTGAATATGAAGTGTATCCCAATAGAGAGGCTACACATAAGTCAACACCTTGGAGCACATAATGAGGGATTAATTTGTATGGTCCTGTGTTTGGTGACCCATTGCAGACTGACATTGGTCTACACTTCCCATAAGATTCCTGCAAACACATAACTCAAACCAAGCATCAAATACAACTTAATTCATCTTAGTTCAAGGATGACTTCATCAAATCTGGGTTAGTGTGTATACAATACCCAACAATCTCCCCCTATTTGTAGAAGTCAGAACCCTTTACACTAAGCTAAATTATGGACATAAAAAGAATGTTAAGTATATAAAGCAGTGAAAGCAAGCATAAGACTATTAAAAGGATAATAAGATCAAAACTTAGAATTATGTAAGTGTGATTATCCAGAAATGTCATTAACAACAAAAATCATTTCCACAACTCATAAGTCCTTTAAGCTAGTTCTGATGATGTTGCTTATCCTGTTTCTCTTGTTGTCTCCTTTGGTAGCTGAAAGGCTTTGGATAATACTTATGGGGTCTTGGAGGAGCAGCAGGATTGTTTCTTCCATATTCTCTATCATATATCCTCCTTTTGGTCATAGATTTCTCATACAACTCCCACTCCTGGGAACTGTAGTGAATATTCCTGCTCTCATGGTAGTCTATAACCAATTTGAGAGTGTCCAAAATGAGGGACTTAGAAGTGCGAGACCAAACCTCAGCATGTTCAGGAGCTGGAGTAGGAATGGACTTGCTTGCAGAAGCACCATCAGCATACTTTCTTTTCTTTTTGTAAGTCTGGATTTCAGGAGGAACTTTGAAGAAAATATCTGCAGGATCTTCATCCCAACCCTGAGTATAGGTATCAGGAGGGGCAACAGAATCACCAGGCCTAGGAGAAAAGGTGGGTTGAGGAGCTTGAGCAGGAACATCAGCAGCTAGTGGGTTCAAATGATGAGGGATAATGTTTGGATCAGCAGTAAATTCAGGAAGAATTTGATTGTGCATCCATACAGCAGTGTCATAGGTGTGGAATTTGACACTCTGTATTTGTTTCATGACATCATTGTGAATCTCTGTCATCTTAGTTTCCCATAGTTCTTTCTTGAGGGTATCAGATTTTTCTAGGTATTCTTTTACCAATTTCTCCCCCTTTCTGACTTCAACGGATAGCTTGGTAATAGCATCTTCTTTGAAGAGTCCAACTTCTTCACAAATCTTCACCTTGGTTGCTTCAGCTCTTTTGTCCAACTCTATTTGATTTCCAGCTAGGGTAATACTCTGTTCCATAACTTGGCCAACACTAGTTATAGTGTGGTATAAGGCTTTGCCACCAATTTGGAAAAGATATTTGAGCTGATCAGTATTATGCTGGATCTCAGCAAATCCTCTGCTCATCTCAGTTTCTAGAGCAGTTACCTTATCTGTGACAGTCTTTATACAAGTATTAAAGGAAGATTTCTGTTCTTGAAGGAGAAGTACAATCTGAGTAATCAAATCTGAGGAGGCAGGAGCTGTAGCACCAGGAAGAGTAGAAGTAGATGGAGCAGAAGGAATAGGAGGAGCTACCCATGGAGCTATTTCTTGAATGGTCGCAGAACTCTTAGATCTTGTAGTATGTATGAGGCCATCTCCTTCTTCCATTATCTGAGGGAGAGAGAAATCCAAATTCCTGAGAGGTGCTTCAGCTGGCTCAGGTGAGAGCTCATCAGAAATGAAGATTGTTTCTGGCTGTTCTTGGTGAGATTGAGCTGGAGTTCTTGCTGGAGAGACTTCTGGAGACTTTGCTGGTGATGGCACTAGAGACTGTACAGGAGACTGTACAGGAGTGGGGTCCTTGGGAATTTCAGGGAGTGGAGCTGTTGGAGAAAGAGGAGGAGGAGGGGATTCAACTGCAGTTAATTCCTCTATCATCTCATTGATGGCAGCATCAGTGGATAGGAGAATTTCTTGAAGTTGCTGATCTGTAGGGATATCTTCTGGGGTAACTGATGGAGAAGTAGGTGCTGGTGGAGTTGGCTTCATCGTTCGAACAGCAGGAGCAGGCTCCCCCTTATTTGGTGCACCAGAGGTGCTGGGGACCTATGATGGAGAGGGAGATGGGGTCCTGTCCTCTGTGTCTAGAACTTCAGTTACTTTGGCAGCTTGAGAGGGATTCTGCAACTTGAGTTCCCATCTTTGAATTGAGGAGATGGAGACCTTCTTCATATGATGAAGGATAATGCCTTTAGAGAATGTGAAGGTTTCTGGGTTTAACTCATGAAGGATTAATGAAATGATCCTTGCATAATTGGGGGATTTGATGCTCTCCTTTATTTTATTCAGGATGAGCAGTCCAAACTGAAAGTCTTTTCTACAGACTATGGCTTGCATCATTTCAAAGAAATACAAAGGGATATCTCTTATGGAGTTTGTTTTGCATAAAAGAATTTTCCCTATAATGTCAACCAACAGTTTACTTTCTGCATTCATATCAGCCCTTCTAACATATTTAGCAGCAGTAGAAATTCCACAAAATAAACAAGTTCGGGCATATTCTTCATCACCCAGAAAATCATCTGCTTCTATAACTGGCAGCCGAAGAAGTCGAGAAACAGAGGTTGGAGTAAGTTTGATTTTGATACCTTTAACTGTAGACTTCAAAACTGTCCCATGGTGCTTCACCTTGACATTCTTGAAAAATTCTGCAACGTCGGGGAAGAGGATTCGACATGGTTCTTGGAGAACGAAGGTTAATCCGGCGGTGTCGAGCAAAATCATGAGATTATGGAAGTCGTCAGAGAGTTCTGCAATCCCGGAGGCAACTAATTCTGAACCCACGCCGATTTTAGAGGAGGCGGCCATGATTCAGAAGTCTTGGAGAGGATTTAGAAACCCTAGAGAATGTCGATGGGGTGAAGGAAATCGCGCGGCTCTGCAACTGATGGAGGAATGCGAAGAGGCAGACGGGTACTCGAGAGAGCGGAAATGATTTCCTGTAGGGAAATTTTCAGATTTTCTTATTTATATAACCCTAGTTTTAGGTCTAATTATACGACAATGAAGAATTAAACCATAGAAGAGGCGGCATTAGCCTTGGTTTGCGCATAAGAAAATTTGAAAAGAGAGACTCGACATATACATGAGTGAGTTAATTGACTCGAGTAGATGAATCTGGAATTACTCGAGTAAGTATACAGAAGTACTCGAATAAGTGAGTGAGGTACTCGAGTAAGTGAAGCAGGCTACTCGAGTATGTCAGTCTGCTACTCGAGTAGGTCAAGTCGACTACACGAGTATATCATTCAACTACTCGAGTAGATCAAGTCGACTACTCGAGTAGGTCATTCTAATACTCAAGTAGGTCATATGCTTACTCGAGTATGTTGTGTCTTACTCGAGTCAAAGAGTTAGAATTTTGAAAATTTTCAGTATTTGACTAACCTTTGAGCCTTGAGCCTTCTTGAAAGTCCAGCTTCTATAGTCTTCTTTGTTGAGCATCCCAAGTTCTATTTTGAAGAACGAGAACTTGGTCTCGTCCACCGGCTTCGTAAAAATGTCTGCAATTTGCATATCTGTAGAGACATATTCAAGGTCTATGTCCCCATGCTCCACATTCTCCCGAATGAAGTGATACCATAGATCTATATGCTTTGTTCGGCTGTGCGAGACTGGGTTGTTGGCTATTGCTATTGCGCTGGAAGAGTCGCAAAACAATGGAATCTTTTCAAACTTCATGTTGTCGTCATCAAACTGATTCTTTATCCAGAGTAACTGTGCACAACAACTGCCTGCAGAGATGTACTCTGACTCAGCCATTAAGATTGCCACATAGTTTTACTTCCTGCTACTCCAGGAGATAAGTCTTCTTCCAAAGAATTGACATGTCCCGGAAGTGCTTTTCCTATCGTCTTCGCTCCCTGCAAAATCTGCATCTGAAAAACCTATTAGTTCGCTGCCATTACTTCTTGGGTACCATAAGCCAAGATTTGGTGTACCTTTAAGGTATCTCAAAATCTGCTTTGCAGCAGCGTAGTGAGATTCCTTGGAGTTCACCTGAAATCTAGCACATACACATGTTGAGAACATTATGTCAGGTCTACTTGCTGTAAGGTAGAGCAAGGATCCAATTATGCTTTTGTACTTGGTTTCATCAAAAGGTTTCCCTTTTTCATCCTTGTCCAGAGACATAGTTGAACCCATTGGAGTCCTCATCGAGGTTGCGTTCTTTATTTCGAATTTCTTAATCAGCTCTTGGGTAAACTTGGTCTGTGAGATGAAAATTCCATCTTCAGACTGTTTCACTTGAAGCCCTAAGAAATACTTCATCTCACCCATACTGCTCATTTCAAACTTCCCTTGCATAAGTTTTGAAAACTTCTTGCAGAGGTTGTCATCAGTAGAGCCAAAAATAATGTCGTCGACATAGATTTGCACTAGCAAAATCTTGCCTTTAATTTCCCTAAGAAATAATTTCTTGTCTATCTTTCCCCTTGTGAACTTGTTCTCAAGTAGAAAGCTAGACAGCGTCTCATACCAAACTCGAGGAGCTTGTTTCAGGCCATATAACGCTTTATGCAGTAAATAAACGTAATCAGGAAAGTTAGAATCAACGAAACCTGGAGGTTGTTCCACATAAACCTCTTCCTTTATGTCACCATTAAGGAAGGCAGACTTTACGTCCATCTGGTAGACAGCGAAGACTTTGAGTACAGCATATGCTAGGAATAATCTTATGGCCTCCAGCCTTGCCACTGGAGCGTACGTCTGGTCAAAGTCGATTCCTTCTTCTTGATGATAGCCTTTTGCGACAAGTCTGGACTTGTTCTTTACTATCGTTCCATCCTCGTCTATTTTGTTCCTGTAGACCCATTTTGTCCCAATGACTTCTTACCTTTGGGTCTTGGAACAAGCTTCCATACTTTGCAGTGCTTGAACTTGTTTATTTCTTCTTCCATCGCCATTATCCATGATCGTCTGAGTTTGCTTCCTCAAACTTCTTTGGTTCAACCTGCGAGAGAAAACTTAAATATAGAATCTCATTAGTTGTGCCTCTTCGAGTTCTGACACCATCCCGGGGATCTCATATGATCTGGTCCATGGGGTGATCCTTTAGATGTCTGAGCTCTAGAGTCCTTGCATCTGGATTATCTTCTATCACCAGAGTGACTTCTTCATCTTGATCATCAGCCTCTCCAATAGGGGTTGGAGTGATGATCTTGATGAACTTTTCACCTTTGTCTTCGGACGGTCCATCCAAGCTAATTTCTTTCAGCTTTGCACCTGCATCTTCAATAAGCACACTAGAAGAGTTGCGTTGTAGCAAACTCGACTCATCAAATACAACATGTATCGATTCTTCCACGACCATGGTTTTTCTATTAAAGATCCTGTATGCCTTACTATGGCTACTATAACCTACAAAAATACCTTCAAAACTCTTTTCGCTAAACTTTGTAGTATGATACTTGTCATTGTTGAGCACGAAGCATTTACAGCCAAAAATTCTAAAATATGAGACTGTTGGTTTCCTGCCCTTCAGAAGTTCGTAAGGTGTCTTATCGTGGTTTTTGTTTATGAGGGCTCGATTTTGCACGTGGCATGCAGTGTTGACGGCTTCAGCCGAAAAGTACTCCGGAAGTGAAGCATCACTCAACATGGTCTTGCGGGCCTCTATGAGCGTTCTATTCCATCTCTCGGCCACTCCGTTCTGTTGAGGAGTACGAGGAGAGGAAAACTCATGAAAGATACCTAAGCATTCACAAAATTCTGTCATGGCCCCAGACTTGAATTTTGTTCCATTATCACTTCTTATTTTGACTATGGAGCAGTTGTACTCATTCTGAACTTACCTGACAAAATTAGTAAAGATGTCGAAGGTATCTGACTTGTGTTTCAAAAAGAACACCCATGCAAAGCGCGAGTAATCATCAATAATTACTAACATATAATCCTTACCTCCCAAACTTCTAATTTGCAGTGGACCAAACAAGTCCATATGCAGTAGATGAAGACATCAATTAGAATCCTTGCCAATAACGCTTTTAAAGATAGCCCTTGTTTTCTTGTCTTTTACACATGCATGACAAGGTCTATCTCTGACATCCTTGACATTTTGGGCAACACGTACTAAGTTCATTGAAAATAATTTATTAATAGTTTTGAAATTAACATGTGCTAGTCTCTTGTGTCATTGGTCACCAAGAGACGCACTATCTTTTGCTAAAAATCACACTGGTGTTAAAGAATCTATACAAATGAAATTCAAGCAAAATATGTTTCTACTTCGAGTACCAGATAGAATCGTTTCCATATTGTCAACAGATGTTATCAAGCACTTATCAGCGTGAAACTCAACTATATATCCTTTATCGCAGCGTTAGCTTATGCTTATAAGGTTATGTTCCAAACCTTCAGCGTAAGCCACATCTGAGAAGGATACATTACCATTCGTAATCATACCGTAGCCTTTAGTGATTCCACGGTCTGAACCTCCAAAGATGACCTTCGGTCCATTCACGACTGGAGTAAAGTTCTGGATTAGGCTTCTTGTCCCGGTCATATGCCGAGAGCATCCACTGTCCAAATACCAGATTGGCATTTTGGTGGCATTTGGACATACCTGCAATCACAATCTGTTTGCCTTAGGAACCCAAATACATTTGGGTCCTTGGTCTCGGGTTAGAACACTCCCCCTATGAATATTAGCATTAGGAGTGGTCTTCCTCATATTGCCAACATGTGGGGTTGCAACATTTCTGGGATTAAACCAGCAATCAATGGCAAAGTGACCAATTCTGCCACAACAGTAACAGTCAAATCTGTTGTGTCTTTGCCTTATATTCTCCTGCTTGACCTTTTGGAATTGTGGTCTAGCAGGGGCAACATTCTTGGAGTAAGAACCTTCATGATGATGACAATCACTTGTTTTCTTCTCCTTCACTGGCTTTTCTACAACAAGCTTTGCCTTTGGTGCCTTCTTGAAGTTATGACAATGATTGAAAGGGCCATAGCTCTGAAGATTCACTTCTTCATAAGGTTCCTTAAAGACACTTTCGCCAAAGTTTCTGGGGCGAGTCCATCCTTGATAACGGAAATTTGGCTCTACATAAGTAGGCTTTACAAAGTGTCTGTATGATGAGTCGAGATCAAACTCGTTTGAAGGAAATATAACCTTTTTGAACGAGGTCTGATCTTGAGGGGCTTTCCCCTTCTCTTTGGCTAAGGCCTTTTTGGCGGCCTTATTCTTCCGTTGAGCCTTATTCCTCCTAGAAGATTTGCTAGGAGCTTCTTCATGGCCTAGTGCAGCACCCTTGGTGTAACGCCCCCGATTTTTCTGCGATTATTTAATTCACGTTTGGCGTTACATTGATGCATTTTCGGCTTATGTCGTTTGTTAGAGCGTGATCTTAGCTCTTTTGGTTCCTTGTGTGGATGTTGGTATCCTTTTTGGCAAGATCCCCTAGCAAGCTGGGTCTGTTTTGGTGACCGGTGAGGCCTCTCCGGGGATGCTTGTATTTTGGCTTCGGGTAGTGATAACCCGAGATTTGTTCGTCGAGAGTTGGTTTCGACTTCGTCGTTGCGTTCTTAGCATAGGTAATTAGCTACGGTGTGAATTTCGTCGGATTCCGAGGTGGTTCAGTTTTCGCATCGTTTTGATGTGTTAATAATAATGGATGCAAATAATTAATTAATAAAGCTTGAAATGAATCCAGTGGCTTTTAGGTGGCAGTTAAGGCTGATAAGACGTGTTTATGCATATATATAGCCTTAAGACAAAAAAACGAGACTATTCATCGTCTTCTTCTATGAGAGAATAACCGCTGTCATGTTCATGAGTGGAAGAAAACCGGCGAAGAGCCTTGCCTTCCACTGCCGATTCCCGGAGTTCTAGCGGTCGGATTTTCGTTCCGAGGGTAGACCTGTACTGCTCTCCCCTAGATCTTCATTTCGACGGTAAGATTTCTCCATTTCGTGTCTTTCTATGGTGTTGAAGATTTTCGTTTGACCCCTCTCCCTCTCCGAAAATGCCCAGTTTTGCTCGGTTAGGTGTTGGCTGCCAGACCCGTGGGGAAGCAGAAAAGTCGGTCGAGACCTTCCAGAAATCAAGGCAAGTGGTGCTCTATGCCCTTGCCAAGTAGGAACTTCTTCATTTTTTTGGTTCCTTGTCAAATATTGATTCCAAATCTTGCAAATGCTAGTTTTTCCTTCATCATGTCAAGCAATCGTTAAGCCTACTGAAAATTTCTTCCTGTCCAGATATTTGATTTAACTTCATGTTGATATTTTTATTTAAATTTCTGCTCTTAAAACCTAGGAATGCTGCTTAGCATTGTTAGATCTCTCAATTACTGAAATTTTAGGCCTACTGTCAGTTGCTGTAGTGTTTTAATGCTGAGTTCTTCATGGGTAGGCTCGGTTTTAAAGTAAATTTGGCTTAACAGTTGGGGTAGCAGTAGCAGAAATTTCTTTTTCTTTCTATAGTCTTGAGGACTAGAGTGTTTCTGGGCTAGTAGAAGTGGTCTGGTATGATAGGTGGAGCATAGGAATTAAGTTAGCGTTTCTCTGCACTCAACGCTGCCAGTTCGACGAAGATCGTCGATCTGAGTTCGACGAAAATTGTCGAACTGAGATCGACGATCTCTGGTTGCCTGTGATCGACGAAGATAGTCGATCTGAGTTCGGCGATTATCGTCGAGCTGAGCTCGACGATTTTCCTGATTTCTGAGTCCGACGAAAATCATCGAGCTGAGTTCGACGATTTTCCTGAGATCTGCATTCGACGATTTTCCTGAGAGTTGAGTTCGACGATTTTCCTGAGATCTGCGTTCGACGATTTTCCTGAGATCTGCGTTCGACGATTTTCCTAAGATCTGCGTTCGACGATTTCCGGAGATCTGAGTTCGACGATTTTCCTGAGGTCGACAATTTTTCCTGTAAGCTGAGATCGACGTTTTTGCCCTAGCTGATTCTTTTTTTTTATTTTTCCTTTCCTCCCGAGTGATTACCTCCTAGGTGGGGATGTCTTGTCGGCCTTTTTTTTCGTTTTTTTGGAAGGCTGAATCGTGGGTTATGGCAGGTAGTGGTATTTTGTCGCTCTAAAGGAGTGGGATGTTTTGTGTGCGAGCCATGGCGACCACCTTTTAATCTCAGGTACGGGCTGGGTAAGTAGTGGCCTTGTGCTGACACGGTGTATTTTTAGATTGGACCTGTTTTGTTTAGGGGACTATTTTGGTCACCAACTCAGGTCCATGTTGTTTTACTACTACCATTACTCACAATTTAGGATTGTTAGATGTTTCTTCCTTTGTAGATTGCACCATATTTTTTTGGCACATGTTTGCCTTGTAGACTCTGTAGGTTTTATGGCAGGGTTGTTGCTGTTTTATCGCACTTGGTGCAAGTGCGTCTTGTTGTGGACAGTGTTTGTCTGTTACTGTCTTACTTTCTTCTGTTGCATACCTATTTATATAACTCATCTATGCAGCTTATTTGTTTTACTTGCTAAGGTGTTCTTTCTTTGGATGCCTCAGGTTTAGAGCAGTAGCCGGTTGAGCAGCTGGTTTTCCCTTGGTGTTTGTTATTGGGGATCCCTGGAGTTGTAGGGATCTTTCTCTTGGTTTTGTGAGGTAGTTTTTCTGCTTTTCTTATAGACATACATGCTCGCCAGTGGGTTCGTGTCAGGTTGTTGACGCCCGCTGGTGGTTTATTACCTGTGATACTAGATATGTTTCTTTTACTGCTACCTTTCTGGAGATAGTCTACTTGCTCTTGGGAAGATTTATGCGAGGTTGCTAGTTACTTTTAAACCTAAAAAAACACTATTATAAGTATATCTCATGATCATCATGTTTTATAAAACTCATACACTACTTTCCAAGTAACGTAAAAAGATCGTTTTCCTACTTATAATATAAAATAAATCTAGAGTCTTGCATAGTATAAGTGGACCTCGGGGGACACTTACGCACTCTCTTAGGATGTTAAATGTGAATAAAGTATTTTCCGCTGCGTATAAGTATAGTTTTTAAAACATGGACTAGATGATCCACCGAGCCGAGGGATACAGCCTTTAAAAATACAACTGGTTTTTCTAATCATTAAACTTGCGAATTTTCATAGTCTAGTTAGATGGTGTTCGCCTGAGCGTCGACAGTTATCCCATGTTCGACGTGGCATCACGACGCGTGTTTTCTCGTACTCTGATACTTCTTAAATTCGGAGAAAATGCGGGTTGTGACACTTGGCCTTAGCTGAGAATTCAGCAAAAGAACAGTCTTGGGCTTCGAGAAACTTTCAACAAGTTTCTTTTCAGCGGCGAGTTGTTCTTCCAACTCTTTGATGATTTTCTTTTTAAGGTCAAGATGCTCAAGAGCTTTGTTATATTCTTCAATAGCATTATTGAAGTTCTCTTCGAGCGAGTTAGTCTTTGTGACTTTCTCTCTCAAGATGCTCTCTTCAGCTTTGAGAGATTTTATCTCTTTAGCCTGAGTTTTCACGACTCGGCGACATTTGTCGTAAGCCATGATTAACTCCTTATATTGGACCATGAGTTCTGACTCATCATCATAAGAGCTATCCTCACAATCATGTTCAGAAACTTCAGAATCTGAAAGAGGAGTGTGAGAGTTTACCTTCCGAGTGAACTGGGGCTCTTGTTTGTCATCAGTTTGAGCCATGAGCCCAAAATAGGCTTCTTCTTCTTCACTTGACTCAGATGAGTCAGAGTCACTAAGAGTCTTGCCCTTTTGGCCATCAAGCTCTTCTTTGTCCTCTTCTTGTTGTACGAGGACTTCTTTTCCTCTCTTCTACCACCCTCCTTCTGCTTGTGAGGGCAGTCAGCAATGACGTGTCCTGGCTTATTACAACAATAACAAATAATGTCAGTAGAAACATGTTTGTTCTGTTTAGAATTATACCTGTCATGGCTGCTTGAGCCTTTTCGTTGATGATCACCATCGTGTCGTGATCTTCTATAGGAGGCGTCCTTGCCTTTCCATTGCTTCTTCTTGTTTAAGAATTTCTTGAACTATCGAGAGAGTAGTGAGAACTCTCCTTCTGATAGTTCAGAGCCTGAGGTGCTTGGCTCTGAGGTTTCTTCTTCAATAACTTCTTTTACTGGAGTAGGAGGAACAACCTTTGTCTTCTTAGAGGTGTCTGCCTTTAAAGCAACAGACTTCTCTTTGAATGCAGACCTGCTCTTCTCTTCTTCAGCCCTTCTGGTGTTGAGTTGAAGCTCATATTACATAAGCTTCCCGAAGAGATTCTGAGGATCTATCTCGGCCAGTTTTCCAAACTCCATTATGACAAAGACCTTGTTATCTCATTCCTTAGTTAGGGATCTCAAGAACTTATCATTTAATTCTCCATTAGTGAAGACTCTGCCATAGACCCTTAGCCCATTCACTATCTTGAAGAAATTCTCAAAGGTGTCAGCAATGGAATCTTTGTTTCCCTGTCGGAAAGCTTCATACTTCTGATTAAGAAGGGATCATCTATCATCCCTCACTTTTTCTATACCTTTCATTAAGGTAAATAGTGACTGCCAGATCTCTTTTGCAGACTGGCAGTGAATCAGGTTTTGCAGCATTGAATCATCGACTGCACTTGCTATAATATTTTTTGCCTTTTTGTCCAATGAGACAAGCGCGATCTCATCCTTATCTAGATCCATAAGTTTCTTTGGGACTTTCTTAGTTGGATCTATAGTGGAGATGGTCACGGGATTGTAAGGACCATCTTCAACTATCATGAAGATCCTTGGATCCGCAGCTTTCATAAAGAACTTGATTCTCTCTTTCCATATGGGAAAATTATTTTTGGTGCACAAAGGAAGCTTGGCAAAATCTTTAGCCTTGTTCATTTTTGGTAGATCTTAAAAGACAACTATTGAAGGATCTGATGAAGGTGTTAACCTTTTAACGATCAACCTGGCTCTAATACCAATTGAAAGTTTATAGTTACCTACCTAAATCACCTAGAGAGGGTGAATAGGTGAATTGTGCGTATTTTTGCGGAATAAAAAATTACAAATCAAAGCACATATCTATCTACCAATCAAACACAGACGAGGCAAGATTTATAGTGGTTCCCCAACCTTGGGTACATCCACTTTCCCTCACCAATCTAGCAATACACTAGACTCGGCTACTCTACTATCTCGGATTGAAAATCAATCCTACCCTCGGAACAACGTTCCTACAATCTCGATCCACAAAACGGATCTACACTCGGAAGATAAAGCTTCCTACAAACTCGGAGGCAAAAGCTCCTACACTCGGAGAAATTTCTCCTACAAGAATGAAATAAAATTGTATAGAAATACAAACAGTGATTCCTCTGTTTCAGATCTGCAACAGACGACCAGAAATTTCTTCTTCTAGGCTTTGGGGCTTTATTAGAATGATGAAGAGAAATCTCAGCAAGATTGGATCTGAAACTTTTTGGCTTCTCACGATCGATCGAATCAGAAAATATGGAGTTGAGCGGATCTCGATCTAGAAAGCCTTCTTGATCTAAATCCTCAAAAGATGAAAC
This sequence comes from Platanthera guangdongensis, assembly GCA_039583875.1. Classification (NCBI taxonomy): domain Eukaryota; kingdom Viridiplantae; phylum Streptophyta; class Magnoliopsida; order Asparagales; family Orchidaceae; genus Platanthera; species Platanthera guangdongensis. The sequence goes on along the minus strand of CM077148.1, from coordinate 133,266,683 downwards.
CCTAGCCGGTCAGGAATCAGCGACGGCGGCGGCGGCAGATTTCGATTCTTGGAGAGAGAAAGAGGAGACAGAAAACTTGAGAGTACGGCTGCAAAACTTCTTAGAATAATCTTCTTTGAAAAATTAGAATAGTTAGGGTTTGTCGGTTTAGACAAGACCTTTTATAGGATCAGAAAAGATTAGACATAATTGAGTCATTATGAGAGACACGTGGACCAATCACGTCAAAGTTTATGAATAAGACCGTTATTCTGGACTTAAAGAATTTTCGGAAAAGTCAAAGTAAAATACTCGAGATGTAACAGACTACTCGAGTACATGCAACACGACTCGAGTAGGTAGAAGATGACTACTCGAGTATATAAGAAAAACTACTCGAGAGGGAATGAGATAATTACTCGAGTACATTGAGTCAACTACTCGAGTAAATAAAAGTTCAAGGAATCAGCTACTCGAGTAAATAATAGTTCAAGTAATCAGCTACTCGAGTAACAAGAATAATATACTCGAGTACCTAAGCACTTACACGAGAGGTGGAGAAGATTACTCGAGTATATAAGACTGAACTACTCAAGTATAAGAAATACTACTCGAGACAAAGACTTAGAAAATTTCTGGAATAGGAAAACTATATTACTCGAGTATAGAAGATGAACAACTCGAGAGAAATAGAACTACTCGAGTATATGGAGATGACTACTCGAGACAAATAGAACTACTCGAGTATATGGAGATGACTACTCGAGTAATTCACTTAGAGAAATTTTCTAGAATGAAATCCTGGATTACTCGAGTATAAACACTGGACTACTCGAGTATTAGATGAACTACTCGAGACAAATGGAACTACTCGAGTATATAAGATAAAACTAATCGAGACAGAAAAAAAAAACTACTCGAGTATAATACAGAGCTACTCGAGTATTTAACTTAGAAAATTTTGGGAAGAGAAATTTCTATAAAACCTGAGAGGAGAAAAAAAACTACTCGAGTAGTTGTCTTAACTACTCGAGAGCCATAATTGACTACTCGGGATACATCTTAACTACTCGAGTAGGAGTATTATTACTCGAGTAAGAGCTCAGTAACTTACTCAAGTAAGTAAAGAACTACTCGAGTACTTTACTTAGGAAAATTTTCTTGATAGATTTTTTTCTTCTAAGGGATGACCAGCATCAAAAATTTTCACATAGTCCTAGAGCTTGAATATGAAGTGTATCCTAATAGAGAGGCTACACATGAGTTAACACCTTGGAGCACACAATGAGGGATTACATCTTATGGTCCTGTGTTTGGTGACCCATTGTGGACTGACATTGGTCTACACTTCCCATAAGATTCCTGCAAACACATAACTCAAACCAAGCATCAAATGCAATTTAATTCATCTTAGTTCAAGGATGACTTCATCAAATTTGGGTTAGTGTGGATACAATACCCAACAACAGCCTTGGCGACTTAGAGTGCAGACAGCAAGGTCCCGCTCACCCCTCGCATACCAGCAAACTTAGTCGCAAGCTCGGTATTCTGGCCCAGTGTGACCTCTTTTGAATGGCAATCAATACAGGCACGCTGCTCCACGAGCCAGTCCTATCCGCAAGCATCAAACAACCATTCGGTAGTAATACTCGTATGCTCTCTGTCTCCACATGACTAAGTACTCCAATCCGAGTTACGAAGTCCTTAGACAGAAATGAATTCGAAGCACCCGTATCAAATAGTGCTCTCGCCAGCGTGTTCCGAACCATAGCAAAGCATGTGCCAATCACATCACACACAAGCTACGCACAAAGCATACAATAAGAAAAGTAATTGAAAACTTAACCCGTACCTGTGACGACGTAACTTTGCTTTATGGCCTCATGCTGGCCAAGGTTGTAGACTCGGGGCTACGCCTGGGATGCAGAGGACTCCACCACTTCCTTTCCCTTCTCAGCATAAGATGCTCACGTCTTCTTTTCTCCCTTTGGCGGACCAACCCGACAATCACGGGCTATATGCCCCACTCTTCCACAAGTAAAGCAAGTACGAGTCTCCGGCCTCGAAATGGCCCCCGACGTTGCACCCGATGCAACCGTAGAAGGAGCTTGTCCAAACGATTTGGACCTCTTGCCCCATTTCTTTTTATAATACGATTTCCCAGGTCGGGGCTCCTTGAACTCCAGCTTTGTCACAGCCAAGGCCCTTTTTCCTTGCACCCTCTTCATGTCTTTCTCCAGCGCGCACGCAGTATCAACCAACGCATGGAACCCTTGGTTCACTGAACTCGAAAGCAGAAATTGCAACTCATCCCGCAATCCTTCATAGAACATATTGGTTTTCCACTGCTCATCAGAGAAGATGGAACCTGCATACAGTCCCAACAGTGTGAACTCATGCAGGTACGTCTCCACACTACCTTCTCCTTGCGTTAGTCGTTGGAACTCATTTTCTATGGCAATGCGTTGTGCCGCTGGTAGGTGCTTTGCCAGGAAGAGTCGCGAGAACTCCTCAATCGACACTTGTATTAACTGTCTGCCCACTAAGTGGTGTAAGTCGATCTCATCCCACCATAATCGAGCCTCTCCTTCTAATAAGAAGGTGGCCAAGGTGACCTTCTGATCCTCCTCCGTCCTGATCGCCGTCAAGATACACTTAACGCACGACAACCAGTCCTCCGCCTGTGTAGGGGATCCCATACCCATAAACATTGGGGGATTGAAGCTCATGAACAACTTCAACTACCTTTCAGCTGCTCGAGGATCCACAGCCGTAACAGGTTATGGCCTCGCCGCAACCTGTTCTAACACAACTGCCGGCTGCACTTGCCTACCAAGCTGTGCTTGAAACATCACAACCAGCTCCTCAGCAACTAAGCAGACAGTTTTCGCAGAAGGGGGAGGTGTAGGCACCTCAGCTGGTGTCATACTCTCATCAGAAGGCTGGGGCTCTGACTGCCCAGCATCACTCCGTGTCACCTATAGGTGAACAAGACACACATATTAGCAACCTCACACAAGCAATAACAACAATATAGGAACACACAGGTTCCTCAAATAAGTGTATTTGCATTCCTAAGTGGACATTCAACAGTTCATTAGTGTTAATGTGGTTCGCACGTACACGTGCTCGCCACCCCACAAAAGAATTCGACCACGAATTCGAAAGGGAAAGACCGAGACAGCTGATACCAAAAATGTAACGACTTCATCCGTTCATATAGCATATAATAGAAGGTTCGGGTTGATATCAGAGTTGTTATCAGAGTTGCGCATCCTAACTCATGGCATTCTAGCGGAAGCTTTTAACATAAATACTGAACTCCAACCATGAATGTCCACTGATATAAATACCCACATTTATATAGGAATGTATACCAAATACAATATCATTTGGCCTTATGGCCTTACAGTTGCTCTTTACAAGAGTGGCTTCCAAACATCGGCGTGCAGGCTGGCCACATATGAACAAAACACAACATTTTTCATCTTAGCCTTCAAGGGCTAGCATCAGCAGCAGCAGGGACTTCAGCCGTTATTTGTCCCACACCTGCACAAGGACAGCCCACCCAACGATGGTAAATAAGGCAACGGTCAGCATTCAGCTGGCCAATTTATAACAACCCTACCCCTTTCCCGGGGCAGTGGTATTCCTTCCATGCAGGCATAGTAATTCATATGTAGATATATATATATATCACACACTGTGCTCTCACACACAAACAATCCATCACAATCATCAGACACGCGGCCCGACGATCCGTGCACTCCGGACACATTCTTGGTGTACCGGCGAACCAGGGTCCCACCACCGTTCTAGGTCCGAAACCCAATGGTAAAATTGAGCATTTAGTCTTTTCAGCGCGCAGGCCTAAGACTCTCATTATGCGCTCCAACTGACCACACTTTCAGGTCTTCGAGTTGGACGGACATAACGCAGGTACGGATCAACCACCCCCCGTTTCTCAAGTCGCCTTGCCATCACTGAATACCAACGTACTTGCAGCTAAATATAAGGCGCGGGTCGGTTTAACCTTTCCTGTTCGGCACGAGGCCTTTTCAAGAGCACATCAAGCTCACAATAGCCACACTGTCCACCAAGGACTAGCTTCACAATAACCACAATGTCCACCACAGACTGGCTTCACAATCAACAAGGGGAGTTCATGCTAGCCTCCTTCATGATCGCTTAGCGGGTTCCGCAGAACTCACTTTCTGCACCCAACTCCGCCCAAACCCTGTAGTATCTTGTAGTGCCAGAAACACTAGAATTTTAAAGCTTACTACACACACTTGCAGGTATTTTCCTGGGCTTCCACACCAGTACTTCCTGCTAATATCCTTCACAGGCACAACCCATCAATCATCACAAGCATAACAAGCATCACAAGGGTCTTTTCCTGGACTACCACTCCAGTACTTCCTGCTACTGCCCTTCACAGGTCCAACCCATCGACTCCATAAACTACATGTTTCATCGCGGAGTCTTCTCTGGTGTGTAAATGCAACATCACCAATCCAGACCAACCTATCTAGATGGGCTTCACACAGTATGCTTATTCCGTACTACACACTTTTGGATCTATGTGCAATACTAGTGGGGATTCCAAGAATTAACCCAAGTAAATCCCTTCACAATCCACCCTCTGGTGGAGGGGAAATCCATGCACATGCCAAAAGGAAGGACTTCACATGTACAAGAAGGAAGATCGTTACCCTTGACGACCTCTTTGGAGCCATGGAATTCTAGCCGGCTGGAAAGCACCGCAGCGGCTTTGCCTTCATAACGCTAGCCTCAGATCTCCAATCGGAACACAACAGCTCCACCGGTGGCCGGCTCCTCTCTCCTCCTCCTCCTTGCTCTCTCTTCTCTCTAGCTTCCTTAAAAAGAGAATGGCCAAGTTTACAATGAGAGATATTTTCTCTTTCTCGGCCTTAAAGCAGGAGGGAGAAGCCTGGGCCCTTAGATCCAGATGAAGGAAATAGACAACCACAATTTTGCCACAAAGGTCTTATTTTTGTCTGACACAGCCTGTGACACGCCCGTGTCACGCCCGTGTCAGAGGTCGTATACCTTAAGTGGAACACAACCGACTCATCCAGAAGAGTACACGGCCATGCGACACGCCCGTGTCACAGGCCGTGTGACTTGACACGGCTTCAGACACGCCCGTGTCTAGCTCGTGTACCTCAGGTGGTATACAACCATCTCAACCCGAGCAAGACACGGCCATGTGACACGCCCGTGTCACAGGCCGTGTGCCAAGAGACACACCCGTGTCCTGCCTGTGCTCACCAGACCTCACTGCCCAAGCCAAATCCAGAAAAGGACACAGCCATGTGACACGCCCGTGTGCCCTTACATGGCTGCAGACACGCCTCCAGCGTGTGTTTCATCGACCAGAGGGGGACACACCCTCTGACATGCCCATGTCGCAAGGTGTGTTCCCTCTCGAGAACTCATCGAGTGCAGTTCGTCGAGCACTCGACAGGATGCTCAGACATACAGAGCAGGACACGCCCTGGGACACGCCCGTGTCCCAGGCCGTGTTGCCCAACTAGAACCCAACTTGGGATTTGGGGTGTTACAACCCTCCCCTCCTTATAATAAATTTCGTCCCGATATTTGCACACAGTAAGGAAATCAAAAACAAGATGTTATAACTTCATCAAAGTTTGATACACCTTGATACGCACTGCATAAAAGTTTACACAAATAGCTCGGGAAATTCTGCTCGCATGGTCTGCTCTCGCTCCCATGTTAGATCCTCACAGCCACAGTTGTCCCACCGGACTTTTACCATCCCGATTGTCTTGTTCCGCAACTGCTTCTCGGGTCGATCCTCGATCCGAATAGGCCTAACATTCATCGTTAGCCCATACTCCACCGACACACGATCATTCTCGATCACTTGAGCTGGATCTTTGACGGCTTTCCGAAGCACCGAGATGTGAAACACATCATGTAATCCACTCAACTCTACCGAAAGAGCTAGCTGATATGCAACTTCCCCAATTTGTTCCACCACTTTAAACGGACCAAGATATCTCGGACTCAACTTTTTCAGACGCCGAATGCTGGACACACCTTTGAAGGGATTGATCTTCAAATATACCCAATCGCCCACCGCGAACTCTACGTTCTGGTTCTTGGCGTTGTCGTACTTTGCTTGTCGATCCTGCGCTATCAGTAGCCTCTCCTGAATAGCATGTATCGTCGAGTTAGCTTCATCGACTTCTTTACGCTTATACAGTTTGGATTCGCCTGCTTCTGCCCAAGCTAACGGTGTACGACACTTCCGACCATACAGAGCTTCGAACGGTGTCATACCGATGCTCGCTTGGTAGCTGTTATTTTAGGCAAACTCCACCATATAGAGATGATCTTCCCATCTCTTACCAAAATCCAGGGCGCACATTCGGAGCATATCCTCCATTATTCTGTTGGTCCTCTCAGTTTGGCCATCCGTTTGGGGATGAAAGGCCGTACTGAACGTCAACTTTGTGCCCAACAGTTGATGGATTAGCCTCCAATCATTCGATGTAAATCGCCTATCACGATCACTCATGATGCTACGAGGAACACCGTGCAGTCGTACAATCTGCTCAACATAGAGCTTTGCCAAACTTTTCACTGAATCGTCCCGCTTGTTCGGAAGGAAGTGAGCCACTTTCGTCAACCGGTCTACAATCACCCAGATTGAATCATTCCCGCGTTGATATCTCGGCAACCCGTGCACGAAATCCATTGAAATATCATCGAACTTCCATTCCGATATCGGTAACAACTTCAAGAAACAGCCAGGCTTTTAGCATTCTGCCTTCACCGAAGCACAAGTTTGGCTTTTATCCACATAATGAGCTATGTCCTTCTTGAGTCCTGGCCACCAGAACAGCTTTTTCATATCCTTGAACATCTCTGTGCTCCCAGGGTGAATTGAGTACTTTGTAAAGTGAGCTTCGTACATCAACTCTTCTCGCAACTTACCCATACTCGGGACGCACAGCCGTCCGTCTTTCCGCAAAAGGCCGTCCTCCCAAGAGAATTGGCCATCCAACCCATCTTTTGCATAACATTGGAGACTTTCATCCATCTCCGTTGCTCGTCGAATTCTGTCCGTAATGTCATATTGTACCTCTGCCTAGTTCAAACATGCATCGGCTGTAGAATTCTTGTCAACAGAAGAAATCTCTAATGCTTCCAAATCCTGGATCAGACGCTCATCGTGCATCTGCAACCAATTTGCCCTTGATGGAGTCCTACGACTCAAGGCATCAGCGACCACGTTTCCCTTCCCGAGAGTATAATGAATCTCAAAGGTGAAAGAAATAGTGCCTAATCACCTAGAGGGGAGATGAATAGGTGAACTTTATCTTTTTAACTTTAAAGCAGAAATACTGTACAGTAAATGCAATTCTACAACTATCACAACATAGCAACCATACAATCAAACATACACAGAGTACACACAGGATTTATAGTGGTTCCCCAAGGTTTGGGTACATCCACTTTCCCCCTTCGCCTATCTAGTAGTGTACTAGATTCGGCCTAACTTCAGCACTTCTCCTTAGATCCTCAGATCTTACAGCTCAGAACCCCAACACAGGTTCCTACAACTCAGAGTGTCCCCACTCCTACAACTTAGGCACATTGCCCTACCACTCTCAGTCTTCAACAAGACCTACACTCAGAGAGCAAAGTCTCCTACAACTCAGGCACAAGGCCCTACCTCAGTCTTCAACAAGACCTACACTCAGAGCACACAGTCTCCTACACTCAGCCTTTATAAAATAGGCTTACAGCTCAGATCCCTTAGGATCCTACAGAAAATAAAGTTTACAAAGTAAATAACCACAACTCTGAAAGATAGAGATGAGTTGACTGCCTTCTTGATGAGTTCTTTGATGTACTTGGCAGAGATCAACCTCCCTTGGCTTTCTTCAAAGCTTCTTGAATTAGAACACAGTAGGGTTGAATCTCCTGAAGATGATCTTCAATCACCTTCTTTCTTGTGAATCAGATCTCAATCTGAATGTTACTTATCAGCCTGGTTCAACAACTGTTCTTCTTAGAAGGAGCTCTCTCTCTCCAACTTCTTAGATCTTCTCTTGAAGGTCTTCTTCTTTTTTGTGTTGTTTTTCAATTGATTACTTTATCATTTCTGTCGAAGGAGAAAGGTATTTAAATATTCTTACTCCAAGGTAACCGGCTGATCCGGTTTCTAATAACCTTCTGATGGCTCTGATAGTTGCAGTTGACCGGTTGAAATGGCAGCTGTCAAGTTCATCCAGTCATTTCTTGAAATTACTGTCACTGTCTGAAAGTGTCGAGACAGATAGTCATTATGTATCGACACAAATAGACTAAGTGTCGACACAAGTAGACTAAGTGTTGTCACTAGCCTTGATGGTGTCGACACAACTCCTTGTGTTGTTGTAACAGCTTCTCAACACTGCTTCTTCAGAATGTTTCGACACTGATCCTGTGTGCCGACACAAGCCTTATGTTGAATGTGTCGACACTGGTTGAGTGTGTCGACACAAATACTTCTTCTTCAATACTTAGTTTATTTCTGCTGTGTGTCGACACATCTTCTTGTGTTGAAACTTGCTAAGTGTCGACACATCTTCTTTGTGTCGACACATGTCTTCATGTGTTGAAACTTTGCTGAGTGTCGAAACATCTCCTTTGTGTCGACACATGCCTTCATGTGTTGAAACTTTGCTGAGTGTCGACACATCTCCTTTGTGTCGACATATGTACTTTAACTTTGTCGAAGTTTGCTGAGTGTCGACACAGCCTCCTGGTGTCGACACTTTTGATGTCGACAAAGTTTCTCTGGGTGTCGACACTGCCTCTAATTGTCGACACAGATAATGTTGACAATTCTTCACAGTGTGTCGACACAGCCTGTATGTGTCGACACTTTTCTTCTAGTGTCGACTCTGCCTTCCTGGTGTCGACACAATTACTCCAAGTGTCGACACAATTTTCTAGGTGTCGACACAAGCCTTCTTAAGTGTCGACACTTTTCTTCTAGGTGTCGACACATGAACTTAGAAACTTTTATGCTTTTCCTGCAATTACTTAACCTGCACACATAAACTCAAAGCACATCAAATACACCTTGATGTATATCATTGAGTAGGGTGAGGCTTCTTCAAATCACGTATATATATTCCAATGTACCCAACAAAAGGTGTAGTCCCCAAAGAACTCCATCCACCTTCGTTTTCACATATTCAGATCCTTCTGCTCCAACAAGTACTTTAGGCTCTTATGGTCCATAAAGATATCCAATTTTACGCCATAAAGATAATGCTGCCACAATTTCAGTGCAAAGATCACCACCGCCTACTCTAAGTCGTGGACGGGATAATTTCACTCATGCACTTTCAACTGGCGTGAGCCATAAACAATCACCCTTGCAAACTGCAGAAGAGCACAGCCTAAGCTTCTCCCTGAAGCATCACTAGAGATCTCATAGCCGTCTGTACCGCATGGCGATGTCAACACAGGTGCTGTGGTTAAACGACTCTTTAGCTCTTCAAAAGATCACGTGCACTCAAGCGTCCAAGCGAACTTCTGATCCTTCCTCGTTAGTGTGGTCAGAGGCAAAGCGATCCGCGAGAAATTCTCTACAAAACGTCTGTAGTAGCCTGCCAGTCCAAGGAAACTCCTGAATTCAGCCACCGAAGACAACACTGGCCACTCCTGTATGGCTCTTATCTTGGACGGATCCACTTTTATGCCCTCTCCACTTACCACATGGCCTAGAAAAGACACTAACGACAGTCAAAACTCACACTTTGAGAACTTGGCATAGAGCTTATTCTGTCGCAAGGTGTGCAACACCAACCACAAGTGGTTTGAATGATCTGCTTCGGATTAAGAGTACACCAAGATATCATCAATGAATACAATCATGAACAAGTCCAAGTACTCTCGGAACATTCAGTGCATTAGGCCCATGAACACCGATGGCGTATTATATAGCCCAAACGGCATTACCGTGAACTCGTAATGACTATAGCGTGTTCCAAATGCGGTCTTGGGAATGTCAACTTCCCGAATCCTCAACTGGTAATACCCAGACTTCAAATCCAATTTGGAATAGACGGTTGATCCCACTAGCTGATCAAACAATTCATCTATCCGTGGAATCAGATACTTGTTCTTCTCTGTCAGCTTATTCAATTCACGGTAGTCAATACATAACCGCAAACCAACGTCCTTCTTCTTCACAAACAGAACAGGTGCGCTTCAAGGTGACATACTTGGGCGTATATATCCCTGCTCCAGCAACTCTTGCAATTGGACTTTCAACTCAGCCATCTCCTTTGGCGCGACGCGATATGGAGAGTGGGCCACAGGTTTTGCACCTAGCACCAACTCGATCGTGAAGGCGATCTCCCGATGGGGTGGTAGCCCAGGAAGATCCTTAGGAAACACATCTGCAAACTCTGATACAATCAGAACATCACTCACATTGGCCTTTGGCTCAACAGCGTGAATCAGCATGAAGAATAACTCTGCGCCCTTCCGAACAGCCTTGATGACTTGGAGTGCAGACAGCAAGGTCCCGCTCACCCCTCGCATACCAGCGAACTTAGTCGCAAGCTCGAGGATCCACAGCAGCAACAGGTTTTGGCCTCGCCGCAACCTGTTCTAACACCACTGCCGGCTGTGCTTGCCTACCAAGCTGTGCTTGAAACATCGCAAACAGCGCCTCAGCAACTAAGCGGACAGTTTCCACAGAAGGGGAAGGTGTAGGCACCTCAGCTGGTGTCGTACTCTCATCAGAACGCTGGGGCTCCGACTGCTCAGCACCACTCTGCGTCACTTATAGGTGAACAAGACACACACATTAGCGACCTCACACAAGCAATAATAACAATATAGGAATGCGCAGGTTCCTCAAACAAGTGTATTTGCATTCCTAAGTGGATATTCAAGAGTTCAATAGTGTTAACGCGGTTCGCAGGTACACGTGCTTGCCACCCCACAAAAGAATTCGACCACAAATTCAAAAGGGAAAGACCGAGACAGCTGATACCAAAAATGTAACGACTCCATTCGTTCATATAGCATATAATAGAAGGTCCAGCTGGGGCCCCACACCATATGCCACAAAACAGGTAGCGAAGTCACGGGTTGATATCAGAGTTGCGCATCCTAACTCATGGCATTCTAGCGGAAGCTTTTAACATAAATACTGAACTCCAACCATGAATGTCCACTGATATAAATACCCATATTTATATAGGAATGTATACCAAATACAATATCGTTTGGCCTTATGGCCTTACAGTTGCTCTTTACAAGAGTGGCTTCCAAACATCGACGCGCAGGCCGGCCACATATGAACAAAACACAACATTTTTCAGCTTAGCCTTCAAGGTCTAGCAGCAGCAGCAACAGGGACTTCAACCTTTATACGTCTCTCTCGGCTCTCCAGCACCTGCACAAGGACAACCCACCCAATGGTGGCAAACATGGCAACGGTCAGCATTCAGCTGACCAATTTACAACGACCCTACCCCTTTCCCGGGGCAGTGGTATTCCTTCCCTGCAGGCAAAGTAATTCATATGCAGATATATTTATATCACACATTGTGCTCTCACGCACAAACAATCCATCACAACCATCAGCCACACGGCCCAACGATCCGTGCACTCAGGGCACATTCTTGGTGTACCGACGAACCAGGGTCCCACCACCATTCTAGGTCTGAAACCCAACTGTAAAATTGAGCATTTAGTCTTTTCGACGCGCGGGCTGTAACACCCCCTATCCGTCGCATATCATATAGCAGTAGGTTCGGCCGGGGCCCGACGTCATATACCACAGACAGACCGGGAGCTTACTTAATGGAAACCATTCAACTAATAACCAACGTCCTACACAGAGTCATTCTAGCGGAAGCAATTTTTAAAAGTTACAAATTTAGAATCCAGTCATAAGCATGAATGTCCACTACTCAAAACCACAGGAATGAAGGTACAATACACAAGTACAATGGCCTTAAGGCCTTACAATTGTTTACTCAAATATAAGTGTTTTCCAAACCTCGGCACGCAGGCCGGTCATTGATTGAAAGAATCGCATCAAGTCCCCGGCAACGGCGCCAAAAACTTGATTGCGTGTTAAAACTCCAAAAAGATTACGGTTCACGCGGCGACCCGGCGGTTTTATTTAATTAGAAAAGCGGATTGGATTTTATTTAGGAAATGGGGTGCGTGTATTTATTTATTTGGATATAAAACAGTGAAAGCGAGTTTTAACGAAAGGAGGCAAGTGCACCTATTGTGAGTAGTACAGGATATTCCGGGTGGAATATCGAGGTCGTATTGTTCTCGGGGTCGGTTCGATTATTTCTACTCTTCCCTGGAGAAGACTATTATTTTACAGATAATTACTTTGTCGGGATATTTTATATATAATAAAAAAGGCAGAAAACATAAAATGAAAGCATAAAAAGAAAGCAAGAAGGTGGAGCCGATGAAAATCTTAACGCAACGACATCGAATCGATTTAGAACTAAAATATACTTTAAATAAAAAGAGATCCTAATTTTATAATTAATTAAGGCGGAGACTTGGCCGTGGAGGTTCCACTAGAATGAGCTCACTTATCTCTAGGACTATCGCTCACGTGAACGCTAAGACTATTCGACCGAACGTTAGTCCGACGAAGGATTCCTCCTAACGCCCGCATTACGCTAAGAACCCCGCTATTTGGTGGGGAACCCAATCTGGTAGATTTGGCACGCCTCCTCTCTCGAGGGTTAGTGCGGAACTCTCTTTACCAAGGGGTGATCTGTCCATACGCACGGCCTCTCGGCGAGCGTATGGATAATGGAAATAGGGCTCACACATCGATATGTGGTCCTACGCGTCGTTAACCCCGGGCAAACTTTAAGAAATTAATTAATTAGAAAAATACGACCTTTAATTATTTTAAGCTATTTTATCTGTCCCAATGCTCTTCGATATCGAGGGCTAAGAACGGTTAGCCACTCATCGGAATGGGGACGGCTTGCGGGAAAAGCAGAAAATAAAGCAGTAAAGAAAGCGGTAAAAGAAAGCAGTAAATGAAAGCAGTAAAGGAAAGCAGAAAATTGCAAGTCCTAACCAAACGAGTAGGACTGAAGAAAGCTGTAAATTACGAGTCCCAGCGCAAATGCGTGGGCGGGAGAAAGAAAGCGGGTCCTACTCAAATGAGTAGGACTAAAGAAATGCAACACACGCACACACTCGACATAAAGTAAAACTCACGCACACACTCTCTCGACAAAAAGTAAACACACACACACACTCGACATAAATGAAAACGCACACACACTGCAGGAAAGTAAACACACTCCACACACTCTACTGAAATGAAATAAAAGCATTGCGTCATTTAACTCTTAACGAGCAGGTGGAAATAAATGCGCACACAACAGAAATTGAAAAAAATCTAAGTTATCAAAAAATTAAAACCACTGCATTTCTACCGCTAGAATGCGGTCGAAATGCGTAAAAAACTGAAATAGAAATAAACCGGGCAAAAAGGTTTGCAAAAAAACGCAAAATGAAAATGCCCGAAAAATTGAAATAAATACATTTCTACCGCTAGAATGCAGTAGAAATGCGTAAAAAGAAGAAATAAAAATAAAAGGGACAAAAAGTTTTGGAAAATAAAGGAAAAATACAAGTATTTAAAAATTAAAATGACAAATTATTCATTCTTATAATGCTATAAAAATGCCTAAAAGGTGAAAGAAAAGTTAAAAGCACGAAAAGTTTTACAAAAAACGGCTAAGTAAGAAAAATCAAAACCACTTTTTAACCATTTTTATATTTTCATAAGGATGAACAAGAACGAAAAAACTAAACTATTAGCATTATTAAAGCTATGAAAACACAAAAAATTTACACTCATACACACACACACACATTTCTTAAAGAAAAGAAAACAAAGTAGAAACAAAGAGAAAAACAAGTAAAAAAATAAGATTGCTTAAGAGATGAAACATAGATGAAGTCCATAATCATGTAAGGGAGAAAATCTACAAATTTATTACTAAAAAAATTATTACAAAGCTAAGAGAGAGGGGGAAAATTTCCCATACATAGACTTGAGATGCATCTAGGCAACATAACTCCTAAGCAAAATGGTACAAAAGGAGAACATGATTACATCCAGCAAGCTGGTTTAAATAGGCAAAAATTTCAGTTGACACGCCCCCAGACACGGGCGTGTAGGGGGGGCGTGTCAGTACTATACAAAATACGGCCGTCGATTTGACGGAAAAGTGGACTTCGGGCTGAACATGTGTCGGTCTCGCGTTGGTCACGCACCAGGTCACGGGCGTGACTCTGGGCGTGTCGGGGAGGTAGATCTGGGCGCGGGCCTTTGAGCTGTCACCGGGTCTTGTCGACTTGAAAAATTGTCGGGCGCGAATGTCGAGGAGTTCGACGATCGTCGAGCGGGAAGATCGTCAAGCAGGAAAAATCATCGAGCAGGACAAATCATCGAGCAGAAAAATCATCGAGTGGGAAGATCGAGTTCGACGATCGTCGAGCGGGAAGATCGTCGAGCGCGGGTCTTTGTCATCCAGGTGGAGCAGTCATGCCCTTGGTCACGGGCGTGACGCTGGGTGTGTCGGGTGGGTCGACGATCGTCGAGCTGAAAACATCGAGCAGAATTTTCATCGAGCTTATTGAAGTGGCCACGGGCTTGGGTCACGCCCCGTGTCGGATTGACACGGGCATGGGGCCGGGCGTGTCGACGATCGTCGAGCTTGAATTCGTCGAGCTGATTTCAAGGGAAATTGAATTGTCACGCCCTGGACACGGGCGTGACCAGTAAGTACACGGGCGTGTACTTACTGTTTTGGGCAGATTTTTGATTTTTCCTGAAAAATAAAATAAAACATGTTAGTATAATATTTACAAAAATAGGTGCATTTTATGGAACAAAAAGAAGTAAAAAAAGAGAAAAATAAAGTAAAACGACTTATTTAATGTACATAAAAATGCGTATATGTACAATTCATCAGTCATACATGGGAATAAAAGAAAACACTCAAAATTAGGCCTTCGAGGGCCGGCTCAGCAACAAGGGATTTTTGCCCGCTATTTACCACTTGGCTCCGCAGCATCTACAAACAACAATCCACCGCACGGTGGCAAACAAAAGCAACGGTCAGCTATGCTGACCAAATTATAACGATCTCGCCCCCAAACTCGGGGTGGGGATGTCCTTTCTCTGCACTTTGTTAGCATAACCAAGCAATATAGATAAACACTTCATCACAGGCGTGGGCACGCACGACCACACACCCCGTGCTCTCAGGGCACATTCTCGGTGAACCGGTCAACGTCACGTCAATTTAAGTCATAGACGGCTCAGTCTCACCACCGCCACTAGGATGGCCAATCTTGCGAGCATTTTGTCTTTCCGACATTGGTCACGACATTTTAAGCCATAAACCGCCTAAGACCCTCCATCTATGCCAACGGCTCCAACCGAATGACATAGAGCGGGTACGGTTCCGCCTAACCCGTTGCTCACATCGCAACGACAATTTAAGTCATATGCGCGGTTCAAAATTTCCCGAGTCCCAATCCGATACACACTTTACATAACCCAGTTATGTACAAGTTGGCTCCCAGGCCACCATGCTGGCAGAATCATGCATCTGCCTAGTTTTCCGGGTGCACCTTGGAGTTAATCCCCGAGGCTCCCTATTGCAATCTACCGCGTAGAAAACCCAAAAACAAACATCCGCACAGAGTCTTCTCCGGCCATTTATGCAATGCAACATCACCGATCCAGAACAACTTGTCCGGGTAGGCTTCACACATCATGCCTATGTCCGTTCTCGATTACGGACTCTACATGTACACAATGGGGACTATTCATGTCTACCCGAAGGAACACCTCGAACTCACATCAAACTCGCGAGAGCGAGCTTCCTATGCAAAGAAAAGAGGACTTCACATGTCCTAGGATGAGAATCGTTACCCTAGCATTTTTCCTTGGCGCCATGGAAATCTATGCGGATGAAAAGCACCGCAATCTCCTCGCCTCCGTAGATTGAAAGTCGGCTTGCCATTTGGAGCCCTGAAGCTCCGTCGGTGACCGGATCTAGCCTCCTTTCTTGTTCCTTGCTCTCCCCTCTCTCTAAACTTTATAAAGAGAATAATCCAAGTGAAATGGGGTTTTCTAAGCCCTAAACCAGGGAATATCCAAGCAAGAACAGCCCCCAGCCGTCGGATCTCAAAATAAGGAAACGAACGGCCATGATCCGGAGCTGAAATCCAAAATCTAGGCCGAACACGACCTGTGACAGGCCCGTGTCCAGGGCCGTGTTCCCCATTCGCCATAAAAACTGACGCATCCCGAAAAGAACACGGGCACCTGACACGCCCGTGTCAAACTTGACACGCCCGTGTCATCCAGAACACGGTCGTGTACTGTGCCATGTTACTCCATCGACACAGGACCGATACCAACCCGAGAAGAACACGGGTCTTGGACACGCCCGTGTCCCATTTGACACGCCCGTGTCTACCCGACACGGCCCATGTGCTGCCCCATGTAACAATCACGCCACAGCCCGGCTTCAACCCATGAAGGACATGGCCTGTGACACGCCCGTGTCCCAGGCTGTGTTCGCTGCTCGACGATCGTCGACTCCAAAATCGTCGAACTCTCGGCCAGATCGTCGACCCGAGCACGACACGCCCCTGGGACACGCCCGTGTCCCAGGCCGTGTGCCCCCTGCCAAATTCCAAGCTTGGCTCAAAATGCCTCTCGTCGCTCTTTTGAGTTTCGGGGCGTTACAACTCTCTCCCTCTTAAAAGAATTTCATCCCCGAAATTACATGAAGGAAAGATAAATACAAAACTTAAACGGTACCTGAGTGGAATAACTCCGGGTACTCTTCAAGCATGGCCTGCTCTCGCTCCCAAGAGAGCTCTTCCCGACCACAATTGTCCCAACGGACCTTGACCATCCTGATCTCTTTGTTGCGTAGCCGCTTGACTCCTGAGTCCTCAATGCGTATAGGCTTGACCTTTGTCGTCAACCCATTATCCACCGGCACCCTGATCCACCACGATCACATGCGAAGGCTCTTGCACCGCCTTTCGTAGCACCGATATATGGAATACATCGTGTAGACCACTAAGCTCCACTAATAGCTTCAACCGATACGCTGCTTCGCCAATCCGCTCCAGAACCTCAAACGGTCCAAGGTATCTCGGGCTTAGCTTCTTCAAGCACCGCACCCGCGAGATACCCTTGAACGGCTTGATCTTCAAGTACACCCAATCGCCAATAGCGAACTCCACGTTCCTATGCTTGGCATTATAGTACATAGTCTGGCGGTCCTGAGCGATTAGCAACCTTTCCCGAATGGTTCGCACCAACGAAGTAGCATCTTCCATCTCTTGGCGCTTGTATAACTTTGACTCACCCATTTCCAACCAATACAACGGCATGCGACATCTTCTACCATAATGAGCCTCGAAGGGCGCCATTTTATGTTCGCTTGGTAGCTATTGTTGTAAGAAAACTCCACCAGGTATAGGTGATCTTCCCGCTGCTTCCCGAAATCCAGGATGCACATGCGAAGCATGTCTTCCATCGTCCTATTGACACTCTCAGTCTGACCATCCGTCTGCAGATGAAAGGCTGTGCTGAAACTCATTTTTGTTCCCAACATCTGTTGCACCAACCTCTAATCATTGGACGTGAACCACCCATCTCGGTCACTCACGATGCTGAGGGGCAGACCGTGAAGCCATACTATGTTATCCACATATAACTTTGCCAGTTTCTCAACCGGATCATCCTTCCTATGCGGAATGAAGTGTGACACCTTCGTTAGACGATCTACGACCACCCAAATGACGTCATTCCCCTTTTATGACCTTGGCCCCTTTTATGACCTTGGCAACCCGTGCACAAAGTCCATAGTAATGTCATCGAACTTCCACTCCGGAATAGGCAAGGACTTCAAGAATCCTCCTGGCTTTTGGCACTCCGCCTTCACTAAGGCGCAAGTTTGACACTTCGCCACGTACAGTGCCACATCCTTCTCCAGTCCTAATCACTAGAACAATTTATTCACATCGCGGTACATCTTCGTGCTCCCCGTGTGAATCGTGTACTTGGTATGATGCGCCTCGTACAACAATTCCACCTACAAAGTGCCCACATTTGGGACGCACAGACGACCGTCTTTCCAAAGCAATCCATCCACAACCTCATATTGGGAATTTGACCCATCCAAAGCCTCTATCATGAGCTGCTTCATGCTGCTATCCACATCCAAAGCCTGTCGAATCCGATCAGCCAGGTCATACTGAACTTTCGTCTTGTTCAATAGCGCTTCAGCACTCAACTGCTTGTCTACGCAAGAGATCTCCAACGCCTCCAACACCCGAACCAACTGCTCGTCATGGACCTTCAGCCAATTGGCTTGAGCTGGGGCCCTGCGGCTCAACGCGTCCGCAACCGCATTGCCTTTACCAGGCACATAATGGATCTTGAATGTGTAGTCCCCCAGGAACTCCATCCATCTACGCTGCTGCATGTTTAGATCCTTTTGATCCAACAAATATTTCAGGCTTTTGTGGTTGGTATAGATATCGAACTTCACCCCATACAAGTAGTGCCTCCACAGCTTCAAGGCAAAAATCACGGCCACTAACTCCAAGTCATGGACCGGATAATTCCTCTCGTGCACCTTTAGCTGTCTCGAGCCATAAGCTATCACACTTCCGTGTTGCAGTAGCACACAACCCAAACCACTGCCCGAAGCATCGTTGTAGATCTTAAAACCTTCGGTCCCACTCGGCGAACTCAGCACAGGCGTCGTGGTCAACCGACACTTCAACTCCTCAAAAGCTCGTGCGCACTCCGGCGTCCAAACGAACTTCTGCTCCTTCCTCGTGAAAGTAGTGAGGGGTAACGCTATCCGCGAGAAGTTCTCCACGAAGCGCCTGTAGTAGCCGGCAAGCCCCAAAAAACTCTGGACTTCCGCTACCGAAGACAACACAGGCCACTCCCGTATAACAACAATCTTCGCCGGATCCACCGCAATGCCCTCTCCACTCACTATATGACCAAGGAACGCCACTGAGGACAACCAAAATTCGCATTTGGAGAAGTTGGCGTACAGTTGATTCCTCCTCAGCGTCTCCAATACCAAATGAAGATGCTTGAAGTGATCCTCCTCACATTGTGAGTACACCAATATATCGTCGATGAAGACGATCACAAAATGGTCCAAGTACTCCCTGAAAGTCCTGTTCATCAGATCCATGAACACTGACGGCGCATTCGTCAGCCCAAACGGCATGATCGTAAACTCGTAATGCACGTATCTCGCACTAAAGGTTGTCTTAGGGATATCACTCTCCCTTATCCTCAGCCGGTAATACCCAGACTTGAGATCCAACTTTGAGTACACTGTTGACCCGACTAACTGATCGAACCGATCATCAATCCTCGAGATCGGGTACTTGTTCTTCTATGTTAGCTTGTTCAACTCCCGATAATCAATACAAAGTCTCAAGCTTACGTCCCTCTTCTTAACAAAAAGGACTGGTGCGCTCCAAGGCGACGAACTTGGACGCACATACCCCTGCTCCAACAACTCTTGCAGTTGAACCTCCAGCTCTGCCATTTCCTTAGGCACTAGCCGATACAGAGAGCGTGGCATAGGTTTCGCACCTGGCACTAGCTCAATCGTGAAGTTTATCTCCCGTTGAGGTGGGGCTCCAGGAAGATCGGCAGGGAACACATCAGGGTACTCAGCTACCACTGAAATACTATCCAATGTTGGCCTAGGCTTTGCAACCTCCACTAGCATGAAAAACAGCTCTGCTCTGGCACGAACCGCCTTCACCACCTGAAGAGCAGACATCAAAGTCTTCCTCGACCATTTCAAGCCCGTAAAAGTCATCTCACTACCTGTTCCCAACTTGACTTCCTTGCGATCGCAATCAATATAAGTTTGCTGCTCCGAGAGCCAGTCCATGTCAAATATTAAGTCAAACTCCACCAGTGGCAGTAACGACGCTTGCAAATAGAATTCCTGACTCCCAATAAGGATCTTTACGCCCCAGACTCTGACCGCGCGCATTGAGCACCCATTCGACAACATCACATCCAGTTTATCCTTTGCCATCGTAGTCGATACTCCAATGCGGGATATGAATTTTTCGGACAAAAAGGAGTGCAAAGCTCCCTGCATCAAAGAGTTATCTCGCCAGATTATCACAAATCAAAACAAATCCTAGACAAGCAGTGGTAAGGTAACATGCACATAACAAGTATTTAAAAATTAACTTGCTATAAATTTAAATCATACCTTCCACCACATCCGCTTGCTTGATGGTCTCTTGTTGGCCAATATTATAAACTCTTGGTTGAGCCGGAGTATAATGGGACGCGGTTGACTCCACCGCCTTGCCCTTCTCTTCATATATTGCTCCCGGCTTCCTCTCGGACTTGGGACGTCCGCTCCAGCAGTCACGGGCAAAGTGTCCCGTCTTTCCATAAGTAAAACATGCACCCGGGGTTCGACCCGTAGTCGCCCCAAAAGCACCATAAGAGGGGGCTGGACCCGAGGTCCTATCCTTCTTGTAGAACCTATGATATCCAGACTTCGAAGTAGTCGGCACTTTAAACTCCATCTTCTTATCACCAGAGCTTTTCTTTGCTTGCACATTCTTCAAGTCCTTCTCCAAAGACCGGGCAGTGTTGACCAGGGTCAAGATGCCCTGCGTCATTGGCCCCGAGAGCAGTAACCTTCATAGAAACGGTTCGTCTTACGCTCCTCATCCGCGAATGTGGAGCTAGCGTACCGACCCAATCGAGTAAACTCGTGGAGATACTCACCCACGCTACTCTCTCCTTGCACCAACCTCTGGAACTCATTCTCCAATGCTATCCTCTGCGCCAAAGGGAGGTACCTTGCCAAGAACAGTCTCGAGAACTCTTCCATCGAGATGTCTGTAAGTTTCCTTCCTCTCAAGAGATACAGCTCCAAACCCTCCCACTACAGCCTAGCATCTTCATCCAACAGGAACGTAGCTATAGTGGTCATCTGCCACTCCTCTGTTTTAGTAGCTGTCAAGACTCTCTTCACTCGGGAGAGCCAGTCTTCAGCTTGAGATGAGGTTCCCGTCCCCAAGAACACTAGAGGATTGAATACCATAACATGTTTGAGCTGTCTTTCGGTTGCTCTCCTCGGCACCAAAGGCTCCACCACTACCTGCTCCACTCTTCTCGGTTCATCCCTTTAAAGCGGTACCTGCTCCATCGTAGGAGCGGGCTGCTGCATTTGCCTTGCAGGCTGCGCATTGATCATGGCAAACACTGCTTCAGCACTCGATCGTGAAAGAATTGGTTCCTAAACACCTAGAGGGGGGGTGAATAGGTGTAATTCTGTTTTCCTTCTAAGGCAGAATATTAATTCAGTTAATTAAAGGAAACAAATAGTTCTATAGCTATCACAACACGGAAATATCAATACCACAGACAATCACAGATCGCACACTAATTTATAGTGGTCCCCCAAGGTCTGGGTACATCCACTTTCCCCCTTCGCCTATCTAGCAGTGTGCTAGATTCGGCCTAACTTCTTTCCTTCTCCTCAGATCCTCAGATCTTACAGCTCAGAACCCAAACAAGGCTCCTACAACTCAGAGTGAGTCCACACTCCTATAGCTCAGGCAATCTGCCCTACATCAGCCTTCAACAAGGCCTACAACTCAGAGATCAGAATCTCCTACAACTCAGGCTCACAGCCCTACCTCAGCCTACAACAAGGTCTACCACTCAGAGAACTTTATCTCCTACAACTCAGCCTTTATAAATCAGGCTTACAACTCAGATTTTAAAAAGATCCTACAGAAAATAGATGTAAATTTGAAATTTAACTCCACCCTGGTTGAGAGAGAAAGGATGGACGGTTTCTTGATCAATTCTTGAAAGAATCTGATGTTAGAGATCAACCTGTCTTAGCTTTCTTCAAAGCTTCTTGAATCTGAACACAATAGGGTTGATCTCCTTTGCAGTTGTTCTTCAATCAGCTTCTTTCTTGAAATTCAGAAATCAATCTGAATCCTTCTTAGCAGACTGGTTCAGAATCTGCACTTAAGAGACTTGTTGATGTAAGTCCCTTTCTTCACTTGAATAGATGGAGCTCTCTCTCTCCAAATTCTTCTAAAAGATTCTTCTGAATTCTTCTTTGAATTCTCTTGACAAACTCTGAGTAGATCACCACTTGAGAATGTCTTCTTAGATCTTCTGTTGAAAATCTTCTTCAGTTTTTCATGTTTACTTTTTTATCTCATGTGTGTAACTTCTGTATTATTCTCTTCTGTTGATACAGAATGTCTTTATATAGACTTCCTCCATGGTAACTGGCTGATCCGATTTCTAACCAACTTCTGACAGCTCTGACAGTTGCAGTAGACCGGTTGGTTATGGCAGCTGTCAAGTCTTCCAGTCACTTATTGAAACACTATCTCTGTCAGCAAAGTGTCGAGAGTGATCTTCATCATGTGTCGACACAAGTAGACTAAGTGTCGACACAAGCCTTGGTGTTGTCGACACAACTCCCTTGGTGTTGACACTGCTTCTCGACACAGCCTCTGTAGAATGTGTCGACACTATTTCTATGTGTCGACACAGTCACTTCTTCTCTTCACAAAAATTAACTTTGTTGAAACTCTGCTATGTGTCAACACAAGTCCTGTGTGTCGACATAGTTGATGTCGACAAAGTCTTATGTGTGTCGACACTGCCTCTGTGTGTCGACACAGTTGATGTCGACAAAGTTTTCTGTGTGTCGACACTGCCTTTGTATATCGAAACAGTTGATGTCGACTAAGCTTTCCTGTGTGTCGACTCTGCCTCTGTGTGTCGACACAGTTTCCTCTGGTGTCGACACAACCATTCCAAGTGTCGACACAATTAACTCTAGGTGTCAACACAGCTTTTCTCCAGTGTCGACACAAGCCTTCATAAGTGTCGACACAGCTTCTTCTGGTGTCGACTCATGGACTTAGGAACATTTCCTGCATTCCTGCATTTTCTTAACCTGCACATATAAACTCAAAACAACATCAAATACACCTTGATGCATATCATTGAGTAAGGTGAGGCTTCTTCAAATCTAGTACATATTTTCCAATGTACCCAACAATCTCCCCCTATTTGTAGAAGTCATAACCCTTAGTCAATGATATACACCATTCATAATAAACACACATTATAATGTATAAGAACATTACATGACAGGGTAACTTATAAACAAAACATGTATAAAATATCATCACAGAATAATGATACCAACATAATGAGCATTAATCATTGTTTTGTTCAAACTTTCAAAAGTTTCTTAACAATAGTTTACATAGTTTTTTTTTAAAAACTAAAGATTGCAATGTTGTAACATCTAGTTAATCTCTTCTAAGGCTGATCAGGCTCCTTGATGACTATGCCTTTGCCTGACTGGATCTTGGCTTGTACTGGAGCTTCAGTATCTTCAGCTGATTTCTTGCCTTTTAGATCTTTCTTCTTTTGTTCTTCAGCCCTTATCATTTGCCTTTCAAAATAGTGAAAAGGCTTTGGGAAGTACTTGCTAGGCTCCTAAGCATTAGGAGGTAGCTTCCCAGCTTTTGCCTTTCTTCTATATTGTAGAATGGCTTCCTGTCTAGCTTCATGATTTTGTTATTCTTGCTCAGTGTACCATTTGCCCCTATCATGGGTCTTGTCCTTTACAGCTTTCCAGGCAGTCAAGATAATATTCCTGGAAGTAGGACTCCACTGCTCAAAATCAGGCTTCAACTTTGCATGTTCTCTAAATCTTTTCTTTGAAAGTTGAGTCTCTTGCTCTTTATGTAAAGTTGCCTCTAACATTTCTACTTTCTCAATAATAACATTTTTAGTACCCTCTGGAGGGCTGTACATTGACTGTACTTCTTGCTGAATCATATCAAAATCTGCTGGAGGGTAAATGACCTGAGCAACTTCAGGTTGATCACCTTAAAAATAAGCAGGTTGCACACCTGACTCAGTTACATTATCATCATCACATAGGGGTGGATATCCAAGGGTGGCTCTGATGCTATTAGATATCCATTTAGCATGATCTGAGTCTGCTTTGACTAACACTCTCTCCCCATTTATGACTTCTCTCTCAATGTGAGATCTGAGGTCATCTTTCTGAAATCTTACTTATTCATCTAGATAATTAACACCATCTTTATAAAATGACCTTATTTTCAGTAGCTGATCAGAAATGATCATTTGAGAATTCTTAATAGCTGTTTGGACAACAGCTAGTTCTTCCTGGAAATGTTTATCAAAATCTGACTTCTCTTTAGCCCTTGCCTCAATTAGGGTAGTAGCAGTATTCTTTAATTCTGTGACAATCACATTATGTGATTCAGTCAGATTGTCATTCATCCTTAGTTGATTCTCTAGGACATAGCCTTGCTTAACAGCTATATCAGCAACTTGAGTCTTTATTCCTTCTTGTTGTTTTGCTAGATAGACTACAACATTGCCACCTTTGTGGAAGCAATCTGTCATTTCCTTCTTGTTTTGATTTACTTCAAATCTTATGGATTTGATATCTTGAGCCAAGGAGAATTGCAGATCTTTATGGGTCTCATCCATATATTTCTCCATGGCTATCCGTTGTTCATCTAACTTGACTTACAAGGATACCAACAAAGAGCTATAATCTTGGACAGGAACTGGTTGTGGAGCAGTTTGCAATGCCCTTTTATAGCTTTGGCTTCTTATTTTGAAAACCATTAGCTTTCTCTTCTTTGCTTGAATTTCTGCTTCATCTTCAGAAGCTGAGGTACTGGCTATATCAACTCTTTCCTTAGGATTAGGAGGCAATTCCTGTTCAGTCCTAGGTTGCTCCCCCTCAATTCCAGCTTGCTCTCCTTTAGTTCTTGCTTGCTCCCCCTCAGTTTCAGCTTGCTCCCCCTCAGTCCTTGGTAAGTCTATATCAGGGAACAACTCTTCAAGGGTAAACTCATGTTGAGGTTGGACTGGAGGTACTCTTAACTCTGGAGCATTAGCAGCTGTAGATGTATCCTCCATGACAACATCCCGTGCTTAATTGTTGAGGTGAGTGGTCTGGTCAACATCAACCAAGGGTATAGTTAGTATTTCATCCTCATTATTGAAAATTGATTGATTTACTTCCTGGATTACCTCAAGAATAGTTTGTGTAGCCATTTCACTGTCTAAGTGTGTTGGCTCTTCCTCAAGATGAGGCTCCCCCTACACCTGAGCTCCATCTGTAATATCTTGTGTATGAGATTTTTTAGCAATCTCTGGCCTCTCTTCATCA
Organism: Platanthera guangdongensis; assembly: GCA_039583875.1. Lineage (NCBI taxonomy): Eukaryota > Viridiplantae > Streptophyta > Magnoliopsida > Asparagales > Orchidaceae > Platanthera > Platanthera guangdongensis. The sequence goes on along the minus strand of CM077148.1, from coordinate 133,241,316 downwards.
GGCATGTCCTTTGTTAGGACTCTATCCCATCTGGAGATTATCCTTATATCCATTCTTCTCATGTGGTTATCTTAGAACCAGTAATCTGTTCCATTACTTCTGGAATTATTACATCCAAGTATAGACTCACGATTCTTCCCAAATTTGGCTTCTTGATGCCTTCCTTAATCTTTTCAAATATTACTGCAGACCAATTTGTGTTCAGTCTGAAGATAATCCTGGTCATCAGGCTGAACATATAGGCTGAAACCCTATCATGTCCCCCTGGCTTGTAGAGTATGACCTTTACAACCACTTCAGAAAGAAATTTTCCTTGCATATTCATCCATTTCCTGTTCATTGCAGATCCAATCTTCATGGTGGTGATCCAATCCACACCACTGAAGTGCTTCCCTGGTCTTGGTAGAGGTAACTACTACTTCTTATTAAGTTCTTGGGAGTTGAAGAGTTTTCCTCAAGCTCTTCAAGGTACGTTTAACTTTAGCTTCCTGAACTGTAGATTTGATCTTAAGTCCAGTCGAATCTAAAGTAGCTGCGCTATAGAATTCCAGTATTTCTTTCTTCCATATCTTTGTAGGTTCGGATACCAGAAATTCAAAACCATTTTCTGCAATTAGGGTTATCACAGCTTGAATCGCTGGTTCCGCATTATCAAAAGCGTTGTGAACTAGATCATAGCCTCCGTTGACGTTATCTTCAAGCTTTGGCGCCATTGGGGTTGAGAGAAATCTTGGATTGAGAAGAGAGAAGTTGTCAACATAAGGTTTTGTTCTCGAAAATATGGACAGTGTGTCGACAGGGTTTGTTGTTGACCTATTTATACCCTTCTAACTAATGAAGTTCAAAAGGCACGTCAAAATTCTCTTAATGTGTCGATACAGTTGAAATGTGTCGACACAGACTTCTAATTTCTCAACAGAAGTGTTGACTTCTATGTGTCGACACCAATTGATGATGTGTCGACACAGACATACTTATCAGTTCGACAGAAATTCTATGTCGACTCTAATTCTAAGTGTCGACACCACTTTTGGATGTGTCGACACTACTTCTCTGAAGTGTCGACACCAAGTTTCTAGATGTGTCGACATCACTTTCCTGGAGTGTCGACACCAACTACTATGTGTCGACACAGACAACTTTTTGTGTCGACGCCATTTTACTTAGCCAAATTTGTTAAACTAATTTATGTTCAACATTCCTAATTCAATTTTGAAATTATTGAATTTAGTTTCATCTAATGGATTAGTGAACATGTCAGCAATTTGTAAATCAGTATTAACAAATTCTAAAGAAATATCTTCTTTTTTTATATGATCTCTAAGAAAATGGTATCTTATTTCTATATGCTTTGTTCTACTATGAGAAACAGGATTATGAGCAATAGAAATAGCACTAGTAGAATCACATAATAATGGAGTTCTACTTACCCGAATACCATAATCTTCTAACTGCTGTTGTATCCACAACAGCTGTGCACAGCAACTTCCTGCAGCAACATACTCAAACTCCGATGTGGAAATTGTCACACTAGTCTGCTTCTTACAACTTCATGACACCAATCTTCCTCCTAGAAATTGACATGTACATGTTGTGCTTTTCCTATCTACTTTGAAACCTGCAAAGTCTGCATCTGAATAGCCCATTAGTAGAAAATCTCTATTCCTAGGATACCAAAGGCCTAGATTAGGTGTGCCTTTGAGATATCTCAAAATCTTTTTGACAGCGGTATAATAAGATTCTTTAGGGCAGGATTGGTACCTAGCATAAACACATGTAGCATACATGATGTCTGGTCTACTAGCAGTCAGATAAAGGAGGGATCCAACTATCCCTTCTATACAAAGATTCATCTACATGTTTTCCCGCATCATCTTTGCTTAAAGACATACTTGTCCCCATTGGAGTTCTTATGGTAGTGGATGATTCCATACCATACTTCTTAATTAACCCTGGGTGAACTTAGACTGGGATATGGACAAGCCATCATCAGTCTGTCTTACTTAGAGTCCCAAGAAGAACTTAAGTTCTCCCATGCTGCTCATCTCAAATTTCCCTTGCATAAGTTTTGCAAACTTTCTACAAAGGTTGTTTTCAGTAGAACCAAATATTATGTCATCAACATATATTTGGACTAGGATAATCTTTCCTTTGGATTCTCTAAGAAATAGAGTCTTGTATATTTTTCCCCTTAAGAATTTGTTCTCAATGAGGAAATTAGACAGGGTTTCATACCAAGCCCTTGGTGCTTGTTTCAACCCATATAAAGCTTTCATAAGTCTATAAACATAATTAGGTTTGAGTGGATCAACAAAACCTGAGGGTTGTTCTACATAGACCTCCTATTTTAAGTCTCCATTTAAGAATGCTGACTTAACATCCATTTGGAACACTTTGAAGCCTTGATATGCTGCATAGGCAAGGAATAACGTGATTGCTTCCAACCTTGCCACTGGAGCAAAAGTCTGATCAAAGTCTATGCCCTCTTCCTGCTGTATCCTTTGGTAACTAGTCTTGCCTTGTTCTTCACTATAATCCCACTCTCATCAAGCTTGTTTCTATAAATCCACTTTGTCCCTATGACATTGTGGCCCTTTGGTTTTGGAACCTAATCCCAGACCTTGCACCTTCTGAATTGATTTAACTCCTCCTACATAGCATCAATCCAGTGTGGGTCTTGAATAGCTTCTTCAAATCTCTTGGGTTCTAGTTGAGATAAGAAGCTTGAGCAAAGAACTGTATTTAAGTTCCTGCTTCTTGTTTATACTCTATGTCTTGGATCACCAATGATCTGGTGTATAGGATGATCCTTTAAATGTCTAACTACTGGAGGTAATCTATCAACAGTTTGACCTTCTTCAATCTCTTCATTATGCTGCACCTCATGGTCTTCATCAGCCTCTTGAGTGTCTTGTACTCCCCCTGGACATCAACTACCATTTTCCTCATCCTGCTTTGCAGTTGGATCTTCTCTGATAGTAAGCTGGTCCATCTTCTGCTGTATACCTGTGGAGCTACAAGAACTACTAGGCAACTCACTGTTAATAAGTCTAGATTCATCAAATATGACATGAACAGACTCTTCTATAACTTGAGTAGCCAAATTGTAGACCCTATAAGCCTTACTATTATTGATGTACCCAACAAATATCCAATCTTAGGATTTGACAGCAAACTTAGTTAGGTGTGACTTGTCATTGTTAAGCACATAGCACTTGCAACCAAAGATCCTAAAATAGGATAAGTTTGGTTTTCTGCCTTTCATAACCTCATAGGGTGTCTTTTTGTGGCTTTTGGTGATGGAAGCCCTATTGAGCACATGGAATGCAGTGTTTACTGCCTCAGCCCAGAAATATTCTGGGAGAGTAGTGTTACTCAATAGTGTTCTTCCAGCCTCAATCAATGTCCTATTCTTTCTTTCAGCAATGCCATTTTGCTGAGGTGTTCTAGGTGAGGAGAATTCCTGATGAATCCCAAATTCTTCACACAACCTTGTCATACTTTCAGATTGGAACTCAGTTCCATGGTCACTTCTGATTTTGACCACTGAACTATCTAATTCATTTTGAATTTGTTTGACAAAATTGCAGAAGACATTTGGGGTTTCAGATTTCTTGCCTCAGAAAGAATACCCAAGAAAATCTAGAATATTCATCTACAACCACAAAAGTGTAGACATTTCTACCTAGACTATGAACTGGCATAGGACCAAATAAATCCATATGCAAGAGGTATAAGCACCTCACTGAGTCTTTGGTTTCTAGGCTATGAAAGGAGGATCTGGTCTGCTTGCCTTTTTGACAAGCTGAGCATATTCCATCTTAAAGCACTTAACTTGAGCATCATTCCTCACTAACTCTTTACTAAACGTTGGCTAATAGTCTTGTAGTTAAGATGAGCTAGACTCTTGTGCCATTTGACACATTGCGAGGCATTCTCATCAGCCACAAGACAGATAGGAGAATTTTTATTCTCACACTCAAAGTTTAGGCAATACACATTTCTATTTCTATAGCCAGTCAATATGACTTTTTGATCACTAGACCTCTTGATATGACACTCATTCTTGATAAATGAAATGTCATATCCAAGATCACTCAGCTGGCTAATTCTTATTAGGTTGTGTTTCAAACCCTTCACATAAGCCACTTGAGTGATTGTGATTAAGTTGTAAGAAATGTTACCAAACCCTCTGATGACTCCTTTTTCAGAACCACCAAAGATTACTTTAGGCCCATTCAATATTGGTGAGTAGTCCTTCAGCAATCCTCTTGTTCCAGTCATGTGCCTGTAACATCCACTGTCCAAGTACCATATAGGGGCATGACAACTTGGACTCACCTGCAACAAAGATTACTTAACCTTAGAACCCAAATAACTTTTGGGTCCTTGGTTCAAGTTAGCCTGAAACTTGACAAATCTGCCTGCAGCTCTTCTAACAGGTAGACTGCTATTATTCCTGACACTGGTATTCTGCCAACATTCTAAGGCATAATGGCCTATCTTGCCACAGCACCAGCACTCATACTTATTATACCTCTTTTTAGGTACAATCTTAACTGTATTGTTTGCAGCAGATCTTTTATTTTGTGCTAGGGCTTTGCCTTTATTATTGGACTATGCAGCCCATGCAGTTCCCTTAAAGCATAATCCTGCCTTACCCTTTTGAGACACAAAGTCATCAATTAAGGGTAGGACAAATTTTGGCTTAGAGAAACTAGCCACTATTTCCTTCTCTTTCTGAAGTCTGTTTTCTAGACTTTTGATCTGATCATTTTTGAATGTGATTGTACCCATCTGAATAACAGTTATGTTTTTCAGCTTGGCAATCTCATTCATCTTCTGATCCAGCAGCTTATCTGAATCAGATGCAGCCAACTTAAGAGCTGCAATTTCCTTAGCCAGATTTTTGGCCAGGTTTTTGCTTCTCTTGAGTGCCTGCAACAAATCCCCATATTCATCTATAAGCTGATGAATATCTCCTTCAGATTCAGACCTATCCACATCTCTTGATGTAGATGAATCTGATTTTGACCCAGTGTAGTAATCAGAATCTACAGATAAACTTTTTACCTTACTGGGACCAGGTTGATCCTGCCACTGGTCTTCTTCAGACATAGCCATCAGTCCTTTCCACTGATGGTCTTCTTGCTCATAGATAGAGTCCAGTAAATTTCAAGAACTCATCCTCTTCTTCTATTGCAAACAAACCAATATAGGCCTCAGCCTCAGATTCAGACTCTGAAGTTGATTGATCTGTCCAACTTTTCTCTTTCTTAGCTACCAAGGATTTCTCCTTCTTGCTCTTATGCTTAGACTTTTTTTATCAGCAGTCTCCTTTCTTTTGTCTGGACAGTCAGCCACATAATGTTCAGATCTGTTGCAGCAATAGCAAATAATCTTTGATGTATTTGACTTGTTAGGCTTTGTCCCACTCCTGTCCTTGCTGGATGATTTCCTCTTCTGATAATAGTGATCCTTGGACTGAGATGAGGATGACTTATATTTCCACTGCTTCTTCTTTAAGAATCTCTGAAACTGCCTTGTGAAAGCAGTAAAATATTCATCAGAATTACTGCTGTCTGAACTGTGATTATCAGAATTTTCTGAGATCACATCTGCAGATTTCTTAGAAGAAGATGGAGACATCCTCCTATTCTTCCTTGTGGCTTCTACCTTGAAGGCCACTGACTTTTCTCTAGATTCAACCTTTGTATTTTTCTCTTCCTTCTTTTTGGCCAACAGCTGCATCTCATAAGACAATAATTTGCCAAACAGTGTTAGAGGTGAAATTTCTGCCAGTCTGGCCACTTCCCTTATGACACAGATCTTTGTATCCCAATCTTGTCAAAGAGCTAAGGAATTTGTCATTCAGCTCATATGTACTGAATATTCTTCCATAGGACATTAGTTCATTTACAATTCTGTAGAACTTCTTATAACACTCAGTTATGCTATCAGACTTGGCTTATCTGAAACTCTCATATTCTTGATTAAGCATAGACTTTCTATCTTGCCTAACCTCTTCAGAACCCTCCATGTAGACAACTAATGTATCCCACATATCCTTGGAGGTTTTGCAGTGAATCAGATTCTAGAATGTTGAGTCATCTATGGCACTCACTATAATATTCTGTGCTCTTTTATCCATTGTAGCCAAGATGATCTCATCCTTAGTCATTTCTGAAAAATCCTTAGGAATCCTTTGATTAGCATCAAGAACAGAAACCTTCATTGGAATATATGGTCCTTCCTAAACTGTTATATAAATTATAGGATCAGATGCCTCCATAAATAGTCTGACCCTTTCCTTCCATATTCCAAAGATTTCCTTCCTGCAGATAGGCAACTTCATAAAACCAAGTTCTTTTTGGTTTTCTCCTTAACCCATCTTCTTTTACTTAATTTGGCCTTACAGATCTTACTCAGACTGTTAAGTCTTTCTTTAAGGAACCTCGCTTTGATACCACTTGAAAGAATTGGTTCCTAAACACCTAGGGGGTGAATAGGTGCAATTCTGTTTTCCTTCTAAGGCAGAATATTAATTCAGTTAATTAAAAGAAACAAATAGTTCTACAGCTATCACAACACAGAAATATCAATACCACATACAATCACAGATGGCACACTGATTTATAGTGGTTCCCCAAGGTGTGGGTACATCCACTTTCCCCCTTCGCCTATCTAGTAGTGTGCTAGATTCGACCTAACTTCTTTCCTTCTCCTCAGATCCTCAGATCTTACAGCTCAGAACCCAAACAAGGCTCCTACAACTCAAAGTGAGTCCACACTCCTACAGCTCAGGCAATCTGCCCTACCTCAGCCTTCAATAAGGCCTACAACTCAGAGATCAAAATCTCCTACAACTTAGGCTCACGACCCTACCTTAGCCTACAACAAGGCCTACCACTCAGAGAACTTTATCTCCTACAACTCAGCCTTTATAAATCAGGCTTACAACTCAGATCTTAAAAATATACTACAGAAAATAGATGTAAATTTGAAATTTAACTCCACCCTGGTTGAGAGAGAAATGATGGACGGTTTCTTGATCAGTTCTTGAAAGAATCTAATGTTAGAGATCAACATATCTTAGATTTCTTCAAAGCTTCTTGAATATGAACACAGTAGGGTTGATCTCCTTTGAAGTTGTTCTTCAATCAGCTTCTTTCTTGAAATTTAGAAATCAATCTGAATCCTTCTTGGCAGACTGGTTCAGAATCTGCACTTAAGAGACTTGTTGATGTAAGTCGCTTTCTTCACTTGAATAGATGGAGCTCTCTCTCTCTCCAAATTCTTCTGAAGATTCTTCTGAATTCTTCTTTGAATTCTTTTGACAAACTATGAGTAGATCACCACTTGAGAATGTCTTCTTAGATCTTCTGTTGAAAATCTTCTTCAGTTTTTTGTGTTTACTTTTTTTATCTCATGGGTGTAACTTCTGTATTATTCTCTTCTGTTGATAGAGAATGTCTTTATATAGACTTCCTCCATGGTAACCGGCTGATCCGGTTTCTAACCAACTTCTGATAGCTCTGACAGTTACAGTAGACCGGTTGTTTATGACGGCTGTCAAGTCTTCCAGTCACTTCTTGAAACTCTTTCTCTGTCAGCAAAGTGTCGATACTGATCTTCATCATGTGTCGACACAAGTAGACTAATGTCGACACAAGCCTTGGTGGTGTCGACACAGCTCCCTTGGTGTTGACACTACTTCTCGACACAGCTTCTGTAGAATGTGTTGACACTAGTTCTGTGTGTCGACACAGTCACTTCTTCTCTTCACAAAAATTAACTTTGTTGAAACTCTGCTATGTGTCGACACAAGTCCTGTGTGTCGACACAGTTGATGTTGACAAAGTCTTCTGTGTGTCGACACTGCCTCTGTGTGTCGACACTGTTGATGTCGACAAAGGATTCTGTGTGTCGACACTGCCTCTGTGTGTCGACACAGTTGATGTCGACTAAGCTTTTCTATGTGTCGACTCTGCCTCTGTGTGTCGACACAGTTTTTTCTGGTGTCGACATAGTCATTCCAAGTGTCGACACAATTGACTCTAGGTGTCGACACAGCTTTTCTCCAGTGTCGACACAAGCCTTCATAAGTGTCGACACAGCTTCTTCTGGTGTCGACTCATGGACTTAGAAACTTTTCCTGCATTCCTGCATTTTCTTAACCTGCACATATAAACTCAAAACAACATCAAATACACCTTGATGCATATCATTGAGTAAGGTGAGGCTTCTTCAAATCTGGTACACATTTTCCAATGTACCCAACAATTCGTATGGTTTCAGCCGAGGGAGGTGTTGTAGGAGCATCATTTGGTGCACTACTAGCCTCGGAAACTGGACGTTCAGACGGCCCTGCACCGCTTCTGGTCACCTATAGTTGTACAAAACCTCGTTAAGCGACCAAACAAAATTGCAAAACGCAATTATAGGAACACGCAGGTTCCTCAAACACGTGTATTTTCATTTTTAAGTGGACATTCATGGGTTCTTTTGATGTTATAACGATGACGCACACACTTGTGTTCACCACCCCTTAAAAAGAATTCGCCCACGAATTCATTTTAAGCCTGACCGAAACCAGTAGTCTGATACCAAATTGTAACACCCCATATCCGTCACATAGCATATAATAGTAGGTCCGGCCGGGGCCAAATGACATATACCACAGACAGACCGGGTGGTTACTCAATGGAATACCATCCAACTAATACCGCCGTCCTACATAAAGTCATTCTAGCGGAAGAAATTATTAAAAGTTACAAATTTAGAACTCAGCCATAAGCATGAATGTGTACAACTCAAAACAACAGGAATGTACGTACAATACACAAGTACAATGGCCTTAAGGCCCGATTTCAACCCGTGAAGGACACGGCCTATGACACGCCTGTGTCCCAGGTCGTGTTCGCTGCTCGACGATCGTCGACTCCAAAATTGTCGACCTCTCGGCCAGATCGTCGACCCGAGCACGACACTCCACTAAGACACGCCCGTGTCCCAGGCCTTGTGCCCCCAGCCAAATTCCAAACTTGGCTCAAAATGGCTTCAGTCGCTCTTTTGAGTTTCGGGGCATTACACAGGCCTAAGACTCTCATTATGCGCTCCAACTGACTGCACTTTCAGGTCTTTGAGTCGGACGGACATAACGTAGGTACGGATCAACCCCCCCCCCCCCCCCCCCCCCCCCCCCCCGTTGCTCAAGTCCTCTTGCCGTCTCCGAATACCAACGTACTCGCGGCTAAATATAAGCCGCGGGTCGGTTTAACCTTTCCTATTCGGCACGAGGCCTTTTCAAGAGCTCATCAAGCTCATAATAGCCACACTATCCACCAAGGACTGGCTTCACAATAGCCACAATGTCCACCACGGACTAGCTTCACAATCAACAAGGGGAGTTCATGCTAGCGTCCTTCATGATCGCTTAGCGGGTTCCGTAGAACTCACTTTCTGCACCCAACTCCGCCCAAACCCTACAACATCCTGCAGTGCCAGAAACACTGGTCTTTTAAAGCTTACAGCACACACACTTGCGGGTATTTTCCTGGGCTTCCACACCAGTACTTTCTGCTACTATCCTTCACAGGCACAACCCATCAAGCATCACAAGCATCACAAGGGTCTTTTCCTGGACTACCACTCCAGTACTTCCTGCTACTGCCCTTCACAGGTCCAACCCATCGACTCCATAAACTACACGTTTCATCGCGGAGTCTTCTCCGGTATGTAAATGCAACATCACCAATCCAGACCAACCTATCCAGATGGGCTTCACACAACATGCCTATTCTATACTACACACTTTTGGATCTATATGCAACACTAGTGGGGATTCCAAGAATCAACCCAAGGAAATCCCATCACAATCGACCCTCTGGTGGAGGGGAAATCCATGCACATGCCAAAAGGAAGGACTTCAGATGTCCAAGAAGGAAGATCGTTACCCTTGACGACCTCTTTGGAGCCATGGAATTCTAGCCAGCTGGAAAGCACCGCAGTGGCTTTACCTTCACAATGCTGGCCTCAGATCTCCAATCGGAACTTAGCAGCTCCACCGGTGGCCGGCTCCTCTCTCCTCCTCCTCCTTGTTCTCTCTTCTCTCTAGCTTCCTTAGAAAGAGAATGACCAAGTTTACAATGAGAGATATTTTCTCTTTCTCGGCCTTAAAGCAATCGGGAGAAGCCTAGGCCCTTAGATCCAGATGAAGAAATGGACGACCACAATTTTGCCACAAAGGTCTTATTTTTGTCTGGCATGGCCTATGACATGCCCGTGTCATAGGCCGTGTACCTTAAGCATCACACAACCGACTCATCCAGAAGAGTACACGGCCATGTGACACGCCCGTGTCACAGGCAGTGTGACTTGACACGGCTTCAGACACGCCCGTATCTAGCCCGTGTACCTCAGGTGGTATGCAACCATCTCAACCCGAGCAAGACACAGCCATGTGACACGCTCGTGTCACAGGCCGTGTGCCAAGAGACACACCTGTGTCTTGCCCGTGCTCACCAGGCCTCACTGCCCAAGCCAAATCCAGAAAAGGACACGGCCATGTGACACGCCCGTGTCAAAGGCCGTGTGCCCTTAAACGGCTGCAGACACGCCTCCAGCGTGCGTTTCGTCGACCGAAGTTCGTCGACCAGAGGGGGACACGCCCTCTGACACGCCCGTATCACAGGGCGTATTCCCTCTCGAGAACTCGTCGAGTGCAGTTCGTCGAGCACTCGATAGGCTGCTCAGCCATACAGAGCAGGACACGCCCTGGGACACGCCCGTGTCCCAGGCCGTGTCGCCCAAGTTGAACCCAACTTGGGATTTGGGGTGTTACAGATTATGAGGTGGTAATCGCAGGGTTACGTCTGGCAAGGGTGCTGGAGGTGCATGACGTGGAGGTGCTAACAGACTCCCTGGTGGTGTCCTCTCAAATCGACGACAAGTTCGAGGCAAGGGAGCCTACTCTCCAGTTGTACCTAACAAAAGTGATGGGCATCATCGGCACGTTCCGAACGTTTTCCATTCGACCTGTATCGCGAGAAGAAAGTGAACAAGTGGATCAATTGGCTAAGTTTGGACCCCGTGCGGGAGGAACTATAACCGACCTATTCCACCCTTTTATTGAGGAAGGGGAGTTGATGGAGGTGAACCAGCGCCCCTCATGGATGGATCCCTTTACAGTTTTCTTATCTATAGGAGAATTCCCGGAGGGTCTGGAGAAGAAGTGTTTCAAGTATAAGTTGGTGTACTACTTGATGCACGATGGGGAGCTGTACATGAAGGCCCTCTCAAGATTTTTGGCACATTGTGTTACCGAGGAGGAGGTCCCGAGGATCTTGGAGTAAGTCCATTATGGTGAGTGCGAGAGCCACTCAGGAAGCAGTACCCCGGAAGGAAGAATAGTGAGATAAGGGTATTTTTGGTCGACCCTGGGCCGGGATGCCGCTAAATTTGCAAAGAAGTGTCAGAAGTGCCAGTTGTTCACTCCTCTCCCTGTCGGCTCAGAGGCTTAAAAGCATCACTGCGCCCTGGTCCTTCGCTATTTGGGGAATGGATCTCGTGGGGCCCTTCCCCCAGGCCAGCGGACAGAAAAGGTTCTTGTTAGTTATGATAGACTATTTTTCTAAGTGACTGGAGGTCAAGGCATTGGCCAAGGTGACCTCTCAGGTGATTCATAACTTTGCATGAGTAGAGATCATCTGTCGGCATAGGTTGACTCAGGCCATTGTAATGGATAATGGGTCCCAGTTCGTCATCGTAGAGTTCATCGACTTTTGTGGCAACTTGGGATAGACCTCAAGTTCACGTCGGTCCATCACCCTCGGGGCAACGGGCAAGTAGAGGCGGCGAACAAAATCATTGTGAACGTTTTAAAGAAGAAGTTGGAAATTTGAAGGGGATCTGGGTAGAGCAACTCCCTTCAGGCCTTTGGGCCCTGAGAACCATGCCCAACACGGCCACGGGGGAGACTCCCTTCAAGCTCTCTCATGGCTGCAAGGCGGTGCTTCCGATAAAATTCAAGTTCTGAACGCCGCGAATAGTGGAGGTAGGAGAAGGCAACAAGTAATGGAGGGTTGAGAACAAGGACGAGTTGCGGCTCTCCCAAGATCTAGTGGAGGAACTGTTCTACCTGACAGCGATCCGACAGGAAGAAGTCAAGCAACAGATGGCCAAGTACTTCGACAAGCATGTCAGGATCAAGCAATTCGTAAAGGGGGACTTGGTCTTGAAAAATGTCGATGCTGCCGGGAAGTCGGCAGCCATCAGCAAGTTGAATCCAAATTATGAGGGTCCTTATGTAGTCAAAGAAGCCTTGAAGTCGGGAGGATAACACCTCCAGAATGTGGAAGGGGAACCCACAGTTATGCATGTAGCGGCGACGAATTAAAGCGCTTATATCCGTGAAATTGAAGAATGAACAATACCTTTTTGCATATGTCTGTCTTTGATGATTCACATGCTCGTTATAAGGAATGTGGAGAATGGCTGGCCAAGTGATAAGTTCTGGTTGATGCTCAACACCCGTCGTCAGGCTCCTACTAGCTGATTGGGTCGGTGGAAGTGCTCGGTGGCTGGCCAAGAGATAAGTCTGGTTGAAGCTCAACACCCTCCATTAGGCTTCTACTAGCTGATTAGGCCAGTGGAAGCGCCCAGTGGTTGGCCAAAAGATATGTCTGGTTGATGCTCAACACCCGCCGTCAGGCTCCTACTAGCTGATTGGGCCGGTGGAAGTGCCCGATGGCTGGCCAAGAGATAAGTCTGGTTGATTCTCAACACCCGCCGTCAGGCTCCTACTAACTGATTGTGCCGGTGGAAGCACCCGGTGGCTGGTCAAGAGATAAGTCCGGTTGATGCTCAACACTCGTCGTCAGGCTCCTACTAGCTGATTGGGCCAGTGGAAGCGTCCGGTGTCTGGCCAAGAGATAAGTCTAGTTGATGATCAACACCTGTCGTTAGGCTCCTACTAGCTGATTGGTCCGGTGGTAGTTCCCGATGGCTGGCTAAGAGATAAGTCTGGTTGATTCTGAACACCCGCCGTCAGGCTCCTACTAGCTGATTGGGTCGGTAGAAGTGTCGGTGGCTGGCCAAGAGATTTGTTCGGTTGATGCTCAACATCCACCGTCAGGCTCCTACTAGCTGATTGAGTCGGTGGAAGCGCACGGTGGCTGGCCAAGAGATAAGTCTGGTTGATGCTCAACACCCGCCGTCAGGCTCCTACAAGCCGATTGGGCTGGTGGTGGCGCCCGGTGGCTTGACAAAAGATATGTCCGGATTGATACTCAACACTCGTCGTCAGGCTCCTACTAGCTGATTGGGCTGGTGGTAGCGTCCGGTGGCTGGCCAAGAGATAAGTCCGGATTGATGCTCAACACCTGCCGTCAGGTTCCTACTTGCTAATTAGGCAGGAGTAAGTGCCCGGTGGCTGGCCAAGAGATAAGTCCGGATTGATGTCCAATACCCGCCGCCAGCTGACAGGAGGGGTGAAATGTTGGGTTTTGCTAGATAGCACAACACTTGTGCGCGCAGTGGAAATAAGGAATAAGAAAAACCCAAAAGAGTTCGAATCTAGCGATGAACATTAATCAAGAAGTAAAGAGCAATAAATAAAATTTACCTCTGCGGGATTGAGTCTATACTCAACCTAGATTCTCCAGAAGATCTGTAACGGCCTCCCCAGCACCACGCTCGCAAGGACGGCCGCCGGCACCCCCAGCACCACGCTCGAAAGGGTTCAGCCTAACCAGGTCTGCAGACCATGCACCCCAACCCCTCTCCATCCACTGGCGGGTTTTGAGGCCTGGGATCGAACCCGAGACCTCCTTGATAAGGAGTTTTCAAACCACTCCTCATCACCAACTGAGCTGCAGCAATGACGACCCACCATTTGAGCCAGCTCCAGAGTATGGAGCTGGGCCCCGAGCACTGTCGTGCACCAGTACTCGGGTGGACTACTCGTCGAAGATCGAGGCATCCTCCCGCGAATAAAGACCGAAGGAGAAGGCAAAGGTTTCCCCGACGGATGTCTCCTGCTCCAGCCAGGTCAGTAGGAGGGTCGAGATCGAGGCCTTGTTCACCCCTTGTCCCACAACAGGAGGAGCTTGCCGAGCTCGTCGAGGTGCTTCTCATCATAGTCGAAGTTTTTGTGCCCTCTCGACACGGGCTTGTCGGCGAGCTCCTATTCTCGCACCTTGGAGGTGTCGGCCGCCTCGCCATGGGCTCCGCCAGTGTGAGCTCCCGGAACTACATCCTTCTCAGGGTGAGGGCCCATTGGTGCTTTCCCCTTTTCCCGGGGTGCAGGAGGTTCGCCGCCCCGGGTCTTCAACTTCTTTGACACAGGCTGTGGGGGAGACTGCTCCCGTACAAAACCCCGTTTTAGAGGCACGTGGGGGCCAGGACCATGCGATGCGCGGCAGCGACTGCTTCCGCGAGGGCGTGCTCGGCGGGAGCGACCCGAGCGCTCTTATATGGTAGGTGTATGGGAAGGTCTCGCTACCCTACAGTTGACAGCGATCGATGAGAACCTAAAATGAAACGAGGGGAAAGGGGGCGAGTGCGAGTAGACTTACCTTCCCCGGGAGGAACATGGGCCAGGTTGTCGACGATTCTTCGCAGGAACACGACCTCAAAGTTCTTCCCCGCAAAGAACCCAAAGAGGTCGGCTTCACGACCCCCAGGATGGGAGGACGGTAGCTGGGCTCGCTGAGCTGCACCGGCGAGAAGGGGATGTTTCCGAAGTCCCCCTTCACGAAGACGAACTTCCTTAGCTAGTTATGGCTCTTATTCACCGTCTCTCGCACCTTCACATGGTTGCTGGAGAAGTAGGCGGTGTCGTCCCTGTCTGCCTGGAAGGAGAATAGCTTGCGCAATCCCGCGAGAATGAACTCGATCCGCTCCTCTCGTAGGAAGTAGGCGAACGCAACCGCTACAGGGGCGGAGTTCGGGGTGAGTTGGCCCGGGATAACCCCAAAGTCAGTATCTATCACACCTCAGGGCACAGGGGAAGTCGCAACCCCGCTTCGAAGTGGGTGATAGGGATTGCGAGCTCGGCATCGTAGAGGTCGTTGATCTTCTCGAGCTCTCTCGGACGTCTCGCCTCAAACCCGGGCGGGATGAAGTTGGCGACCATCGAGACGTGCTCGTTTTCGGTGAGGTTGGCTGAGTGGAAAGCGTACTCGGAGAAGGTCCATGCACACTTGCCTCGCCCCTCGGCCTCATCACGTCTCCTCCCATCTCGCGAGCTGGTGTGCAGGCCGAATACTGGAGTCCTAGCGGGTAGTGGCAAGCTGGAAATGGTGCGAGTCACACAAGTCAAGCACTCGAGAACGAAGAGAGCGCAGAGGGGAAAGTTAATGCGGAAGGTAGAGAAGGGGGCTATTTATAGAGAGAAAAAAGGCGGGAAAATTCCTTTTTGGCGGGAGGTGTGCGGATGGCAAAAATGTGGTTCAACGCTTCGATACCCGAGCCCCCCTAATTCCTTCTACTTACTCGCTGCGATCCTAACACAATAAAATCTAAGCGGTAGCGAGCTAAGAGGCAAGCGAGAGAAGTTCTTACATATATGTAAACATAAACAAACCCATTGGTGGGCGAATAATATCAAATGTTAACATGGGAGGGGCGAACACCCTGAAAAAGAAGAAGAAAAAAAGAAAAAAAAAATAATAGTTTTTGTAACCGCGCGACACAAGCTGAGACACAGGAGGCGAGCACGACCCAGGTCCGTGGGCGGGCAGCAAGAGAGCGGTGGCCTCAGTACTGGATTCATTTCCACCTACCCCGACCTCGTGCCCCGGAGCGAGGTGGTAGGTGAGGGTACTAGTACTCGCGAACCACCCGGAGCTCTTGTTGGGCCAGGTCAACCTGCTCTGTGGCTCGTTGTAGTTGCTCCTCAGCCCGCATGAGGTGCACTCCAGGTGAGGTCGTACCGTCACCCTCTTCTTGGTGCCTTTTGTCCAAGGCCCCAAAGCATGCCTCCATCTCTGCCTTGTCCTCATCCACCTGGTCGTATATCTCTCGTAGCCTCAGGGGCTATTTTCGGAATAGCTTGGCCACTCACATCTTCTTCCCCTCAGCATCCTGAGGGTTGCCCAGGTAGTCTCTGATCTTGTTCGGGGAAGGGGGAGGCATGTGCTCCTCGCTTAAGTCGATGTCAGATGATGAGACCCTATGAAAGCCTGAAAAGGAGGAAGAGAGGTTAGTAGGGTAGGCGGACAACGATGAACAAGCGAGAATATGAACTCACCCGGGGTCGGCACATCTCCCACACTAACGTGCAGGCGGGAGGTACTTGGTTGGCCTTGGAAGGGCCCGCCGCCAAGAGCCACAATGGTTTTTCCCAACCAGGGGCAGGCCGAATATTGTGGAGCCCGGTCGGCGACCCCTGGAGTGGAAACTACAAAAATAAGGGTAATCAAAAATGAAGGATGACCGGGCGAAAGGTGAAGGCAAGAAATCGACAACTCACCGATAAGGAGGGGAGGAATAATTGGGATCGCGAGAGGGATGGATCCCGCAACTGAGGGGCTAACGACCCGCTCAGACAAGTGTGTGGAAAGATGTTCTGGGTCTGCTCCCCCACCTCTATCCTCGTAAGGTGTCTCTCGTGGAAGTTAGGTCGCATTAGAATCAGAGCAATACGAGTAGAATAACTGTCTCGCATACCTGGTGGGGGTCAGAACTGGCCATCAGGGTTCGAAGGTGGGCTGCCATCATTAGAAGGTCGCTTGATCATCTTGGCCTTCTTTGGCCTGAAGGAAGAGCTGGGCGATCTCCGAGCTAGCCAGGGGGCGACGTCGGCGACATGCGACTGTGTGCCCTCCCTCGCGGCCTCCGGGCGAGCACGCATCTCCTCTGAGATAGGCATCACTCACACCGCTACAGTAACGTGGAAAATCAAGGAGGAGGAGGTCGTTGAATTATTCTGAGAGCAGTGGTATATATAGAGCGCAGAGGTGGGGCCCTCCAAAAGATTTTCTCCAACTCAACAAACACTCATCGAACACTTGAGTTTGGATTGTTGGAACACCCTATTACTAATTTGGGTCAGGATCACTATGTCTTTAGGAAACCTGTTTTTGACCTCTTTGTATAGATCTAAAGGTCAATTAGAATTGAGTCTAAGGGTTAGTAGTTAGGTTTGGAAGCTGCCCTCAAGACCAAGGTTTTTCAGTTTGGAGACTAAGTCATTTCGTCGAGCTCAGTACGACGAATCGTCGAACTCCAATCGATGATCATTTAGCTCAACTTCGACGGATCATCAAACTCCATTCGACGATCGCTGAGCTCAACTTCAACAAATCGTCGAACTCCATTCGACGATCTTCGAGCTCAGTTCGACGATCTTGACTCCAGTATTGATTCTCTATCTCTGAGCTCAGTTCGATGATAGTTGAGCTCAGATCGACGATCTCTATTGCTGTCTAAGTCCAAATCGCTGAGCTCAGTTCGACGATAGTGGAGCTAAGTTCGACGTTTTTCTGAAGAGTTAAATGATTTTCAAGATTCAAAATTCAGACAGTTAAGGAGTTATTATCAGCAATTAATTCAGAAGATATTGTAGCCGTTTTCATTTATTCTGGAGCAAGTTTCAAGGGATTATCAAGGAATATTTCATTGTACTTTCCCCCAGAAGACAATTGCAATTAAGGATGTAATTAATGACAGGCTAACGGCTATTCTGGACAGAGGATCATTTCTATTAAAAAAAAGGAATAAAAGATAAGATTTTTGAATTCCTAATAAGAAGAGAGTGTACAAGAAGAAGAAGAACAAAATACTCTCTGCAACAACTCTTCTGTGGAACAACATCTTTCTCAACAACAATCACTCAAGAGAAAAAGAAAGAGAGATGTAGACATTCTCTGTCTTAAAGAATTCATACAAGAACACCATCACCAAAAGGGGATCAACAAATCTGAAATCTTCAGATCTCTTTTGATTCAAGTGTTCAAGACCATCATCATTCAAGACTCCAGACACCTCACATTTCAGATGTTGTTGAAATCATCATTTGCTGGAGATCAATTTTTGAAGGCCTATCACCCTACTGCAAAGCTTTATTTCCTGAACAACTACAGATCTCAGGGGGAGCTTTGACAACATCTATATCCACATAGTCTTCTCATTGTGATTGAGAAAAGAAAACTTCAATCACTCTCTCATCCCCCACCTCTATAAAGGGTTTTCAAACTCCCTTCAAAAGTGTGTTTGTTTTTGAGCACCTTATCAAAAGCTCATTGGTGGCAAAACACTGATCAAAAAATCTGGTTTGGTTTTTGAGCACCTTATCAAAAGCTCATTGGTGCCCAGGACACCTGATCAAAAGTTTGTGTTTGGTTTTTGAGCACCTTATCAAAAGCTCATTGGTGGCAAGACACTGATCAAAAAAATCTGGTTGGTTTTTGAGCACTTATCAAAAGCTCATTGGTGTCAGGATAGCTGATCAACTCATCCTGCAGTGGATTCCTACTAAGGTGGTAGAAGAGTGGATGTACCCAAGTTTAGGGGAACCACTATAGCTTCTTGTGTCTTCTGGTTGCTGGTCTTTATTTGTTTTCTGGCTGTTATGTTTTGTGACTAGGTTGCTCTGTGATTAGATTTACTATTTGCTTCCCTGTTCACATTTAGAATACACAACTGTTGTAAAAAGTTTTAAGCACCATACTCTATTCACCCCCCCCCCCCCTCTAGAATATCAGATCTAACTCACACTTTCAATTGGTATCAGAGGGAGGTTGGTTAAACATACCACACCTTGGTGGTTGCACAGGCTAACACCTGAACCCAAAGATTCCTAGTTAGATCTGCTTGTTGAGATTTTGTTATTAGAATTTTTTCACAAAATATGGCACAAAACAAAGATTATGCTAGCACCAGACCTCCAGTGTGCAATCTGTCTAAGTTTGCACTTTGGAAAGCAAGGATTAGACTCTACATGAATTCTATTGATGAGGACATTTTTAATTTGTTTTGACAGTTTGTCCAAGACCTCCAGAGAACACAAGTACAAATATTGTTCCACCTCCTTCAAGAACAGATGCAGAGATCAAGAAGTGGAAGGTAGCAGATGCAAAGGCTATGAATATCTTAGCCCAGACTATGTCTGATGACATTTTTCAAAAGGTGGCTGAATGTAATTCAGCAAAGGAAATCTGGGATAAGCTCTCTGAAATAGTCTCAGGATCAGCTGATGAAAGAAAAGGACAGGAGATCCCACCTCATATCCCAATATGAGAATTTCAAGAAAGGAGAAGATGAGCCAGTAGCTGAAATGTATAACAGGCTCAGTCTGATAGTCAATGAACTGAAGACTCTGGATAAAGAGATCTCATTGACTGAGCTAAATGATAAAATCCTAATGTGCTTCCCAAGCACTTGGGACTCAAGGATCTGCCTAATCAAGGATGTCAGAAGTCTGAATGAGATCACCACAGAAGCTCTCTTGGGCAAGCTCAAATCTTATGAGCTGCTCATCAAAAATAGAGAAGAAGAGAAGAAGGCTGCCTCACCAGCCACAAGAAAAGAGAAGTCTATAGCTTTCAAAGCCACTGAAGATCAGCCTGAAGATAAAATCCAGGCAATGATGAGCTACTTAGTCTGCTAGCCAAAAGATTTTACAAGATGGCCAGAAAGGACTTCAGAAGAGATCATACAAAGATCATGACAAGCCAGGTATGATAAATCAAACAATAAAGAAATTGTCTGCTTTGGTTGCAGGAAACCAGGCCACATTGTGCCTGACTGTCCAGAGAACAAAAACAAGGACAGAAAGGATAAGAGAGAAAGAAGAAAGATAAGGACTCAAGAAGAGTAGCAATGGAAAACCTCCTCAACCAAGAACAAACACACAAGGAAGGGATTTGTTGCTGAATCTTGGAGTGAAACATAAGAAGAATCAGAAGCATCATCCAGCTCTATGATGATGAAGATGATGCTGAAGACAAGGAGTTCTGCATGATGGCAATCAATGCCTCTCAACACAATTCAGATGCAGAAGAGTCAGAGTCAGACTCAGAGACTCAACCTGAAGAAGACCAGGTAATAGTTCATTTGATTTCAATTCTGAGGACTTTAAGTATGAATTTAAAGCACTGTGCTAGACTTATTAAAATCTGAGAAGGAAATTATCTCTCTCAGAAATCAATTGTCTGAACATAGTTCTTAAAATCAGAAAACCTCAAACTCTCAGAGGAGTTGGAGTGTTGTAGGGAGCAGATAGCTTCACTAAAAAGTGAGCTGTCAGAGGCCAAAAAGCTTGAAGAATCCCTTAACGGGAGAAGCATCAAGCTAATGGACATCACAAGCACAGTGAACTCTAGATTTAATAGTACATGGGCTGGGTGCTCCATCCAGCCAACCTATAGTTCTAACAACCCCAATTAAGTTTATTTCTGATAAAGGAAGGGAGTTGTAGAGGTAGCTAGGAAAAATTCTGATCTGCCTAAGAAAACCAAGTTCCAGCAGAAATCGTCGAACGGAGCTCGACGATGCCGAACGCAGATCGACGATCTCCGGCAAAATCATCGAACTCAGGTCGACGATCTCTAGTCCCTGAACTCTGCCACAGTCGACCTTCGAACGGAGCTTGACGATCTGACCCAAGATCGTCGAACGCAGCTCAACGATTGTCGAACAGAGATCAGAGCTTTGGAAATTCTTTCAAGGGCAAATCAAAATCCAATCCTAGGGGTCCTTCATCCCAAAGCTTTAACCCTATACTGAATGGATAATACCTCCAAGGAGATATCATCCTGAAGGTTATAAGAGTCAACCAGGGATGTCATTTATTTCTGAGTTTAAAGGTTATTAACCTATGCCCAAGGTAAACTGGGTAAAAAATAAATGAATTATTTTATGTGCAGGTGAAGACCTATCCAACATCAAATCAACAATGGTATTTGGATAGTGGGTGCTCTAAACACATGACAGGAAATAGGGACAACCTCATATCCTTTAAAGCCAAGCTTGGACCCAAAGTCATATTTTGTGATTCAAACTTTGGACAAACTAAAGGATATGGTGCAGTCCAGATTGGGAGAGTGACATTCAAGAAGGTATCCTATGTGGAAGGACTGAAGCACAATTTGATCAGCATCAGTCAGCTATGTGATGAAGGCTACCAGGTGACTTTCAGTAAAGCCTTATGCAAGATCAAGTCAGAGGACAACACAACTGTATTGACAGGTAAAAGGAAAGGTAACATCTATTTAGTAGATTTTCTTTCAACAGAAGTAGATATTTGCCTATTTAATTCTGTTTGTAGAACTAATGTTTTATGGCATAAGAAATTAGGACATTTAAACGTTAGAACCATTGCTAGGCTATCCAAGGACAACCTTGTTAGAGGACTACCTTCTGGCCCCTACAAGAAGGAAGGACTCTGCAGGGCTTGTCAATTAGGCAAGCAAACTAAAAATAGTTTCAAGTCACTTAATAAGAGTGATTCACTTAGGATTTTGTATCTGTTACACATGGATCTTTTTGGACCCATTACAGTACAAAGCTAGGAGGGAAATCTTACACTTTAGTAGTTGTAGATGACTTCTCTAGATTCATATGGGTGTTCTTTCTGAGGAAGAAGTCTGATAACTTTAAGTGTTTGACAGAGTTTCTCAAATGCATACAGATTGAGTTCAATACTCACATTGCCCTGATCAGAAGTGATCATGGGACAGAGTTTGATTTTCTTCTTATGCAAGAGTTTGTCAGAGTGAAGGGATCAGACACTTTCTCAGCTCCTAGAACTCCTCAACAAAATGGGGTAGCTGAAAGGAAAAAAATAGAACCCTATTGAATCTGTCACTACATTGTTGTCAGATGCTCACCTTCCTCTATCTTTTGGGCAGAGGCGGTGAACACCTCCAACTATGTGCTGAACAGAAGTTTAATACATAAACTAAAGGGCAAGACTCCCTATGAATTACTCAAAGGGAAGAAACCTAAAATAGATTATTTTAGAATTTTTGGTTGTATTGTTATATACATATTAATGACAAGAATATTTAGCAAAATTTCAAGCTAAAGCTGATGAAGGAGTGTTTCTGGGATACTCCATGATCAGTAAGGCTTATAGGGTTTATAATAAATCATCTCTTAAAATTGAAGAATCTGTTCACATATCTTTTGATGAATCTAACATGTCTTTCAAGGAGAAGAACACTTCTACCATAGAACCTTTGCAGGTACATTCTCTTGCTGAAGACTTGGACAGATTACAAATCATTCAAAAAGAAGAAAGCAGTGAAGATGAAGAGGACATTCCACATCATGAAGAGAAACTTCTTGAAGAGCCAGTTGTTGTACCACAAGAGGAAACAACAACACAGGTTGGTGAACAATCAACACCCCCTTGATTTAGTAACATCAAGAGACCATCCAATTTCCCAAGTAATTGGAGACATCTCAGCTGGTGTGCAAACCAGAAATCAGGTCAACCAAAACCTGTTGCACACTTGCTTCCTATCTCAAATTGAACCTCAATCCATTCAAGATGCAGAGCAAGATCCACACTGGATCATTGCAATGCAAGAAGAGTTGCATCAATTTGAAAGGAACAAAGTTTGGGAACTAGTGCCAAGGCCTAAGGATCACTCCATTGTTGGAACAAAGTGGGTGTTCAGAAAAAATTGGATGATCAAGGAGTAATTGTAAGGAACAAGGCAAGGCTAGTTGCTCAAGGGTACTCTCAAGAAGAAGGCATAGATTATGACCAGACTTTGCACCAGTTGCAAGGTTGGAGCCATTAGAATCTTCTTAGCTATGCAGCACATAAAGGTTTCAAAGTATACCAGATGGATGTAAAGAGTGCATTCTCAATGGGAGACATCAAAGAAGAAGTCTATGTCAGACAACCTCCAGATTTTATCTCTCCAACCATCTGATTATGTTTTAAGTGAACAAAGCATTATATGGTCTCAAGCAAGCTCCTAGAGCATGGTATGAGACCCTAGCATGCTTCCTTGAAAATGAATTATATAGGGGTAGAGTAGACCAAACTCTTTTCATTAGAAACCATAAGTCTCATACCCTACTAGTACAGATCTATGTAGATGATATTATTTTTGGTTCTACTGATTCAAATTTGTGCAGAAGGTTCTCCAACCTAATGCATTCTAAATTTGAAATGAGTAGCATGGGTGAGCTATCCTTCTTTCTAGGATTGCAAGTCAAACAACATGCTGAAGGCATCTTTATTTCTCAAACCAAGTATGCAAAAGAATTGGTCAAGAAATTTGGTATGTCTGAAGCATCTTGTATGAAAACACCTATGCCTATCAATGCTGTATGGATGCTGATGAACATGGGAAAACCTGTTGATCAGACAACATATAGAGCAATGATTGGCTCTTTTGTACCTACAGCTAGTAGACCTGACATAATGTTTGCTACATGCATATGTGCTAGATTCCAAGTAAGCCCTAGAGAGTCACACCTAACATTAGTAAAAAGATTCTCAGGTATGTTAAAAGTTGTCCAAATCTAGGTCTCTGGTATCAAAAGATTCAGCATTTGACTTACTGGATTTTCGATGTGATTATGCTGGATGCAGAATTGACAGGAAAAGCACCAGTGGAACTTGTCAGTTTCTTGGTGACAGACTTGTCTCTTGTTTTGCAGAAAACAAAAATCTGTGTCAACTTCAACTGCTGAAGCTGAAATATGGCTGCAGGTAGTTGTTGTTCACAAATATTGTGGATTCAAAACCAACTCCTAGACTATGGCTACAACTTAGAGAAGTCTAAAATCTTTTGTGATAATACCTAGTGCTATTTCTATAGCTCAAAATCCAGTCCTCATAGTAGGACAAAACACATAGAAATTAGGCATCACTTTTTAAGGGATAATGTTGAGAAGAACAAAATTGAACTTCAATATATCCCAACTGATTTGCAAAGGGGAGATATTTTCACCAAACCCTTGGATGAAAAGAAACACACCTTCTTCCTAAATCAGTTAGGAATGTTAGATGGAGGAAGTCTAAAATAATATCCAAGATTTTAAACTCTAAAAATGACCAAGACTAGGCAAACATCTTGATTTTCTAGTGTCTAGAGTTATTTCTGGTCTCTGAAATGCGCTCGACGATTTTCCCCCAGATCGTCGAACGGAGATCGACGCTTTCCGAAATCGTCGACCGGAGTTCAAGCGCTTCTCAGATATGTCTCAACTATCTTCAGGTCAAGAGATCGCTCGAACGGCGCTCGACGATTTTGTTCTCTGAACTATCGTCGAACGGAGCTCGACGCTCTCCAATATCGTCGAACGGAGATCGACGATATTGAAGCCTTTCAGATTCCTTTAGAAGCCCCGATCGCGAAAGAGTTCACGATCTTTCCTTTCTGCGTCGAACCCTAATATAAATTCATTTTTCGGCCGTAGTCTCCTTTTGCGCTTTCAATCTCTCTGCAAATTTTTCTTTCCCTCCAAACATCTCTACACTTGGTCGTTTGGTTGTTTATTTTTGCAGGAAACCATGGTCGTCTCTGTCGCCGTTCTGGCGCCATGAAATTGATGCAGGATTCGATATTGACATGGATTCTTTCAGCACCAGTGATCGATTTTCCAAAAGATTATGGAACGTTCAAGGAGCAAAAGCTAGTCACCATCATGTCCACCAGAATCAAAACTGCCTGCAGATGAAATCAAGGAGTGGGTGTATACTGCCAAACAAGACCAAAATACAGTTGTTGGATCAATTTCTGGAACCCAGGTACCTCTTTACACTGCATTCTGACAGAGGTTTTTCAATTAAATTCTGGAAGAGATTCTGTTGAAATGTCTGGAGAAGAATTTACTGACATGCTTGATAGAATGGGTCATTCTGATGCAAACCTAGCAAGCTGCTGAAAAGAAATTTAGCGTTGATATAGGATTTTAGTGATGTAGTGGGAAAAGTTCTTTTGGCAAGCATTCAGCCCATGATACCATCTCCAGGTATCAGCTGCTTGATGGGAGCCTTAGGGATAAGAAACAATTAAACTGGGGAGAGGTCTTTTTGATCTGATTAAGAAGAAGATCAATAAGATTTTGGAATTATGGAAGGATATCTAGGGCCTATTTCTTCAAAAGATGACCTGCCCTGCTTGTATCAAATGGGATGCATATCAA